>JARHVA010001204.1:1105000-1705000 GCA_037957365.1 Torreya grandis
ATTAATCTGATATAGAATACATAAATAGCCATTGCTTATATAGAGCAAGGCATGCATGATAAAGATCAGGGAACTCACACAACACATGTAGTTCAACTGATATCTAACTACATGAATAGTGGAGTGCAACTCCACACTAACAAGATAGATGTCCAACTTGTGTAAATGATCAACACAAGCTGACTACTAGCTAAACAATCTTATCTTACCCTGAATAGTGGAGTGGAACTCCACTGTAACAAGATAAGTGTCTAAGTTAACTACTATTTAAGCAAGCTCATCTTATCTGGTGTAAATTATTAATAAACATAATAAACTAATTATAATAAGTAATTAGTGTACCAATATAAATAATAAATACAAGTAAATGCACTAAAACAAATAAATGTAACAACACCCCCATAAGCAAAGCTTAGGTAGGGCTATGCAGATAAGAGTCCCGACAATGTGTAGTCATATTAGGTACTCTATACAAATAGATGAGGAAAGGAGAAAACCCGAAGGAAAAAAACTCCTCAAAATGAAGGTCTAGGAGACCCCCCTAAAGAATTTATGTCCCCTAAAGAACTAATGCCCTGTACCCCCAAAAGAGATCGCAATTGAAGATACTCGCTCTCAGTGAAAGGTTTAGTAAAAATATCTCCAATCTGCTCCTCTATAGGATAATATTGAAGATCAATGATCTCTACCTGAATCAACTCCCTAATAAAGTGCATATGGATCTCTATATGTTTGGTTCTTTGATAATGAACTAGATTCTTCAAGATCTAGATAGTGCTCTAGTTGTCGCAATAGATGTCTGATGGCTTTCAAAATGGAACACTAATCTCAGTGAAAATATTCAAAAGCCAAATAGCCTCAGTAGTGGCATTCATAGTGCCACGATACTCAACCTCTGTAGATGAAAGAGTAATAACATTTTTGTTCTTGCTCTGCCAACAAATGGGGCCAGATTTGAAGTGAAATTTGTAACCAAAAGTGGACTTACGATCATCATAATTTCCAACCCAATTAGAATCTATGTATCCTACCATGTCTAAATCTATGCTTATTTTATAGTGAATCTCATATTTGATAGTGCCCTGAATGTATCTCAAAATGTGCTTGGTGGATCTCCAATGAAGCTCATGTAGTGTTTGCATAAAGCATAAAACCATGCCAACTACATATGAAATGTCAAGCCGTGTATGAGTCAAATAGATGAGTCTAGATACAAGCTGATGATACAATATGGAATCAACCAAGGGAGTGTAACAATGAACCTCAAGTCTAACTCCATATAAGAAAGGAGTTGGTGTAGGCCTACAATCAACCATGTGAAACTAAGCTAACAAGTCCATGGCATACTTGGGATATAAAAGTGTAATCCTAGAAAAATACTATGCTATCTGAATCCCAAAAAAATAGTGCAATAGGCCCATATCTGTCATAGATAGCTTGTCATGAAGTGAAATCTTAACACTACTGATGATGGATGTTGTGATCCCTATAAAAATGAGATCATCAACATAGAGAACTAAGTACAATAGTGAATCTTCCTATCATAGAATGTAGACCTTCAGATCTGAGTGACATCTTGAGAACCCAACTAAGAGAAAAAATGTGTCCATCTTGGAATACCAAGCCCTGGGGGCTTGTTCTAGACCATAGAGAGACTTCTGCAAGTGACACACCAATGAAGAATCCTGAATGAACCCGTATGGCTGCTCCACATATATCTCCTCATGAAGATCCCCATGAAGAAATTCTCTCTTCACATCCATTTGATGTCCAATCTAATCATGAGCTGCACCAATAGCTAGTATCAAGTGAATGGAATTCATCTTTGCAACATGCACAAAGGTTTTTGTATAGTCAATGCCTTCCACTTGGGAAAAACCTTTGGCCACTAAGTGTGATTTATACTTATCAATATTTTCATTTGCTACAAACTTAGTCTGATATGTCCACCTAAATCATACTAATTTTCTTTTCTTAGGAAGAAGAACAAGATCCCAAGTGTTTTTCCTAATCAATGAGTCATACTCTTCTTCCATTGCTGAATTCCACTCAGTTGTCCCTGTGGCTTCCTAAAAATATTATGGATTAGAAGCTATGGCAATGTAGGAATATGGAAGAACATGATATTACCATGTTCTCCTTCTATCTGATAGATCCCTAACAAGAAGATCTACATCTACCAAATTCTATCTAGCCCATAAAGGCATCAATGGGTGAGGATCTAGAGGAGGAGGAGGAACATGACCTGATAAACCCTACTGGGGAGGTATTACCTTATCATTCTTGTGATTAGATCAAACAAGAGTATTATCATCACTACTAACTGATTCTTCTAAGGAAAAAGAATGAGAAATGTTAGAAGACAAGTCTAAAGGACTTTCTTCAAAGTAAACACTTCTTGCTATAATAAGCTCATGTGAATTTGGATCAATGACCCGATATCCATTAACACCATCAGGATATCTCACAAATATGTAAGTTTGAATTTGTTGTTCTAAGGCATGGCACTTGTCTGAACGTATGTGAGCCCATGTTAGACTATTAAGGACTCTGAAATGATGCACATTTAGCTTCTTATTGCACCAAGCTTCAAGAGGTGTTATCCCCTTTAATGCTTTGTGAGAAACTCTAATATATATATATATATATATATATATATATATATATATATATATATATATATATATATATATGCAACACAATTAATCGCTTCCACCCAGTACTTAGGTACTAATGATTTTGCATGAATCATACAACTTGCCATCTCTTTTAAGAATCTATTCTTCCTCTCTGCTACACCATTCTACTGAGGTGTGTATGTAACTAAATGCTAAAGATTAATTCCTTCAAGACCATAGAATTGTGCAAACTTATTGTTCACATATTCCCTCTCATTATCTATGTAGAGAATCTTGACATACTTCCCAGATTGTTTCTCTACTAGAGCTTTGAACTCTAGAAGTCTATCAAATACTTCACTCTTAAATTTTAAAAAATAAACCCAAGTATATCTAGAATAATCATCAATAAATGTGAGAACATAACATGTTTTAATAAAAGACAAAGTAGGTAATAGACCTATTAAATAACTATGAACAAGTTTGAGGATTTGTGTAGCCCTCCAAGCCTTCCCTTTATCAAACTTATCCTTTGGATGTTTGCCTAAGGCATAACCATGACATACACCCCTTGAAAATTGAATCTATGGAAGTCCTATAACCATCTCTTGCTGACTAAGCTATTGTAAATAACGGTAGTTCAGATGACCAAATCGCTCATGCCATAGTTTGCTCACTGAATTAGTGTGTGAGAGCAAAGCTGTAGAGGAAGACTAAGGCAAAAAGTGGGAGAATGAATAAAGTTGAGTATTATTATTGACTTTTCCTACTATAACTAAGGCATTATCCTCCAATTTTTTGATTGATACAAAATCAGGTGTGAACTCAACTTTTCTACCAATATCAAAGCGAGTGATTTGGTAGATAGAGAGAAGGTTAATTGATAGTTCTGGCACATAGAGGACATCCTCAAATACACCACTATCAACATCAACTGTACCTTTTCCTATAACATCTACCTTAGAATCATCACCTATGAGAATATGAGGCAAAAAACTTGGTTCTAATCCAAAAAATTATTCTATATCAGAACCCATATGGTGTGAAGCATTTGAGTCAATTACCCATGACTTGAGAGAATTTTCCAATGCAACTAGTGCCATAGCTTTTCATTTCCCTGAATTTGAAGGAGTGGAAAAATCTTTTGATTGATTGATGCTATTCTTTTTTAGAAGATCCTTAAGTTCATCAATCTCTTTCTTCCAACAATCTTGTTCTCTATGAAACCCATTTTTACAATGAGGGCAAGGAGTGCTAGTAATTTTTTGTGAATCCCCTTTCTTATTAGTGGATTTATAATCTCCTCATGAGGAAGATTGTTGCCCTTTATTTTTATCTTTCTGTGACTTATTTTGATTATTCTACCTCTTTTTACTTGAACCTGTAATTGATGATGATGTTGAAACTTGCTTATGTTGGGGTTGACTTGCAAGTAGAGCTTGAGATTTGGATGACTTCATTAGATCCATAGTTATTAACTTTTCTTCTTCAAACATTAGAATCTTAGAGAATACCTCAAAGGTGGGCATTTGATATGATGTGCCTAATGTGAGCCTATGATTATGAAAGCTAGAGACAAAGGATGAATATTCAAGACCTAATTTGTGTAAGGCAATAAAAATTAATTTAATATCTTTTTTTTTATCAATTTTACATTCAAAAAGTTGTGCTCTAAGATCTATGACTTTAGTGATGTAGTCTTGTATTGTAGCATAATTTTTAGGATTCAAACTAATGAGTTTGTTGTCAAATTTTTAACCACAAACCTCATCTATTTTTCCAAACAATTATTCTAATTTATTCTAAGCCTCTTTTGGAGTTTTACATTTGTAAAGATGGAAATTCAAATCTAACATGTAAGACAAATGCATCCAATTACCTTAGTAGTTTCAAAAACAAAGTTTTGTAACTTTTTTGCATTAGTAGATAGAGTAAGAAGAGTTGTTATGTAAGGTGTATATCCTAACATCATTAATGCATTACAAGCATTCTGTTTTCATGTGTTTTAGTTGTATGTTGTTAATAGTGATAACTTAGGATTCCCCATGATGCATTTGGAAATAAATCATCATAAAGCAAAAATTAAAGTACAAAACACACCACAAACCCCCCCTGAATTACTTAGTTTTATCCTATCTAGTAAGTATTTATTGGTACTTTATAATTGAGTGTAATTACAAGGCTATATTATAATTTTTTAATTTTATAAAAAGCTCAATTAGGACCTCTAGTCTAAAAGTACAAAAAATATGCACTTTATTACAAAAATTTCTACATCAATACTTTTTTCTCAAAAAAATATTAACTTTAAAAAAAAAGGGACCTCAATACAAGGTCATATGTGAAAGTTATGAGCCTCTAAAGTTGCAAAAATGAGGATAGGCAAGAGCTACAGTAGAAAAAATTGAATTCTATAAAAATTTAGAAAAAATTGAAAGTATAGTAGTGAAGAGCATGAAATTTTAAGCTATTTAAAAAAAAAGTCACTCAAAATACCTCCTGGTGTTCAAATGACGGGCTCCCAAAGTTGCCCTTTCAAATCTACTTGCTGATCCATGAGGCTTGCCATTTTTTTTTTGTCTGCACAGTCCATATGGTCTGTTCAACCATCCCTGGGAGCAAAACAAATTTGCCTTCTGGATGACTATGTCCAAATTGGATAAATTTTATATGGATATGTAGGTTTTGATACATTATAAACACAACTATGACGTTTGTTTTGCTAAAAAATGCTTCAATTTTCAAGTACCCACCAAATTTGGGCATGGTGCTTCTGGATCAAACCCTTGCTAATTTCATCTCCTGTGCCTAATTTAAACAAACTTGTAGATAATTTTGACTATCTCAGGCACTCTAAACTCAATGGTGAGCTCAAAAATTCTCCATAAAGCTTTAATTTATGCCTGTATATAAAATCAAAAAACTGATCTTATATCTAGATATTTTTTTCTTAAATGTTTAGCAATCTATAGATTCAAGATTGCTCTGATACTATGTTATAATTAGATATAAGATCTAATGAATCTAATAGAAAGCATAAATAAGAGATAAAATAGTAATAATAATAAATAATAGCTATATATCCAAGATAATAACTGAAATAAATAAATATCTCAAATATGATGAATTAATTTGATAATTCAATATTAATCTAAAATAAAATATACAAATGACTATTGCTTATATAGAGAAAGGTGTGCTTGATAAAGATCAGGGAACTCACACAACACATATAGTTCAACTGATATCTGACTACATGAATAGTGGAGTATAACTCCACACTAACAGGATAGATGTCCAACTTGTGTAAATGATCAACACAAGTTGACTACTAGTTATACAATCTTATCTTATCTTACTCTGAATAGTGGAGTGGAACTCCATTGTAACAAGATAAGTGTCTAAGTTAACTGCTAGCTAAGCAAGCTTATCTTATCTAGTGTAAATTATTAATAAACATAATAAGCTAATTATAATAAGTAACTAGTGCACCAATCTAAATAATAAATACAAATAAATGCAATAAAGCAAAAAAATGCACCAACACCCCCCACAAGTGAAGCTTAGGTAGGGATATGCAGATAATAGTCCCAATAATGTGTAGCCATATTAGGTACTCTGTAAAAATGGATGAGGAAAGGAGAAAATCCAAAAGAAAAAAATCTTCCTCAAAATGAAGGTCTAGGAGACCCCCCTAAAGAACTGATGTACCTTGAGAAATTGATGTCTCGCACCCCAAAAGAGATTGCAAGTGAAGATACTTACTCTTAGTGAAATGTTTGGTGAAAATATCTGCGATCTACTCCTCTGTAGGATAATATTAAAGATCAATGATCTCTGATTGAATCATCTCCCTGATAAAGTGCATATGGATCTCTATGTGTTTGGTTCTTTTATGATGAACCAAATTCTTCAAGATCTGGATAGTGCTCTAGTTATTGCAGTAGATGACTGATGGCTTATGAAATGGAAAACTAAGTTCAATGAGAATATTATGAAGCCAAATAGCCTCAATAATGGCATTAACAGTGCATGCTACTCAGCCTCTGTAGATGAACGAGTAATAACATTTTGCTTCTTGCTCTGCCAACAAAAGGGGCTAGATATAAAGTGAAAAATGTAACCAAAAGTAGACTTACGATCATCATAATTACCAGCCTAATCAAAATCTATATATCCCACCAAGTCTAAAACTGTATCTACTATATAGTGAATCTTGTATCTGATAATGCCTTGAATGCAGCTCAAAATTCACTTGTTATATCTCCAATGAAGCTCATGTGGTGTTTGCATAAAGCATGAAACCATGCCAACTACATATGAAATGTGAGTCCATGTATGATTTAGATAGATGAGGTTGCCTACAAGCTGGTGATACAATATGGCATCAACCAAGGGAGTGGAACAATGAACCTCAAGTCTAACTCTAGATAAGAAAGGACTTAGTGTAGGCCTATAATCAACCATGTGAAACTAAGCTAATAATTCCAATGCATACTTGGGATATGAAAGTGTAATCCTAGAAAAATATTGTGCTCTCTAAATCCCAAGAAAATAGTGCAATAGGCCCATATCTATCATAGAAAACCTATCATGAAGTGCAGTCTTAACACTACTGATGATGGATGATATGCCCCCTATAACAATGAGATTGTCAAAATAGAGAACTAAGTACAATAGTGAATCCTCCTACCATAGAATGTAGACATTTAGATTTGAGTGACACAACCCAACTAAGAGAAAAAATGTGTCCATATTGGAATACCAAGCCTTAGGGGCTTATTTTAGGCCATAAAGAGACTTCTGCAAGCAACACACCAATGAAGAATCATAAACAAACTCCTGTGGCTGCTCCATATATATCTCCTCATGAATATCCCCATGAAGAAATGTGATCTTTACATCCATTTGATGTATAACCCAGCCATGAGCTACACCAATAACTAGTATCAAGTAAATGGAATTCATCTTAGCAACATGTGCAAAGGTTTTTGTATGATCAATGCCTTCCATTTGGGAAAAACCTTTGGCCACTAAGCATGATTTATAATTATCAATATTTCCATTTGATTTAAACTTAGTCTAATGTATCTACCTACATTGTACTAATTTAATTCTTTTAGGAAGAGGAACAAGATCCCAAGTGTTGTTCCTAATCAATGAGTCATACTCTTCTTCCATTACTGAATTCCACTCAACTGTCCTTATAGCTTCTTAAAAATATTATGGATCAGAAGCTATGACAATGTAAGAATATGGAACATCATGCTGTGACCATGTTCTCCTTCTATTTGATGGATCCATAACAAGAGGGTCTACATCCACCAAAGTCTATCTAGCCCACAAAGGTATCAATGGGTGAGGATCTAGAGGAGGAGGAGGAGGAACATGACCTACTAAACCCTACTAGGGAGGTATTACCTCATCATCCCTATGAGTAGATGAAGTAGGAGTATCATTGTCATTGTTATCTGATTCTTCTAAGGAAGAATAGTGAGAAATGTTAGAAGACAAGTCTGAAAGACTTTCTTTAAAGTAAACACTTCTTGCTATAACAAGCTCATGTGAATTTGGATCAATGACCCAATATCCCTTAACACCATTAGGATATCTCATAAATATGTAAGTTCAGCTTTATTGTTATAAATCATGGAACTTATCTAAAGGTATGTGAGCCCGTGCTGAACTATCAAAGACTTTGAAATGATGCACATCTGGCTTCCTATTACACCAAGATTCAAGAGGTGTTATCTTTTTTAAAGCTTTGTGAGGAATTCTATTCTATATATATGCAGCTTAATTAATTGCTTCTGCCCAACACTCAGGTACTAATGATTTTGCATGAATCATATAACTTGCCATCTCTTTTAAGAATATGTTCTTCCTCTCTACTACACCATTCTACTGAGGTGTGTATGCAACTAAATGCTAAAGATTAATTCTTTCAATAACATAGAATTGTGCAAACTTGTTGTTCACATATTCCCTCTCATTGTCTGTGTGGAGAATTTTGACATACTTCTCAAATTGTTTCTCTACTAGAATTTTGAACTCTAGAAATCTATCAAATAATTCACTCTTGAGTTTCAAAAAATAAACCCAAGTATATTTGGAATAGTCATCAATAAATGTGAGAACATAACGAGTTTTAATAAAAGACAAAGTAGGTAATAGACCTGCTAAATCACTATGAACAAGTTCAAGGACTTGCGTAGCCCTCCAAACCTTCCCTTTATCAAAATTATCCTTGGGATGTTTACCTAAGGCACAACCATGACATACACCTCCTAAAAAATGAATCTATGGAAGTCCTATAACCATCTCTTGCTGACTAAGCTGTTATAAATAATGGTAGTTCAGATGACCAAACCACTCATGGTGTGTGAGAGAAAAGCTGTAGACGAAGATTGAGGCACAAAGTGGGAGAATGAATAAAGCCGAGTATTATTATCAAATTTTCCCACTGTAACTAAGTCCTTATCTTCCAATTTTTTGATTGATACAAAATCAAGTGTGAACTCAACTTTCCTACCAGTATCAAAGTGAGTGATTTGGAAGTAAAAGAGAAGGTTAGTTGATAACTCTGGCACATAGAGGACATCCTCAAATACACCACTATCAACATTAAATGTATCTTCTCCTATAAAATATACCTTAGAATCATCACCTATGAGAATATGAGGCAAATAACTTAGTTATAATCCAAAAAATTGTTCTTGATTAGAACATATATGGTGTGAAGTATCTGAGTCAATTACCCATGACTTGGAAGAATTTACCAGTGCAACTAGTGCCGTAGCTTTCCCTTTCCCTGAATTTGAAGGAGTGGAAGAATCCTTTGATTAATTGATGTTATTATTTTTTAGAAGACCCTTAAGTTCATCAATCTCTTTCTTCCAACAATCTTGTTCACTATGAAGCCCCTTTTTTCAATAAGAGCAAGAAGTGCTAGTCTTTTTTTGTAAATTCCCTTTCTTATTAGTGGATTTATAATCTCTTTGTGAGGAATATTGTTGCCCTTTATTCTTATCTTTCTAAGAATTATTCTAATTATTCTAATTCTTTTTACTTAAACCTGTATTTGATGTTGATGTTGAAACTTGCTTATGCTAGAGTTAAATTTCAAGTAGAGCTTGAGATTTGGATGACTTGATTAGATCTATAGCTATTAACTTTTCTTCTTCAGCCATTAAAATCTTAGAGAATACCTCAAAGGTGGGAATTTGATAGGATGTCCCCAATGTGAGCCTATGAGTCTAAAAGCTAGAGACAAAGGATGAATATTTAGGACCTAATTTGTGTAAGGCACTAAAAATTAATTGAATATATATTTTTTTTATCAATTTTACATTCAAAAAGTGGTGCTCTAAGATCTATGACTTGAGTGATGTAGTCTTGTATTGTAGCATAATTTTTAGGATCCAAACTAATGGGTTCGTTATCAATTTGGTAACGAAGAACCTCATCTATTTTTCCAAAAAATGATGCTAATTTATCCCAAGCCTCTTTTGGAGTTTTATATTTTTCAAGATGGAAATTCATATCTAAAGACATGTAAGACCGAATACATCTAATTACTTTAGTAGTTTCAAAGAGAAAGTGTTGTAACTCTTTTGCTTCAGTAGGTAGAGTAAGAAGACTTGTTATATAAGACATATATCATAACATAATTAATATATTTCAAGCATTATATTTCCATGTGTTGTAGTTATATGCTACTAATAGTGGGAACTTAGGATTCCCCATGATGCCTTTGGAAATAAATTGTCATAAAGCAGAAATTAAAGTACAAAACACACCACAATACCCTCCTAAATTACTTAGTTTTATCCCACCCAACAAGTATTTATTGGCACTTTACTATTGAGTGCAATTACAAGGCTGGATTATAATTTTTTCAATTTATAAAAAGTTGAATTAGGACCTCTAGTCTAAAAGTACAAAAAATATGCACTTTATTACAAAAATTTCTACACCAATGGATTTTACTCGAAAAAATATTAAATTTGAAAATTAAATGGGACCTCAATACAAGGTTGTATGTGAAATTTATGAGTCTCTGAAGTTGTAAAAATGAGGATGGGCAAGAGCTCCTATAGAAAAATTTGAATTCTAGAAAAATCTAGACAATTCTGAAAAAAATTGAAAGTACAGTAGTGAAGAGCATGATATTTTTAAGCTATTTCAAAAAAAAATCACTAAAAAATACCTCCTGATGTTCAAATGGTGGGCTCCAAAAGTTTCCCTTTCAAATCTACCTCCTGATCCGTGAGGTCTGCCAAATTTTTTTTTGTCTGCATAGTCTGTATGGTCCATACGACCATACCTGGGAGCAAAAAAATTTTGTCTTTCGAGTGACTGTGTCCAAATTTGACAAATTTTATATGGATCTATAAGTTTTGACACCTTCTAAATGCAACTGTGAGGTTTGTTTTACTTATAAATGCTTTGATTTTTAAGTACACTCTAGATTTAGGTGTGGTCATCTAGATCAAATGCTTGCCAATTTCACCTCTTGTGCCCAATTTAGACAAAATTATAGATGATTTTGACTATCTCGGGCACTCTAAACTCAATGATAAGCTCAATTTTTTTTCAAAAAGCTCTAATTTGTACCTATATACAAAATGAAAAATTTTATCCTTATCTAGATATTTTTCTCTTGAATATTTAACAATCTATAGATTCAAGATGGATCTGATACCATGTTAGAATTAGCTACAAAATCTAGTGAATCTAATAGAAAGCATAAATAAGAGATAAATTAGTAATAGTAATAAACAATAATTGTATATCCAAGACAATAACTGAAATAAATAAATAACTCAAATATGATGAATTACTCTGATAATTCAATATTAATTTGAAATAGAATACACAAATAGCCATTGCTTATATAGAGCAAGGCGTGCATGATAAATATTAGGGAACTCACACAACATGTGTAGTTCAAATGATATCTAACTACATGAATAACGGAGTGCAACTCCACACTAACAAGATAGGTGTCCAACTTGTGTAAATGATCAACACAAGTTGACTACTAGTTAAGCAATCTTCTCTTATCTTACCTTGAATAGTGGAGTGGAACTCCATTGTAACAAAATAAGTGTCTAAGTTAACTACTAGCTAAGCAAGCTTATCCTATTTGGTGCAAATTATTAATAAATAAATTAAAATAATTATGATAATTAATTAGTGCACCAATCTAAATGATAAATACAAGTAAATGCAATAAAACAAATTAATGCACCAACATAGACATACTATGTGGTGATTGAACCCTTATTGGAATTAATTTTTGCATTTGTATCTGATGTAAATAATTATAGGTAACCATTTTAATACTTGTTTTATTCATCATTTTTGAATTTATTTGATATTAGGTTGTAATCTTACATCTCTTTGAATTGTGAGGCCTTGACTTTGATGTTCAAATCTTAAGCATTGATGCATAGTATAAGATATTAATTTCATTTGATGTATCAATGGTCAACCAAATAAAGCATTAGTTAATATATTAGTGGGAACCAAATGAAATACAATTTAAATTTACTTTGGTCCCACTCTAATAGGTAAAATAACACAACCAAGGGTTTCCTTTCTTATACTATCATGTAGAAGTATAGGCCAAGTCATCCAAGCTAAGTCCAAGAATCTAAAGAAATTGTTTATTACATATATTTAGATTTAGACTATTGTCAATCATTATGCCATATCATTTGTTATCATTTATGAATGCTCATATAAATGTGCTCCATTGTATGAACTATCACGTGGCATATCCTCTTCACTAAACATGATTTTAATAGATGTGGATTTTTCTTAATTGAGTCAATTACTCCAATAAAAGAATCAAGTGGGCAGTTTTTGTATACCATAAGCACATTTTTGTAATTTGGGTTATCTACCATTAGACCTTACTATTATTATTTGATTTATCCTTGTGAGTAGATGTTTTAGTTTTCGTAATTGAATTTATGTGTATAATCCACTTGAATTGACCATTATCAATTGAATGTTGGATTATGTGTTTTAAAGTGATACATTGATTTTTAGATTACCTTTGAAGTCTATGAAAATTGTGCAATATGCACGAGTGTCATGTTTTTCAGATAATGGAATTGATGGATCCATGTCTTTAATAGGAGTTAAAGAAATCATATTGAATAATTTATCAAACACATTTTACGAACTTTCACTCAATCTTGTAAATTACCTACATTAATTTTGTTTGGTTAAGATAAGATTATTATATTGTTATTCTACAACATTGACCATTTTTGTATCATTAGTCTTATGTAGGAGATCATGTTCATTGCTATAAGCATTAAGACTTAGGTTTTTATGAATTTTTGCACTATGTGGAACATGTGTCTCATATGAGAGAATGTTGGCCTATGAAAGATTGAATCAAAAGTTTTTAACCACACGCTAAGTTTCATCAAAATATTAGTAAGCGTTGAAAGCTAATTTATATTTCGTAGTTGATAGTATAATATTGATAAAAATGTTTTGAAGCTTACTATCTAGCAATTGATAAGTCATCTTAAATACTATGTTCTTGCACTTAAGCACATAATCCTTGATGTATTCATTGGATTCTTTTCTAAGTTGAGATAATTCTATAAGTGTAACCTTCTAAGCAAAATTGATTTGAAAATGCATCAAAAATTATCAACTAGAGGGGCAAAATAATGTATGAAACCACATGGTATATCATAAAACCAATAAAGTTTATAGTCCCTTAATCTTCATGGAAATAACTTAGTTTAAAATTTTATCATCATGAGAAATGTATAAGCAAAAAGCATAAAATAATCTAATATGGTGAGAAGGGCCTTTTCCATTGTACAACAAATTTTTTGGAGAAATAAAACCAATTATAAAAGGATAAGCCAATAAATCATGAACCAAAGGGTTTAAATTTATTTCATGAGAAGAGACCATATCACTTAGATTTTGAGACCTTTGAGAAATTAATTTTAACTTATTTTTGTAAATCATTCAAGGCATACATTAGAGTGACTATTTTGGAATTTTGGGATGGAATAAAAGTGGTAGATGAAACTTAAATATAATAAATCAAAATGGGGTTAATAACACTATGATTAATTTGAGAAATCATGGATGATTTGTTTGGATGAATGGTAGAAATGTGTTGGAAATTTGGAAAATCCTGAAAAGACACAATAACATTTTGAGCACTTGGAGGCATAAAAGTGTGAGGGGGACAAGTAGTGGATTTTTTTTAGCATTGTATTTTAAAAATTTAGAATATGAGTGGGGTTAGGAGGAACTTTCTAAGTAACACCATTAGAAAATAATTTTTAACAAGAAAATTATTTCAACATATTCATAAATCTAAAGATATCAACAAGATTATTCATAACATAAGTCTTAAGATTTTAATTGAATAATATCTTTTTTTCTCTCCCAATTTAACTTCATAATCACAATCATTTTCATCTTTATTTCAATTTCAATCTTTAGAATAATCATCTATAACCACATTATGTTCTACAAAGGAATAAATATGTTATGCACATCTAGGTCCAAATCCATATTGTTCTAGCTTACTTTGTTTAAGGCTAACACATTTTACATTACTAATTTATTATTTCATATCAAAGTTTGACATTCCATAATCATTGGGGCTTATAGAAAGGAAACCGACACCCAAGAAATTCATATCATTTGTATACTTATTTGGTCCCATTGGGTTGTGCTCAATATCATAAAAAATCGTAATCACTATCTTCCACATAATTATGAAAAGACATAGAATTCATTGAATATTTGCAACATATTGAAGCAATACATTGAAAGGGTGATCCATTGTAAACACACTAGGGTTTAATCAAGCAAAAAATAATTAGGTTTGAAGATATTCTAAAACACAACCCTAAGCACAAGAAACAATAGGAACAAACAAGATATAACCTTATTAGGAGGACACAACACGACAAAAAAGATACCTTAAGGTTTAATATTAAAACACTACAAGCTATGCTTTCAAGATAAAATGCAAGAGTTAGGGTTAAGGATTGTAAACTAATGGAACAAGCCCTATATAAATTAAATCTTTCACGATTGAAGCATAATATAACCCTAAGGGATGTAAAAGGGCATGATTTCACCAAAATGTTTTATTAAAAAGTGGTTTTACATGAATGTGTACTACATGTAACTATAAAACAATGTTGCAATTCAAATCTAAATAGATACAATAGTAAAAATGAGACCTAATTGCATAAAAATAAAATATATAATAATCAACAGGTGGATATCTAGGGTTATGAGAATAACATTGAATTGTCATAAATTTGTAGATTATATGAGGCTACATTTATTGGAAATAATTATAGGAATTGAGGTAAACAAAATTCTATAAATTGTTTGGAAAACTGATATCTTTAAATTTTTAATTAGGAGTGGATTGACTATGACTGCTAGTTAGATTGTATACTCCTACTCAACTGTAATATCTTAGGAAATAAATTTTATGACTTTGATATTATACTCTTTGGATCTAAAAACATTACTTTGTTTATCATATTTCATTGTAAACCCCTAAAAAATTGACCTCCTTCCTTGAAACTTTAATCAACTTAAAATACGTAACAAAACCTTAAAAATGGTGTAGTCTTTAATGGATATGTCTCAATCAAGCCCTTATTTGTGGAAAATTTGGAAACCAATACTCATTTCAATTCAACAAGCATTCGTGGTGATGCAAGCCCTAATCATTTTATGCATTTTCATTACATAAACAATTGGAAACAATGCAACATGAATACTCTAAATGAAATAATGATTTTCAAATCAAATGTTAGACATCTACTTATCACTTTTGACCTTTTCTTAGAACTTTTGATTTCATTCACTTTTTTATGCATTTTCCTATATGCACTAATACACATCTATATATGTACTTCTCAAATTTAAATTAGGACTCTATGGTGCACAAGTAGGCACATAAAGGATGATAAAAGCTAAAAAAAATAAATCACAATCCTTAGGGAATAAAAGTGAAGGGTCACAGGGATGCACAAAAAAGAGGGACTAGGAGATGCCCTGAAAAAAGGGAAAAAATTAAAAAAACATATAGGGAAAAGGGGAAATGTAGATAGGATATATAAAACTAGAGGAGGAAGAAGAACATGGTCCCCAATGCAGAGAAAATTTGCACTGATATATGTCTAATATGAATTGATAGTCTAAAAACACACAAGTACCCTAAATCAATGCAAAATAACATCTAAAACTACCCCTAATATAAAACTAAGTGTTTATACATTCATCCTACATGATAACACACAATATAAAACCATATTTGGGTAAATAAATACATATTACACACAAATGAAAGCCAATGGAACTTGAGAGAATAATGGTAGAAATTAAAGTTATTTCATGGGAATAGGTGTCTAAAATAAAATCCACACACAACTAAAATTAAGTAATATTTAATATCTATAGGGTTCTTATCATCTTCATTTACAAATGATAATTGTTTGGGTGGATGAAATGTTCTAAATAGTGAATTAAAATAATTAGATGGAAGATCTATTGGAAAGTGTGTTGTAATTTATATCAAAGGATTGATGTCATGTGTGAATTTATGTCAAGGGTAATGATAAAGTGGTGATGTCACACTATGATCAGTTGTGTTGGCATAGGCTTGAGAGCCTTCTGTAGTGGCATAGGCTTGGTAGCCCAATGTGTTTAGTAGGTTGAGACTAGGGAGAAGAAGGTTGGAATATATGGAATATGGAATGAGTGCATATGAAATGTTTATGATTATTTAAGACTAGTACAAGAAGGTTCTAAGTGCTCGCTATATCCAAGTTTGACTTGCAGTCCTAGACCTAGTATGCATAGAGACCCAGTGAGGTCTAAATGGAGGGTCAAGGTGAGTTTTCAAGTTAAAATATATCATGTAAGCATGGAATTAGGTGTGATAGTTTGGGTTAAAGGTGTTTACCAATATTTAGGTTTTGAGAATAAAGATAAGGCAAGATAATACATTGAAAAGTATTTTGTGCATGCAAATTGGAGGTTTCTAAGCCTAAGAAGAGGTTTTTGATGCTCATTGGTACATGTAATATTTGCATGGTGACCTAAGAAGTTTTGGAGAGGTGTCACACGAACCTAATAAGGGTTTCCACATATTTTTTAGTGTATTTAGGGACAAAGCTTTATGAACATTCGTTAAGAATGTAAACTGGTCAAAACCCTCCTAGAAACCCTTATAGTGACCCATTTGGAGAAAGATTATTGGATATGGAATAGAATGGATCGGTTGAAATTTTTTGAATATTTTAAGGTGTAGAGGACTCCTACAATAATATCTAGGTGGTAGTGGTGTATCAAGGTAGTGAGTAGAAGGTACAAAAATATGCTTATTTCTAATGAATTTGGTGCTATAAGTAGAGTTGATTGAGTCAACACATGTAAGATATTGGAGGTAAAAGATAGATAATTTTTATAAAATTAAATTAATTAATTTGGGTATGATTTATACTTTGTTTCAATAATTTTTATTATCCAAGTCTGTTAGTCACTCGAAGCCAAATGTTGGAAACAGTGACAAAAAGCCAATCAGAGTGAATATGAGTTTAGGGAAGAGTTTCAAGTGGGTAGGGATGGATATAATGAATTGAGGTATTTTTTTGAGACATATGAATCATAATAAATTGGTTATAATGATCATACATATGTAATATAGTTCTCACAAAGCGACTAGTATGTGTGAGACAAGACAATGAAACTCAGGATAGTGAGAATAGTTTGCTAAAGCAAAATTGCCATTGGAGAATATGATATTAATGTTTGAAGGTGTTATAAGGATATTTTAAGACCACATTAATTTATTTATAGATAATTATTTTTCTCATCATATTGTATAGAGTTAAAATTTATTGACTGGTTATTGGCATTGTTTAGTGGTTCTGAGTGAGCTTCTTGCAAAGAAGATTTTATGGTTGCAGAAGTTGAATTGAAGACTCTAATGAGATTTATAATGACCATGAGGTGTATATAAACGTGTTTTTTTATCATAGTGTTTTTAAAAAAGTGTGATTTTGGTCTAAACATTCATGTCTAAGTTTTAGAAGCTATAGGTAGTTTTAGTGGGTAATTTACAGAGGTAAGTTGAAGGTGTTATATAAAGAGTTGAATAAAAAATGAGTATGGATATGTATAATTATAAAAGTCTAAAAATAATTAATTGGTTTTCATAGTTTGTCTTTGCTCATATTTGGAGATTCAAAATGCTTTGATTGTATTTTGACTGTGTGTGACCAGTCTGAGTGGTCATTTTGAGAGAGGTGATTTGAGTGCTTAGAGCCTATGTTGGACTGTATAATGGATTTGGAGATGTTTTATAGGTCATAAAGGTTAAAAAAATGTTATATAATCATATTTATATGTGAAATATTTGAGTGTTTGCTTCAAAATCTTGAGATAATGTTTTTTATGTATCAAGGCCTAAAGAGCGAGGATACCTAATTGATAGGTTCAAGGTGTGAGTTGGAGTTATAGGTGTTATGTATATTTGTGAGAGTGATAAAGGGTATATTGGAGGTAGTTTTTATGTGTTTTAATTGTTTTTTGAATTTCAATATGGTCCAAGAGGTTACAAGTGTAATGTGTGGGTTTGAAGGCCTAATTGTTTTAGGTCTCATTAAGGCCTAATGGAGGATTTGAGTCTTAAGGACTATAGACAATCTATGGAGTGGATTGTATTACAATTTTTACATGTGTGGAGACATATTAGAAATATAAAACAAGTGTGATATTCATCTTATCTAACCAAGATGGGTTAGAGGAAGAGAGTGGTATAAGTACAAGGCCTAATTGGCTTATTTGTGCTAGTTGAGCGTGTTTGGAGCTAAGCGAAGGAGAGAACATTTGAAATACAAGGTACATGTTATTCAGGACCATAAGAGGGTGAATAATATCATCATTAATATCTTATCAAGTTGGTAAAGAAGGATGCACAGGTCATTAGACCTACTAAGCCTAGAAGAGGCTATTTGAGCGAGTAAGCCCTAGAGGCTGTTTGAGAGAGATTGAAGGGTGAAGAGTGAAAAAAAGGAGGTCATAATCAGTTGAAGAGTATTAAAACATGTTAAATGTGATGTAATTTTCAAGGTATTTGAGTGGGTTCTTGGTTTCCTAGGGGGTTGGTTCCTCCTTGTAAAGTGAAGCTTGCAAAAGTGTAGTTGTGTGGGTGCTCAACTAGATATGGGTTATAACTCCTTATGGGATGGGTGTCTCACTAAATTTGGATCTTTTTATTATATTAATATAGTACATATTGAATAGTTTAGTGGGTTTTATCCCCCATGATGGTTTCATAGATAGATGATGTGTTCATGTGATGTATGCTCTTGTTCATGCTTTGGATGTATGTGATTTCATGATTATGTTGCTAGATCAAGTTGATGCATGATGAAATAGTTTTGGAATTGAATATTCATTGTTGTGTACTAATTTACCCCCCACCCACCCCGCATATTAGTAACTAATTCTAACAATTGGTATTAGAGATAGACCTTTAAAGGAGGCTTAACAACCTACAATATACATCTTGTTTTCAATGATGAATAAGATGAAAAAGATCATGGTTTAAGTTTTCATAAAAGTTTAGATGATGACAATAGAAAGGTCAAATAAGAAGGACTATACTGAAGCCAAATCCAAGATCAAACTTGAGTTGAGTGATAGAGCTTATTGAAGGAGGTCTATTTGGTTAGCTAACATGATAAAAGAAAGATAGGCAGTGATTTGATTAAAATCTTGGAGTATGAGACCTAATTGAGGTCTATCAAAATATTCCTATCGAACAAAGGTATGAGCATGTTTTCCTATTTTTAATTATTAAACATACATACTCTGAGTTGACATAATCTAATAGAAGGGCTCTGAATGTCATATGAGGTCATGGAGTGTTGATGTCTTGATTGTGAAAAGAGACTTGTTTACATGGATAAAGAGGTCAAATAGATGTTTTGTGAGTATATGACAGTAATATAGGTCTTGGAGGGTATGTAGGATGATATGAGAGGCTTTATGGGGTGTAATAAGTTTTTGGTATACTTATGGAGGTGATAGTAATACTTTAGAGTGCTTTTGTGGTTGCCCAGTTCATCCTTATTCTTTTTTAAAATTAGGTTGAGTTGGCATATTAATGATGTCAACATTCACATGTGTGAAGGACTCAAGACCAGTTTGGTATATGGATGGATTCCCCTATGAGAGAAGATCATGTGATCCAAGTTTTAGGACTTGAATTGGTGTCTATCAAAAGATATGTTGGTACAAAGTTGTTATCCTAGGTAGATTTCCTTATTTTCATACTTAACCAATTTTTTATGTAAATATGACCATTAGAATTTGAAAATTCAAATTTATCAAAGGAAACTAGTTTGAAAATAATGGCTTGTATTATCCATGGATAAAGTTAAATCAAGATGATTTAAGAAGAAAATTTGAATAAGACTCAATGTAAAAGACCCTCCAAGTGGTGGTTTGATTCAGGTGGTTGTACAGGTGCAATAAATGCATATCAAAGTTGACTGTTGTAGTCTATGTTTGAAATGGAGAACCTGGTTTGAGAAAAAGAGGATTATAATTCATATAATGATATAGTTTTAATGTTATAATAATTGGATGATGTTTGTAACTCATCATAGTATTGATCCATGCTCTGAGAGAGATCTAAATGTGTGCTCTTGTGCAAGAAAGTCAACTTGAAAGATTACTATGCCTTGAAGATTCTTGCCTTTGGTAGACTTGTGTGACAAGGAGAGTTGTTTAGTGCTCTTAGAAGATCAAGTCAATTGGTAAAGATGTCTTAAGATGTTCTTGATGTCTTATATCTCATTTAGATGCTCTCTGTATGATAAGTTTGTTGTTTGAATGGAAGAACAAGCTTAAGAAGTGAAAATCTATGTCTTGAAAGTTTGGTGTCTATAAACCCTAAGGTGTGTGTTCATGGTGATAATGACTCAGTTTGTCATATAAATCTCAGTGATCTTTTGATAGAGAATATGAAATGTTTCCTACAGTGGTTGTCATACTTGTTTGAGTATAAGGTAGTGTCCAATATGACATGTTTAGGACAAGGGTTTATGAGCTAAAGATTGGTCTTTTAAGACCAATACCATTATGATTAAGAGATGGTGTTTTAAGGGCTAGAGGTGATCTGAGAATTATTTTAGTATATTTTTGAGATTATAATTGCATATCTGAAGATGTCAAAGTGTATCAGAGGTTCCTCAAAATGAATAAGGTCTCTCAAACCTATTATTGTCTGCATGTTATTCGTAAGGGTGTTTGGTAGTGTTTTGAATCTTGATGGCTTGTAAAGCATAAAGTTAAGTGGTTGATATTATAAGGACCTTATGAAAGTTATTATCATCTGTGTGAGGTGGTCCTATTGGCTCAAGAAGGGAGCTAAAATGCAAGATGCATAATAGTGGAATGAAGTTTGAAGAACATTGATAATTAATGATGCCTATTATACTTTACTAAGAAGATGAATGGTTCCATGAGAGGTAGAATAATCTGAGAATCACTGAGTGCTTGGAAACCTATTGGTTTTCTCATATTTGAAGATCATGAATAATATAGGTTATGATAAAAGGTCAATTATAGTGAAGTATATACTCACATATTTGTATGAATGTGTTTCCATAAGTTCTAATCCATAAAGGCTTGATGACTATTGTGATTGCTTGGAGAGCTCAGATATTTTGTTCTAAGAGTGAGTTGACATATTGTATGTGCCTTGAGGTTTTTCATGAAGATTTGATAGTAATCATTGTCCTGTAGCATCACAAGGTTCTTGTGATCTTGAAGAGGAGTCTACAAAAGTATCCATGAAGGAATATGTTGTCATATTATTGTTATCATGGAGATGAGATGCACAGTGAGATGAAATATGATCTGAGGATCATGTATTGCTTATGTTCATGTTATATATACCTTGAACAAACCATGAAGGAGTTCAAAATATTATAAAGGTGAGAATTTTCTTGTAGCATCATGTTTTTATGTATACTTGCATGAAGGAGGTTGCTATAGTACTCCATCAGAGTTGTTTCATTATGTTGAGTATTTCTTGATGTCATGGTGACCTCATAAGGTTATAAGGGGATGTGTATGATGTGAGGTGGATCATACGTAAGATGATTAAATCATGGTGGAGATATGTGCTACAGATGAGAATTCAAGAAGGTTGATATGATGACTTGATCAAACCTAGTCATAATTGTGAAAATATGTTGAATCTTCATGCATGAGTAAAGGGAGCTTGTGAGTTCTATTGGTAAATAGGTCCAATGATTAGATAAGTCCAAGTTTAGATTAGTTTATGTCAAAGGGAGAGAAATTCATTCATATGAATTAAAGGTAAGTAAGTATCCTAAACACCTAAAAGGGTATTTAAATACATGCATGATTTTAAGGGAAGGTTAGTGGCTGTTTAATCCACTTTGTCATTAATGGTAATGGGAGAGAAGGAGAAGAAGAGGTTGCCATCAATTTAATGACAAAGGGGGAGATTGTTGGAAAATGTGTTTTCATTGATGTCAAAGGCTTGATGTCATGTATGCATTGATGTCAAGGGTAATGACAAAGTGGTGATGTCATAGTATGATCAATTGTGTTGGCATAGGTTTGAGAGCCTTGTGTAGTGGCATAGGCTTGGTAGCCTAGTGTGTTGAGTAGGTTGAGACTAGGGAGAATAAGGTTGGTATATGTGGAACATGGAATGAGTGTATATGACATGTTGATTATGATTTGAGACCAATATAAGAAGGTTCCAAGTGCTTTCTATATCCAGGTTTGACTTGTAGTCTTACACCTAGTATGCATAGAGACCCAGTGAGGTCCAAATGGAGGGTCAAGGTGAGTTTTAAAGTTAACATAACTCATGTAATCATGAAATGAGGTGTGATTGGTTGGGTAAAATTTGTTGACAAATATTTAGGTTTTGAAAATAAAGAGAAAGCAAGATAGTACATTGGAAAGTATTTTATGCATACAAATTGAAGGTTTCCAAGCCTGAGAAGAAGTTTTTGATTCTCATTGGTACGTGTAATGTTTTCATGGTGACCTAAGAATTTTTAGAGAGGTGTCACATGGACATAATAAGGGTTTCCAAGTATTTTTTAGTGGATTGAGGGATATAGCTTTATGAACATTTGTTAATAATGTAAACTAGTCAAGACCCTTATAGTGACCCATTTGGAGAAAGCTTATTGGATATGGAATATAAATGATTTGTTGACAAATTTTTAATATTATGTGTATATGACTCCTCTAATAATATCTAGGTTATAGTGGTGTATTAGGGAAATGAGAAAAAGGTACAAAAATATTCTTATTTTTAAAGAATCTGGTGTTATAGGCATGGTTGACTGAGTCAATGCATGCAAGATATTGGAGATAAAAGCTAGAGAATTTTTATACAAGTAAATATTAATTTGGGTATAATTGAGCCTATGTGTCAATCATTTTGATTATCCAAGTCTGCTAGTCGTTAGAAGCCAAATGGTAGAAACAATGACAAAAAGCTAGTTAGAGTGAATATGAGTTTAGGGAAGAGTTTCAAGAGAGTAGTGATGGATATAATTAATTGAGGTATTTTTTTGATACTTATTCATAATAATAAATTGGTTATAAAGTGGTGATGATGCTAATACATAGGTAATATAGTGTTCACAAAGTGACTAGTCTGTGTAAGACAAGACAATGAAACTCAAGAAAGTGAGAATAGTTTGTTAAAGCAAAATTTTCATTAGATAATATGATATTAATGTTTTAAGGTGTTATAAGGATGTTTTAAGACCAAATTAATGTATTTATAGATCATGATTGTGACCATATTATTTTAGAGAGTCAAAATTTGTTGACTGGTTATTGGTAGTGTTTAGTGGCTCTAAGTGAGCTTCTTGCAAAGAATATTTTATGGTCACATAGGTTGAATTTAAGACTATAATGAGATGTATAATTAACCTGAGGTCATGAGGTGTATATAAATTTGTTTTTTTGTCATAGTATTTTGACAAAAGTGTGCTTTTGGTCTAAACATTTTTGATTGAGTTTTAGAAGATACAAGCAGTCTAAGTGGGAAATTTATAGAGGTAAGTTGAAGGTGATATATCTAGATTTGAATAAAAAAATGAGTATGGATATGTTTTATAAGTATTAAATTCTAATAATAAGGTATTGGTTTTCATAGTTTGTCTTTGATCAGATGTGGAGAGTCAAAATGCTTTGACTATATTTTGACTGTGTGTGACCAATTTGAGTGGTCATTTTGAGAGAGGTGATTTGAGTTCTTATAGCATGTGTTGGAGTGTTTAATGTATTTGGAGGAATTTTATAGGTCTTGAAGGTTACACAAATGTGATATAATCATATGTATATGTGAAATATTTGAGTGTTTGCTTCAGAAGTTTGAGACAATGTTTTCTTTGTATCAAGGCCTAAAAAGTGAGGAGACCTAATTGCTAGGTTCAAGGTGTGAGTTGGAGTTATAGGTGATATGGATATTTATGGGATTGGGAAATGGTATATTGGAGATATGTTTTATGTGTTTTAATCATTTTTGGAATTTGAATATGGTCCAAGATGTTGCAAGTGTAACGTGTGGGTTTGAAGGCCTAATTGTTTTAGGTGTCATTAAGGCCTAATGGAGGATTTGAGTCTTAAGGAATATGGAAGACCTATAGAGTGGAGTTTATCACCCATTTAATGTGTGTGTATACATATTAAAAGTTTAAAACAAGTGTTATAATCATATTGGCTGACCAAGATGGGTTAGAGGAAGAAAGTGGTATAAGTACAAGGCCTAATTGGCCTATTTATGCTAGTTGAACATGTGTGGAGCCAAACAAAGGAGAGAACCTTTGAAAGAGAAGGCACATGTAATCGAGGAACATAAGAGGGTAAATAATATCAGTCATCTATATTTGATCAAGTTGGTAAATGAGTATGCACATGTCATTAGACCTACTAAGCTTAGAAGAGGCTAGTTGAGCGAGTAAGCCCTAGAGGTTGTTTGAGAGAGATTGAAGGGTGAAGTGTGAAAAAAAAGGATGACATAATAAGTGGAAGAGTAGTAATATGTGTTCAAGGTGATTTGATTTTAAAGGTAGCTGAGTGGGTGCTTGGTTTCTTAGGGGCTTGGTTCCTTCTTGGTGGGTGAAGCTTACAACAGTCTAGTTGTGTGGGTGCTCAACAAGATAGGGGTTATAGATCCTTGTGGGATAGGCATATCAATAAATTTAGATATTTTTATTATAATAATTTAGTAAATATTTCAAGGTTTAGTGGGTTTTATTCCCCATGAGGGTTTTCCACATAGAGGATGTGTTCATGTGATGTATGCTCTTGTTCATGTTTTGGATGTATGTGCTTTCATGATTATGTTGCTAGATCAAGTTGATGTATGATGGAATGGTTTTGGAATTGAATGTGTATTGTTTTCTACTAATTAACCCCCCCTCTTAGTAGATAATTCCAATAAGATAAATGATGTAAACCTCAATTTATAGCACATATTATAGATTGAACGGTACATAGTTTATACAACTCTAATAATGATGTATGCATTCCCCATTACACACACTAAATCCACTACTTTAAATACTCCTTCAAAGAACTCTATCATCCTTTTCTCATATATTACACACTCTAGAATAGGTTTTACTGCTTCCACTATCTTTATCTACACACATATTACATTTATGTTAATGATAATTACTACAAGATATTATAAAAATGAATGAATATTATGATATTAATTGAACTAATATAATGTTATGATCATTACTCGAATATCCATGCCCACCCTTCATAGCAAGAACATTATCAATGCCATTAGATTGGGTTATATATTATTTAAGTAGTCATTTATTGTGATAAGATTTTAACATAGAATAAATTTCACGCATGTAACTATTATGAGAAAGGTGAAGGGCCACTTGGACAAGATGAAGACAACGGGATTACGTAAACTCACTTGTACAACAACGACCACAAATTTAAAATCCAATAATTTAGTGCTAGTGATTTAGCTCTTAATTAAGTTTTGGCCAAATATTGATTGTTGATTGCTAATTTTTCACTCATATATTAGATTATGGTCGTTTGCACATGTCTCTAAAGATATTGTTTGGAATGTCATTACTTAATAGAGGTAGCCTATCTATAACTAGTGTTAAAATTAAAAAAGAGTAACAACTATTATCACGATTGAATCTTGTAGATATTCAATTATAACATAAGTAGATCCTAACCTAAACTAAACACAACTCATTATTGAAGACAATACTTACATAATTCCTATTAAAAACAATATTTATCAGGTTTCATGGGTTGAAAGTGTAATGTAAATAAATGAATTACTTCTAATTAAACATAAAAAATACATGTAAAATACAATAGTAATGTCTAATTAATAAATGAAACAATAACATAAAAATATAGAGGAATAGGAATTCACATCTTGTGTAAAAACAATTTATAATATTTTTGCCAAAATTTGAACTTGTAAACATGCACCCAATATTGGCAGCAATGTTTCCTTAAACTTTGGATTTAATTAGATAAGTTTTCTAGGAATGAAAAAATTGCTCACATGACAAACGAGGAAAAAACACTTATGTTAGGTTCCAGGGGAAGAAAAATTATGTTTCATAAATTGCTTGTAAAATAAAATTTAAGTTTATTAGTTTGTTCACATGCTTACTCTCTCTTTTCCCTATATTGAATTTTTACATTTTGATTCCTATGTTCCTATAATAACTAAATATTTTTGAGGTAGACTATCAAGGTAAACAAATTGGGGACTTTCCTTAGGGTTTAGGTGGATAGTGTCCATTAACTATCCCTCTAATAGTCATACCTTAAGTAATACACTACTACATGGTGTGTAGTTAATGCCACAAATTTATTTAATTTTGCATCGTTACATGATTTCTTTCTTTCTTTACTCAAATGATTTTGTGATGAAAATATGGTACAATTTTCATGGAAAGTGTGTCTGGTTTGTGTCACCTTTTTTTGCCGAAATCATTTTTAGGCACTTATTTATCCCTTTCTAAGTGTCATTTTTTGTATGAAAATGTCAATTTTCAATGTTGGAGAGGAGAAAGAGAGAAACAAAGACAAAAAAATACTAGCAACGTATCTTTTTTGCGAAAAAGAAAGTAAGTTTATTTTATTTTATTTTCATTTTTTCTAGTTAAACATTAACAAATAACTAATTTGGTCTTATAATATGTTACCATTTGTAATGTCCATTATTAAGTGTAAATTAGGGTAAATAAGTGAAATTTTGGAAGCAAAAAATAATGAAAAGGCATGTTAAAATCATGAAAATTAGATTTATGTTTTTAAAATAAGTATAAAATTGTAGATAACTAGATAAAATTAGAGTCAATTAGATAATTTAATGGTGTGTTTGGAAAATAATATAAATGAGTGAAAATGTCAATAGAATGTAGAAATTGAGATAAATTCATGAAACTTAGGAAAATTAGAGTAAAATTAGGCTAAACTTATTAGATTAATGACATTTGTGACAAATAGAGGAAATTATGTAAAAGTACATAAATTAGTGAAACTTGGATAAAATTAGGGAAATTAGTGACAAATAGGGAAAATAGAGGAAATTATGGAAATTGGTGAGAGTTTGGGAAATTAGGGAAATAAAAATAAATTTAGGTTGAACTTGATGAAATTAGAGGAATTTTGATAAAAATGGAAAATTAGAGAAATAAGGGAAATTAAATAAAATTAGGAAACTTGGGGAAATTAGGATAAAATTGGCCAAAATTGGGGAAATAAGTGACAATTAGGGAAAATACAAAAAATTACAAGAATTAGTGAAACTTGAGGAAGTTAGCGTAACATTAGGCCAAACTTTAAAAAAAAAGGTAAATAAGTAAAATTATAGACATTAGTAAAAATTGAAGAATTTAAGGTATAATTAGGCCAAACTAGATGAAATTAAGGAAATTATTAATAAATAGAGAAAAATAGAGAAATTAAGGAAATTAAGAAAAAATATGGAAAATAGTGAAAATTGGGTAAATTAGGGAAATTAGAGTTAATTTTAGGCCAAACTTGATGGAAATAAGGAAATTATTGACAAATATAGAAAATTAGTGAAATTTTGAAAAATTACATAATTTAGTGAAACTTGAGGAAACTAGGGTAAAATTAGAGGGAAATCAAAGTAAACTTAGAAAAATTGAGAAACTAGAGTAAAATTAGGTTAAAATTGATGAAATTAAGGAAATTAGTGATGATTAGGGTAAAATGGATGGAATTGAGGAAATTAGGGTAAAATTAATGAAATTAGAATAAAATTGACAACATTAGGGAAAATAGTGACAAATAGGGGAAATTAATGAAAATAGGAGAAAGTAGGATAAAATAAATAAATTAGAGTAAAATTAGGATAAATTTGATGAAATTACAACAATTTGACAAAATTTGGGTAGAATTGATAAAATTGGTGAAACTAAGGAAAATTATTAAAATCAAGGTATCATTAGAGTAAAATTATTGAAAATAGGGGAATTAGGGTAAAATTAGTGATCTTTTTTCCTTGTATAATTTTATTAAAAATATTAAAATTATATAAATTAGTCAAATTTTACATTTTTTGATTTGATATAATTATTACTTTTATCTTAAATTCTTTATTTTAATTTATATTTCATAATAGTAATAATTATTTTCATCTTAATTTACATTTTTTTGTTACATATATGTCAAGGTTTGAAGATTTAATTTATTATTCTTGACCACTATTGTCATCTACATTTGAATATATTGAAAATATAAAAATGATGAAAGATGATAAGGAAAAATGTGTTGAAGAGGAAGAGGTCCAAAATAATTACATTAGTGCACAAATAAATAGTAGGATGTTAGTGACATTGAATAAATTAATTAAAAATAAGTGGAAGTTTAATATTAAAAGTTATCACAAAGAGTCGAAAGATGATTTGGAACTTCCCAATAAAATGTTGTAAAAATATAAAGATAATTTATCCAATTGGAAATATTATTGGGTGTGGCCAATTTTTATTGTCAATAATTAATAATTAGTCTAATACTCGACGTGCATCTTATGTGGAAATATTATATTTTGATGGCCTAATTTACATTTTCACATATTAGATTTTTGTGGTGAGAGAAAAGTTTAGTATACCAACTTATGACATGTGTTATAATTCAAATATAATGGAATAATGGATTCATACATCTCTATAGGAAAATCGATGTATACATGATCATGCCTACACTAATGAGCATCCTAATGCATTTAAAAATATTATTGGTTTCATCAATAGTATATGTGGGTGTAGGGTAAGTACACAGAGTTGGGGGACAATTTTGTGGACATTTAACATAACATGATCATGTTATTAAATAATGTGATCACATTATTGACATAACATGATCACATTATTTAAATTATAGCTCAATAATTACAGATCCATAACACAATCATGTTAATGTATAACATTATCACGTTAATACATAATGCAATTAATTTACACATTAAAACAGTGAACATGTAGATGGAGTGGATCTTTGTTAATAGATAACGTGATCGCATTCCTGTTAGTTTGCACATAAAAGTATGTGGACATGCACATGAAGGCAACTTTAGCCAGAAGGTTATATTTACTAAACATTTATATAAGTTATTGGAAAGTATAAGTTTACATTTATATTGTTACATTTATTTACTTATTACTTTAAATTTATTTTAGTAAATATAATAAATTAGGGTCACTCTGCATCTGATAGAGTTGGTCTCATAGTTGCATGCCTTACGATGTGGAAAATAGTTTTTCAAAATCTAATCTAGTTAGTACTTAGACATTTTTAAGCTCTAAGTATTACACCTAATGATTTTAGGACATAATTTTTGAAATTTATGTCTATTTTTGGTAAACTTATAGTTATTTTTAGGTTTTTGTACCTTTTAGATTGATTCCTAGCATTTTTAGGAGACCTAGGTTTCTAAAATTGAAGTTTACAAACCACTCACTTTGAAATTGATGCAAAGTGGTGTGATTAGGGTAGCATAGGTCACACTGATGACATGCACACATAAAATGACCACTTTGTGTTAATTTCACTTGTTGATCATCCCTCCCTGATCCCTGATCACTTCTTACTCATGCCTCATCACTCTTAATCACTCTCTCATCATTCCTCATTATCTCTAATCACTCCCTCATTAACCCTCAGTGTCCTTAGTCATCTCTAATCACTCCCTCATCATCCTTGATTACTCCCTCATTAACCTTCACTATCCCTCATCATCCCTAATCATTCTCTCCTCATCCCTCATCATCCCTCATCACTCCCTCATTGACCCTCACCATCCCTTGCCATCTTTAATAACTCCCTCATAATCCCTAATCACTTCCTCATTAGATCTCACTATCCCTCACCATCTCTAATCACTTTATCATTGCCCATAATCATCATTTAATCATCCCTAATCACTCCCTCCTAATCCTTTATTGTCCCTAATCACTCCCTTATTGACCCTCACCATTCTTCATAATTTATAATCACTTTGTCGTCATTCCTAATCACTCCCTCATTGACCCTCACCAACCCTCACCATCCCTAATCACTAATTCATCATACCTCACCATCTCTAATCACTCATTCATCATATTTCATCCCACCTAATCACTCCCTCATTAACACTCACCATCCCTCATCATCCTTAATCACTCCCTCATTAACCCTCACCGGCCCTCCTCATCCCTATTAACTCCCTCATCATCTCTACTCAATTCCTCCTCATCCTTCCTCATCCTTAATCACTCTATCCAATACCTTAATGGTGTTATTTTTTTGGGGTTTAACAATGCTAGGAGCTACAAGTGGAGAGTTGAGTGATATCATAAAATATAAGACATAGTGATCAACATGATATGGAGGCAAACTTGAAACATAAATATTTAACACCTATGAAAAAATATGGGCCTATTAGAAATGATGTAGTTTACAATTAAAAATATACAAAACAAAGAGAAGCAAGTAAAACCACCATAACACTAAAAATGGGTAGTAAACGCATGATCACCAAGCTATGTGATTTCCTGAAACCAATCAATTGCTTTCCATATGAGGACATTTTATGATCCAAATAGTTACATTGAATGCCTTCTATTTGTATGTCTATTGATAAATTCATCATATCAGAGTGGAAAATAATCTTCAAATGATTAGAATAAGTAGTTCAAGATTGTAAAGAGGTGCTTAATTCATAACTTCAATATTCAATCCAATGAAGAGTGTCACACTATGAAATCTCTACTTGCACATCTCGATAAGTGGGTATAAATTATCTATCACTATAAAAAGGTAAGTAGATAATATATTATGAACCCAATGATATGGTTGGTACTAAAAATATCTTTACTTCCCTCAACAAGAAATTACATGAATTAAAAATATTGTTTCATTAACAAATGTAGATCAATGGTGAGCCAATACACTTCATCATTTCCAATGAAAGTCAGAAGAATTTAATTTCTCCTAAATCATATTTTCAAAAATTAAACTTGAAATTTATACATCATCCATAACCATACACTATTATATGGTCTAGTGTAGGCCTTGAGAAATGGATCACCTAGTAGTGTCACTTGGTGTAAAAAATCAAACTTTTTAAAGATGTAATCCGTTGTGACATCTCACCATTAGAGGTGTGTGATGTTTTAAATGTGGTCAATCATATATTTACCATTTAAATGTAGTCCATGAAGTAAATCCTTGAATTTTTTTGATAGATTGTCATGATCTAAAATACCATATATTGTATTTAGTTCATAAGCTTTCAGTCATTAGTGCTAGGAAGTACAAGAATCTTGTCAGTTATTGTAAGAAGTATACTCTTTATGGTAATAAGTAAATGTAATAACATCCTTAAATCACCATATAATAGTGTGGTTTATCCAACAAGAACAAAGACAAAATAATTGAACCATAAACTAGATGAATACAAGGATATATTTTAGTCACCTATCTTACATACTATACACTAAACAATACTATTGATTTGATCCCTTAACTACCTCTACCTCAAACCTTTTTATATAACATATCATTTTTAGATAATGAATAGATCAAGTGGTAGATCCATAAAATCATGGATAATGGACACATCATGCCCAAATAATTACCTTGTAGAAACCTAATTATGCTTGTGTCAAAGTTATGAATCAATTAAAAAAATATTAACAAGATTAAAGTGAAGAACTATTATCCTCATCTAAATATTAAGGAATTTTTATAAAATATACATGGTGTATAAGTCTTTTCCAAAATTGATATTAAGTTTGGGTATCATCGTATTCATGTTAAACCTCTAGACAATTGGAATATAGTCTTAAAAACAAAGGAAGGATGGATTGAGTAGTTGGTTATGCTGTTTAGGTTAAATCATGTAGAGAATTCATTAATTGAGTTGTTGAATGACATCCTTAGGCCCTTTACCTATGCCATTTTTACAATCTATCTTGATGAAATATTAATATTTATAAAACATGGGACGGAAATGTACACCATGTTGAACTAGTGTTTCACATTTTGTAGAAACATATTTTTATGGTAACATGAATAAATGTTCATTTTTCATGCAAGAGATAAAATATTTAGGATACATTACACACACATGGAATGTATGTGTGAACCTGACCAAGATTCAAGTTATACAAGAATGGGAAACACTAAATAACTTTGCAAGATCTGATTCAAATCTTCTTATAATTAGAAAATTATACAAGAGATTTGTGTATAATTTTTATCTTTTGAACCAAGCTACCAAAGGTGGAATCAAATAATGTTTCATCTAGTCAAATGCACACAAATATAATTTGAAGAATTAAAATTTAGACTCTATTTTGTGTTATTACTTATTTTAATTGACTATAAATTTGGAATATCATCCAATTCATTCAATAATAAAAATTGACTATCACAAATGGGTATTGACAACACAACAAATCCTAGAAAAGAGTTAATTTATATTATAATGGATTAAAAAACATATGATTGGAATCGAAGATATATTTAGAGTATATACTTATGTCAGATGATGAGGGAGTAATTAGGGATGGTGAGGTTTAATTATGGAGTGATGAGGGATAGTGAAGGATGGTGAGGGTCAATGAGGGAGTGATTAGCAATGATGAAGGATGCATAAATATTGATTAGGGATTATGAGGGATGAGGAGGGAGTGATTAAGGATGATTAATGATGGTGATAGTCAATGAAGGTGTGATTAAGGATGATAAGCTTGAGTGATTAGAGATGATGAGAGATAATGAAGGTCAATGTGGGAGTCATTAGGGACGAGGAGGGATGAAGAGGAAGTGAATAGGGATGAATAAAAGATTGGGGATGATGAGGGATGAGGAAAAAGTGATTAGGGATGATGAAGGATGGGGAGGGAGTGATTAGGGATGATGAAATTCAATGGAAGAGTGATTTTGGATGATAAGGGAGCGATTAGAAATGACCAGGGATAGTAAGGGTCAGTGAGAGAGTGATTAGGAATGATGAAGAATGTTGAGAGAGTGATTATGGGTATGAAGGATGAGTATAATGTGATTAAGGATGAGGGAGGGATGATGAATAAGTAAAATTAACAAAAAGTGGTAATTTGATGTGTACAAGTCATCAATATGACCTACACTACCCTAATCACACCACTTTGGATCAAGTTAAAAGTGACTAGTTTTCAAACTTAAAGTTTTAAAAACTTAAGACTCCTATAAATGCTATGAATCAATCTGAAATACATAAAAACCTAAAAAATGACTATATGTTTACCAAAAATGGATATCAATTGTAAAATTTATGTACTGAAATCCCTAGGTGTAATACCTTAACCCTAAAAATGCCTAAGTATTGACCAGATTAGATTTTATAAAATTATTTTCCACATCATAAAGCATGTAGCTATGAAGCCAACTCTATCAGATGTAGAGTGACCCTAATTTATTATATTTACTAAAATAAATTTAAAGTAGAAGGTTACATTTACTTAACATTAAGATTAGTAAATATAAGCTTTTGGCCAAAGTTGCCTTCATGTGCATGCCCACATGATTTTATATGAAAAATAATAGGAATGAGATCACATTCTTAATAATGCAATCACGTTACCTATTAACCAAAATTTTCTTCATCTAAATATTCACTACTTTAATATGTAAAACAACAATAATGCAATCATGTTATTTCTTTTATAACAATGCAATCACATTATCTATTAATGCAATTCATTTATACATTAATGTGATCATGCTATTTGATTTTGAATTCAAATCTTGCACCTTTTGGCTTGAGAATGGCTTGGATTCCTAAGGCAAAGGCTTGGACCTATCAATATATAGTTGAGTCTGAGAGTTATGATAAAAAACAAAACAAAATCAACTTTTATTTCTAAATACAATACAAATTTCAATGTGAAAATTCAAGAACTTAATACCATTAAGATGAACACACCCTCCTCTTTCCCAAAATATGATTTTTTTATAATTTTTAGACTAATTTAAGGTTTTAAACTATGTTGATTTCTAACTATACCTTTTTTATTCCACTACATGCTGCAAACATACATGCTTATACATGTTCATGTAATTTGTCTTTCATTGATCCAAGTGCAAAACAAGTTATATGGTCATAAACTAGGCCTAATTCTACACACATTGAAAAGAAACTAAATTTCATTTTTTTTGACGTAGTTAGGCACACCATACTGATGACTATCCATTTTTTCATCTATTTTCAGGATCTATTTACTTTCAAAATTCATAAAAAAAATTATTCATTGAAAAAAAAATAGGTTATAAACTAAAAGATCTTATCTAAATTTTTACTGAAGTGTTTCAAAAAATATTAAACACTACTAAAAAAATGGTGCACTACACGACCATCTATCTATTCTATTTTCTTTAAAAAAAGAGAGTTCCTCTTCAAGTTTTAGATGTTTGACCTAGTTATACTTAACAATTTAAAAAAAAAATTGGTTTTTGAAAACTAGACTCGAAATGATACATTTCATGTTCTTACACCATCTTCAAATTTGGAGTTTAGGTATCTCAAATTATCTACAGAAGTTTATATTTCTAAAATTTTAGGAAAACCATGTCCATGGGTAGGCCACTTTTTGTCTCCCAACTTTGTGCACTTACCCTATATGCATTACACATCTCCCAATTTTAAATACATAAAATGTGCTAACAATAAAGAGGATGACAACCACATAGTGTGACCTTGTGTGTGCTTCCTGGATAATAATGTAGTGCGACCTTGTTTGTTAGTTACATAATTATCCACTATGAAAGTGACAATACTATAATTATTCTAAAACATGTGACTATGTCTTTTGAATATGTTGAGATATTGATTTTGTTAATACTACATAAAAATCTATGTTTTTCTTCTCCTTGAATTGAAAACCCTAGATATAATTGTGAGAGTTATAAACCTGTAAAAAATAATGGAGGTTGTAATGGATTATGCTAACTCCAATCAACCCTATTGATGATTGATTGTTTCACACACACACACACACACACACACACACACACACACACACACACACACACTCCAAGGATGGAATCAAAACACACATAGTTCTCCCACTTTGCATGATTGTGTAATTATGTACTTCACTATATACATGCAACTAGTAATTTATCTTTGATCTATTGACAATGTTCACTCTTGAATTGATTTGGAATGCTCCAAACTTGGCTTGAAATTCTCCTAGTGATTAATATTGAATTTTTAAAAAATAAGGAGTTTTTTTTCAATGTACAATAGTGTGTAAGTGATCAACAGATAGTGTTAAACTATAGGGATATCTAAGTAATGAATGACCTTTGACTTGTATTTATATGAGTCTAATTAAATAATTTCATTTAGCTAACTTTTGAAATATGTAGGATGACTCATATAGATATTTTTAATTTTGGAAACTAGTAGTTATATAGTGTGGGGACAATGTCAAATAAGTGGATAGGTCCACAACAAAAAACTTGCTTCAGAATGCAAACTTGTCCTAAAAAAGCAAGAATAACTAGCTTGAGGCCAAGAGCAGTCTGAGAGTAATATAAAGTGGGTTGAGAAATGACTTGGGAATTCCTATGTAGTAGTGATGGAAATTAGAGGGTTCAAACCCACATATATATAAATGGCTAGAGGAATGATGAATAAAAACCATATATTTGATCATAATTCAAGTGGTTTAATATATGTCAAAAATATAACATTGTCAAGTACCTGTGACTAGATTTAGGTATCTACATTTACCTCCCCCTCCCCCTTATTTTATAGTAATAAAATTTATAGAGTAAAGGAGAAATATATACTTAAGTGTGTACACCACACTCTTTTTTTTTAATAGAAAACTCCAATTATGCAGGACCCTCAATTAACAAACCATACAACAACACATGAAGTAGTCAATGCCTATATTTGAAATTTGAAAATCTTAACTTTGAAATTAAAATGAGAGCAAGGAAGGAGTACACCTTTAGGGATATTAAACCATGTCTCCCTATAACTTATAAAATATGATGTTTTCTTATTGAATCATTAGAGAAATGTGCCCCCTTGTTAAAGCACTTTGAGATATGGTTATTCGTGTTGAACCATAGTGAATTGAGAATGATCAAGTCCCACTTTTAAATAAATAATCAAGCCCTTGAGTTGGAAAGATGCATGTTCCAACTCTCTTGAGTGGGGTGAGGTAACCAATGCACTAACCCAAAAGAAAATGGAACCAATATGGGCTTTCTAGAAGTGATGTCAAAGTCATTGAATGTCACTAGACACAAATGTACATTATCCATAACAAAAGGTGAAACTACTTAATGGGTTTGAAAGATGTAATGCAAAAGCTATTAAGTGTCTCTAGACTCAAATGTACATTACCCATAACATAATGAATCAACCATTATAAAAAAATCTATATTCAATTTACATGATCAAAAGAAAATGAAGAATATTCATGCCCCCATCATGACCATAATGCCAATAAATTTAAGGTGAAATAACAAACATTTTTCATTGAATCTTTAAATTGTATTGTAATGCATATGTTCATGAACCAATGTCATACCTTTTAAATTTGAAAAATACATATATTTGCATGAACCAACATCATTGCCCCTAATTGTGTTCTAAATAATATATAATTCTATACATCTATATGCTCAACTATAACTGTATGAAAAAACATGTAATTCATGTTCTTATAATTATTTTGTATATGCATCGAAGTGTGTACAAACCTATACTCAAGTATCTATAAAGTAATTTCATATGTATATTATATTCCCCCATAATTTTTATCAATGTTCCATTATTTTCCATATATCTTATTTTTTAAATTACTTTGAATCATTGAAACTTATATTATATCATTAAAACTTATTTTTATGCTCATTGATGATTTAATATCTAAGATAATCCCATTGTAATGGACCCCCATTTTGAGATGAGGGATGTAGCTTGCAAGTCACTCATCTCAAAACAAGAGTTAACTATATCATATGATAAAGAGACAATCAAGTCAACATGTGAAGAATATGTTGTTATAGTACAATGTATGTCATTAAGGCATGTATGAAACAAGTGTAATGTGAGGCATACAAGTGTCATGTATAGATAGATATAGTAATGAAGAACCCAATAAAGTAACCATATTTGAATAAGAATACATAGTAAAAGTGCATGATATGGATCATAATACCACTAGTGAAGCACAACACTTAAAAAAAAACACACACACAATGTCATGCAATATCATATATAATGCTAAGGGACACATACAAGCGACATGAACATGTCACAACAACAAGGCTAAGGGAAACATACAAAGGACATAAAAATGTCACAAATAAGGGAAATGAATATATCACACACAAGACTAAATACCCACACATAATAAGTAGGCAATGTCTAGCCAATCATGCAAAAAAGTTATAACATCAAAATATCATAGAATACGTGAAAACTAGTCTACACCATCCATATGCATCAATGTCACATCATAGTAAAGTAACATATCTATTTAGAACAATATAAGATATGAGTAACTATTGAGACACTTGTAAGATATTTAGCACAACATGATAGAGAGGTCACAAATAAATATAACCTATAAAATAATATGCCCCCAACATATGCATGATCACTAGGTAGAATGGATTCTAACATCTAGAAATCCATGTATGATATGTATGTCCTACATCACACTCATATACCTTGTGAGATGCATGTGTGTATGAAAAATAATATGTTTTTTACCAAACATGTGATAAATAACATATGTAAATAAGTAAACTAGCAACTCATATCATACTTAACTCATGATTTTTTATTTTTGAGAATATTTTAAATGTTTTTGTATTTTTGAAATATTTTTTGTGTAGAATTTAAAAGAAGCTATCCAAGGATCCCATCAATGGGAAGACCATATTTCATGCTTATATCATAGATTGGGATGGTGAATTTCAACTAATGAAAAATGTTACATGTAAATGAATCATAATCTAAAAAGGAATCAGGTACTATAATGTAAATTTCTTGATAACTACTCATAGAATCCTATGTAGGATGTCCAACTCAAGAAGGCATAAGACTTGGTGGGATCTGATGTATAGTAGGAGAAGGTATGGAACATATTGAACTATATAGGATGATACCTAAGGATGTACTATATAAGAATAATATCTCTTTGAAGTTTGAATAATTCTCAAATGTGAATCTCATTATCTATAATGAGGGGGTACTAATCTCCTCTAAATTGAGTATATAGAAATATATTACATAGGTGAAACAATTGATTATGCATTATGATCCTATATAGGTATAATAATCAACTATAGTGGTGGTGATAAATATTGTTATTACATTTATTTTATTATTATAATAATTAATTTATTCTTTTAGTTGTGAATCTACCGCTATAATGCATTATAATGATCAATGTTATGTCTCAGGAATTTATAGTAATCACATTATGGTATGCCTGCTTGATATAAAAGATGTCATTTGCTCAATTTTTATTATGTGTTAAGGCAATTAGATTGTGTGTAAGTAATATTTGTAATATTGCGTGTGGTTTGTCATGAAATCTTATTACCTACAAAGATATGCGAGCCTTTGTATTTGATCTTTCCACATTATTGACTGAAATATATGATTCATGTTTCATCCAAGTCAAGGGTGTATGTGATATTTACTTTGATTGATGTGAAGTAGTATTGAAGTTATTTTATGTATGTCAAATAAATTTATTATCATAAACTACTACATTTCCTTTGATTTTTGATAGTTGTGCTTGAGTAGAACTCTTGCCACTATCAATGTTTTTTATATATAAACCATCTCTATATTCTCTGACTCCAATAGGTGTAAATAAAGTATGATAAAAGTGTTCACCTTCATTAATGGGATTTAAATTTAGCTTACACATCTTATCATTTGTGAGATCTTACATATCATTTGCATCACTATCAATTCAATCTTTGATTGTATAAGGGGTATTTTATAAATTTATAAATAATGGTAGCACTTAAATTTTATCTTGTATCTTTGTGTGCACTTGTGATGCTTGATTTTATTCATGAGTATGTATGATTATATCTTTGTGATTTGATTAAATTGACTCAACCACTTCATATATATGCATCTAATCAAGTGGGATAGGTTGTGAAGGTGGTATAATATAAAAATCCTTAGTTTGAGATTTTGTCATTTAAAAATATATGAAAGGGGTATCATCTAATGGAACTATATACTTATGTCTTTGATATATAAATTTGATGCATCTATGGAATGTATAAGGTATGACCTCTATAGATGAATCCAAAGTTACTCTAAAAGTAAGTTATAGTGTAAATGGTTAGGCATGACATGAAAAATAGTAGGCACCATCTTGGGACCTACTAGTAAATCCATTGTGATAATTCCATGTATTTGAAATATTATCAAATCCCTTGAAATTTTGTTTTGATTTTTAATCTTGTTCATATTGATACCCATTTATTGTAAGAGAGTAGAGCTACAAATATTCAACCCTGAACCATTGTTAATCAACACATGCTTCAATATATTTTATTAAAATGAATGTGAATGAATAGTTAAATATCTTAATCTATGATATTATTAAGAGGTAAGTATTCCTTATATAAAGTGATGACCTTTTTGATATCCTTGAATGTATTCATGATAGAAACAAATGATGTTGGTTGTGTATCACTAGGAATAGTTGTATCACACAACATTTCATATAAGATATCTTTGTAGATTGTTGATCTATTTAATAACTCCAAAATAGAAATTTCAACAAGGTGGAGGAGGTTAAGGAGAAACATGTTGAACACCTTCATACCAGTCACTAAGGATGAGGGACTTGACCTCATGATGGGGAATCAAGAACAACAAACTATGATTCCACTTGTCAAGATCTTGCTCCTCAATAAGAGCACAATATGATTACCTTGTATAAGCAACTAAACACAGAATTATACTAGAATTAACAAGTAACTAGAATTCACAAATAGCACAGAATATGAGAGACAATACACAATCTTGTATTAATACTCATCCAGAAAGAAAATACAATAAATAAGATGCCACTTCTTCTTTCACCTCTGTGAGGCTTCCCACACCTCAAGGGCTCCCAGTAATTCTCAATCAAGAGTTCACTCTCCTACCAAAAATGGTCCCAACACACAACTCAAGCACATAATTGGTGTTCACCTCCAACCAGTCAATAATAACCCTACTAATACACAAGTACTCAAAGTACTTCAAGTAGATCTCCCATGAACTTGCAACAACCTGCAACTCAAATGATCTTACTTACACATGTAAAACTTCTCCCTGATCTTGCAACAACCTACAGATCAACTTGTTCTTACAATTGGAAGGATCTACCTTGCCTTCCTATATTTGCTCATATTTACAATACATGCCAATGGGTCTATAAATAGATCCCAGAATAAACCATAACTTAGACTCTTAATTTAGACACACAGCTCAAGACTCGAAATAGCCTTTACATGCAAACAATCAGTTCAACAAACTAACTATTTATGCAACGAACAGTTCTAAAACCGCACAAGTGATCGACGTCGATCCCTATCTGATTGGATATGACCGACGTCAGCCAACTTATACCGATGTCGGTTTCCCTTCTGTTCAACCCTGACCGACGTCAGTTGGCCTGACCGACGCCAATGACTGTGACACTCAGCAACTCCTCCATGTCTGCAAACAGTTGAAGATTTTAGCTCTACAACCTAACAATCTCTCACTTGGAGATAAATAGTTGCAACTATACCTGTACCTGTACATCATCTAGTTTGTTTCTTGGCATTGTATCCCTCTTCAAAATCACACTTGAAGACCAACCACCACAAACCCTGTGGTGCACCTCCTGACATCTAAATCACCTACCACATCTGCATCTACAAACCCATGTAGAAAAGAACTTGACCCTGCATAGCATGTGCACCTGCTGCTGGTCCCTCTCAGATACCTGAGAATCCACTGAACTGCCCTCTAGTGCTTCTTTCTCGGATTGGCTCCAAACTTTTTGACAACTCCCACTGCTTGGGAAATCTCAGGTCTAGTACATACCATGCACTTAACCTCATTATGTGAATCAAGACACTGTTCATAGAACTATCCAACCATCGGTGTGCTAACTGGTTTCACACAATCATCTGGAGACAAAATCAACCTGTGACCTTCCATGTCCCTAGAACACACTCATGCCAAAGAATCTTGCTGCTCCCAGATTCCTCATGACATACCTCTAAACTAACTTTACCTTTAGTTTAGTAACTCCCTGCATATGTGACCTTGCTACAAGCACAACATACAGAAACAAGATAATGTAGCTAATATTATCCAACTTGGTAAAGAGAAACACAATGGTCAAACCTCCATTGTCCTGCAGCTTACTCAAGACCATATACCCTGGCCTTCCATCTCACGTATCCATTCACACTCTTCTTTATCCTGAACATCCATTTGTCTCTCAGTGCTTTCTTCCAACTGGAAACTCCACCAAAAACTCCCATTTGGTTCTTCTCTAAGGACTCACATCCTTCATCCATGCCAAGCTCCCACTATTTCTTGGATCTACCTGCTCTACTTCTTTAATAACTTCCTGGTTTTTGACCATCAGTGAGCAAAAAGTAGTGTAAAGAAGGGAAATGATGAATTTGAGGCTTACTTACCCTTTAAGTCCTCCATATGGGTGCTTGAGACTCCTTGACAGCTTGCTGTCTGCCCAAAATCTATCTTAGTGACCGATGCCGGTCACATCTCAGTCTGCACCTGACTGATGTCAATTCCATGCAACTACCTCATCACCAACATCGATTCCCCCTGACTGATGCCGGTGTTTATCTGTCCTGAGTCACTGACGTCAGGCTACACATAGCCGATATCGGTCCCTATCTGGATGCCGATGCCAGTTTTCTAACTGACGTCGGTCTCTATGTTTTACTTGTGAGCGATGACTTCTACCCGTGAGCTCCTTTTAGATCAAAACCCTGTCTAAATCAACCTTGCTCTGCTCAAAATTATTCAGCCCCTTACGTTGATCTCTGTCTGTCATCTTCACCTTGAAAACCAAGGCTTTCCTATTCTTGTCACGAACATCAGATTCCTCAAGAAACATCACTTTCTTCTTTTGCTTAAAGAAACCTCGATCCATGCTTTTCAAATTTGAAAGCATACCTTTTGACTCAAGAACATGCATCCCCTTATTATTCATGTGACCAAGCCTATTAAGCCACATCTTCGAATCTATAGCTGAAGTAGATAAACCAGAAGGAGAATTAGTAATACAAGTAGATAGATAAAGCGTACCTACTTTCTTACCTCTTGCTACAATAAGTGCACCCTTGTTAACCTTCCAAGAGTCTGCTGTGAGAGTTACTGTGCAACACTCATCACCCAACTTTCTAATAGAAATCAAATTCTGCTCCAGGACTGGGACATGCATGACCTCCTTCAACACCCATGTGTTGCCTGTCTGCAATTTCAGCTTCACTTTCCCTTTGCCAACCATCTGACAAGGCTTACCATCCCCTAAATAAATTTCTCCAAAGTCTCCCTGGACATATTCATGAAAAAATTCCCTATTTGGGGATGCATGGAAAGAGGCACCAGAATCTAATTCTACTTTATCTAAGGAACATACCAGAGCATCCTGTGCAACAAAATCCACAACATCTGCTTCTTCATGTCCTTCATGCTGATCTTCACCCAACCAACAATCTCTCTTTAAGTGCCCTTGCTTTCCACATTTCCCGCAGGTTATTCTGCCATACCTGGACTTGGATCTCTTGGCTATCTTGGACATTGATCTCCCATGCTCAATCTTCTCTCTTTGCCTTCCCTTGCTTTCAACACTCAAAACATTCCCTGATGATTCACCTGTGCTTTTCCTATGAATTTCTTCATTCAAGATTACACTCACAACATCATTCACTTTTAAGATTTTTGAAGCAGATGCAATATTACTAACCGCCATTAACAAATTCTCCTAACTTTTAGGTAATGAGCATAAGATTAAGAGAGCCTTAATTTCATCATCAAAAATAATATTGACTGAATTTAACTGGTTTACTGAACCATGGAAATCACTAAGATGACTATGTACAAATCCACCTTCCAACATTTGCAAATTAAATAATTACTTCATAAGAAATACCTTATTCGAAGCTGAGGGTTTTTCATATAAATTTGCCAAAGATTCTAGCAACTCTACCGTTGACTTAGCCTGTGATAAGTTGGAAATCATAGACGATGCAAGGCTCAACCTTATAGATCCCAGAGCCTTCTGATCAAGAACCTCCCATTCTTCATTCTTCATATCCGTGGGCTTGCTTGCAACCCCACCTAACGGTAAGTACAAATCTTTCTAATACAAATAATCTTCAATCTGCATCCTCCATAATTGATAGTTCTTGCCATTAAACTTCTCCATTTGTATCTTACTTTTTTCTGCCATTGCTATACTCCCACTCAAACAGAACCCCTTGTGAGTAACCTGTAAACAACACACACTAACCAGATCTAATACAACCTGTTAGTAACCCAACCAAAAGCTCTGATACAAATTGATGGGGAATCAAGAACAACAAACTATGATTCCACTTGTCAGGATCTTGCTCCTTAATAAGAGCACAATATGATTACCTTGTATAAGCAACTAAACACGGAATTATACTAGAATTAACAAGTAACTAGAATTCACAAATAGCATAGAATATGAGAGACAATACACAATCTTGTATTAATACTCATCCAGAAAGAAAATACAATAAAGAAGATGCCACTTCTTCTTCCACCTCTGTGAGGCTTCCCACACCTCAAGGGCTCCTAGTAATTCTTAATCAAGAGTTCACTCTCCTACCAAAAATGGTCCCAACACACAACTCAAGCACATAATTGGTGTTCACCTCCAACCAGTCAGTAATAACCCTACCAGTACACAAGTACTCAAAGTACTTCAAGTAGATCTCCCATGAACTTGCAACAACCTGCAACTCAAATGATCTTACTTACACATGTAGAACTTCTCCCTGATCTTGCAACAACCTGCAAATCAACTTGTTCTTACAATTGGAAGGATCTACCTTGCCTTCCTATATTTGCTCATATTTACAATACATGCCAATGGGTCTATAAATAGATCCCAGACTAAACCATAACTTAGACTCTTAATTTAGACATGCAACTCAAGACTCGAAATAGCCTTTACATGCAAACAATCAGTTCAACAAACTAACTGTTCATGTAATGAACAATTTTGGAACCGCACAGGCGACCGACGTCGGTCCTTGTCTGACTGGATATGACCGACATCGGCCGACTTCTGCCGATGTCAGTTGCCCTTCTGTTCACCCCTGACTGACGTCGATTGGCCTGACTGACGTTGGTGACTGTGACACTCAACAACTTCTCCATGTCTGCAAACAGTTGAAGCTTTTAGCTCCACAACCTAACACCTCATCTAGTGTTGACAACATGAACAATGAAATATAATATAAGTCATGGACGAATAATAGGAGTGGGATGATAAATGATACAACCTTGAGGTTTAAAGGCATGATACAAAAATGGGTCATACATGCCCTTTGACATGTGGTGGTGATAAGTAGTAGCTCAGATTAGATATTATTATAATAAGAATTGCTGAAGACTTGAGATTGTACATTATTTAGTTTAGCCCTTTTATTATATTTGAAATTGATCCATACAAATATATAGTAAATCCAAATAACATATTGAAAAGTAACATAAAATGTGATGATGAATCTCATAAGCCAAATCAAAATATAGAAGAAAAATTCATTCATTATATCCATGATTTGGTTTTGAAACTTTAAATTTGCAAATGGCATTAGTAGTGTAAATAGGTAGGGTGCATTTGATTTTTAGGAACTTAGATATACTATTCACAATCATTAATAGTGGACAAGGACCAAAGGATATTAACTACAGTTAATTCCATTATCCCATAGTTGCATTATCTTGTCTCTAAGGTACATTAAGAATAATTTTTTAGGGCTTATCACTTGAATTATAGATCCAAATGATTGAAAGGATTTCCATTTCTAAAAATAAAAACCCTATGTGCTTCCAATTTATGTGTTAGGTACATGGAAGCTAAAGTATGTATATAGTGATTTCTAATGGCTTGAGTTTGGAGAAATAGCCTTCAAACAATAATTAAGGTAAAATAGATGATTGCGTTACCTATAATGACACCTCTTATGAGTTGTATAATTGCCAAAATACAGTTCTAGAAAGAAAGAAAAAGAAATTGAAAACTAAAAAAAGAAAAGATTTTTGTGCATGGAAATCAAAAATTCAATATGAAATTATTAGGGTCAAAGATAAATCCTAGAGCAATGCCAATAAAATTATGGGAATGAAGTTCAAAATTATCATTAGTTTATGGGAATCATGAAATCAGTTGAAACCCTAAGATAAAAAATAGAAAAACACATGTTTTAGAGATAAACAAGTTCACCAATATGTTTTACCATATTTTTGATTCAATAATATTCAATAGGCAAAATACTTTGAAAGATAATTTAGATTATAATATATGGAATTCAATCATAAATTTGAATTTAAATTATAATTAATTGAAATTGATTGACATATGACTTATGCTAAATGTATTAAGTGCAACCAAGAGTAAGGTAGTCATCATGTTTTAGTTTCTAGTTGACTATAACAAGTATTTGATAGTAGAAAACATGATAAAATAGGCCTATGATAACTCATGTATATGAATAGAGTTTATGTCTATATTTGAACAACTTCACGCTCCTTGGAAAACCAAGCAGTGCAACCTTGTTTATTGATTGCAGATTTATTTGCTATGAAAGTGATAAAATGGTAACTACTCTACCACCTATGCCTATGTCTATTGAGGAGGATGATATATGTTTTTTATGTTAATGCCGCATAGAAACCTCTATTTTCCTTATTTCTACCTTGAAAACCTTAGATGTTCTTATGAGAGTTAGAAAATTGTAAAAAGAAGGGATGTGTAATGGGATAACCTGACCCAAATCACCCCCATTGATTATTGACCATTACCTACATATCCAAATAATCTAAGGAGGGAATCAAACCATAATTAGTTATCCACCTAATGTGATTGCACAATTATGCTCCTTCATGATATACATGAAACCAATAATTTGGATTTGATACTTGAACAATGTTCACTCTTGACTTGATTTGTTATGATTTAGACTTGGCTTGCGATTGCTCCTGGTGATTGATATTTAATTTAGGAAGAATAGGGAAAATTTTCTCAATGTGAAGTTGATGTATAAGTTCTCAATAGACAGTGCCAAGCTTTAGGGATATTTAGTAGTAATGAATGACCTTTGATTTATATTTATAGAAGTCTAATTAAATAATTTATTTTAACTGAGTTGTGAAACATGCATTATGACCCATATGTATATTTATAAATTTGGAAACTAGCCATTAAATGGTACAAGGACAAGGTTGAAATAAGTGGACAAGTCTACGACAATGGATCTATCCTAAAAAAGTAGGAATAACAAGTAATTTGAGAGTGATATATAATGATTTGAGTTATGGCTTGAGAATTCATGTGTAGTAATGATGAAAAATAATGAGGTTAAGCTCACATATAGATAATGGCTAAAAGAATGGCAAATAAGAGTTATATAGTTGAGTTTAAATCAAATGGTTTAAGATAGGTCAATAATTAACATTGTCAAGTACCTATGACCAAATTTAGGTATCTAAAAAAACCAAATTTGAAAATAGTCTATTTTTATATATTATTTTGGAAATAATCTAATGTTATGGGTTTTATGTAATGTAAAATGTAGTTTATTTAATATTATATATATTTTTTTATGTTTAAATAGATATAAATAAATTATCTAATTAATTGTATATAAATTTGATGAACATGAATATATTTTTTAAAAAGAATAATTTTTTATTATTGTGCATCATCGGTGCCTTTATGATGATCAAGATCCCATTCAAAATCATATTTCATCATGCAAAATATCACCTCCATCATCCCATCCTCCTGGACTCCTATAACCTTGTAGAAGATCCATTTGAATAAGAGATCAACATGTTCAATGGTCCACTTGCACTCATCATAAACATTCATTTGTAGGGCATCCATCAACTTTACTTACACCACATTTTTATATTATGGAACTTATTATTCAGTTTATCCTTAGACCTACAAAACCATGGGATGATTTTGCTAAAAAACTAAATGATATATTACAACCACCTCCACCTTAGTATCTTCATTTTGTATTTATATGAAACATTCGAATAAAAAAGATCCATAGATAATTTTATAAAATGTTGTTTGTACTCGTATATTCATGTTATTTATAAATTTCATCTTATGTGTTTTAATTAAATTAATTAAATGTATCATCATGTAAAATATGTGTATTCATTTACTTATATTTTTAATTGTGATGTCATATTATTTGATTTGTAAATGTCATCATAATTTAATTTATTATTTACTTTAGCAGGTATATTCTTAAAAAAACAAATTAAACATTATTCTTTACTTTAAGAAATAGTTGGGATGACAGAAAATTAGCATAAATTACGCAACCTTTGTATCACCTTACACCTTGAAATTAAAATAAGAAGGGGAGGTTTTTTTTGGGATGTATAAACAATGAAAAAGATAGTGTGATAGAGAAAAGAGGTGGCCAAAAAATGTGAGGGCCCATGAAATATACAAAATGTCAAGAGTCAAATGTAGATGAAGGAAATTAACAAGAGGGAAGGAGAAAGGGAAGACTTCATTTTAGAAAGAAGAAGATGGAAGAAGAAGAAGGGTATGGAGAGAATAAATATGTACAATCGATGAGGAGGAAGAACATTTTCAAAATAAAAGGGAGAGGTATGTAAATAATTTTCATAACAATTTATTTCATATAATAAACATATTTATTTCATAATTAAAATCTTCGAAACTCTAGAATTTTTATATAGAAAAATTATTTACAATCCAAAAATTAATAAGAAGAAACACTAATAAACATAGCAAGTAGAAATCCTAGCAAAAACAAATAGAAAACATAGCAAAATAATGAAAAAAAATATTAAAGAAAATAAAAGGTAGAGATCCAAAAGACTTAAACCCTAGAAAAAAACACCTCTTAAAAAAGATTTAAAAAAATAACATGATCAATTTTTTAAGTGTAAAATAACAAACAAAAACCCTAAAAAAAATAATTGGAAGAAAATCTAAGAAAAACATTGGGTAGAAACCCTGAAACTCTAGTAGAAAAAAACTTCATGCAAACCAATAAAAAATAAAAACTCTAGTAAAACTTTACCAAAAATCACAAATAAAAACCTTGCATAAAATACTCTCAAAATTATTGAATGCATGGAAAATAAAAATATCTAACAATATAATTTATTTTACATATTTATTAAATTATCATTATTAAAGGGTCTTAAATTCATGAAAAATATATTATTCAAAAAAACACTTTTTTTATAATATTAGGTACATAAAAAAAAAACCATGACCATAGCTCAAATCTTTTGAAAAAGGTATTATGTAGTGTGGGGTATGGCGAAACCAATATTTATGAAACTACCATACGAGAGAGAGATGAGTACCAAAACCCTTAATACCACACCTATCACATGTCTCAATAATTATATGTATATTGAGATTCTAATATGTACATCATTCTTGAGGTGCTTTACAGGTCTATATGTGGTGAGATTCTTGAGATAATATGTTGTATTTCACCTTATTGAAGTGAACCAAAGAGGTTAAAAAAAATATTTTATCATGTATAGTCATATTTTTTATTTTTTATTCTAATTTATTAGATTTTTTTAATTATGGTTTGTAACTTTATTGTATAATTACAGATCCTCATCTTTATGCCATATTCCTCATAACCTTGTTGATCTCATGCTTGAAAATTGTAAAGATAAGATATCAACCCCACAACCTTAAGGAGGTGTTGCTTGCAACATTGAGGCGGATATTATTTCTCCACCTAATTATAAGGAGGATCAACCATCTTATCTAATGATATAATAATACATGAATCAAGTAATTAGTAGGTTAAATTATATGTCAATGATAACATGAAAATATTATAATATGTCTAGGGATAATAAGTTTTAATTTACTTTTATATTTTTAATTTAATCAATATTTTTAATTTCATAATTTTTTATGTTATCAATTTAAAAAAAGAAGTAAACTAATTTAATTCATTATTTTATTTCATACACTTTAACAAAATAATTATTTTTCGAGCCAAAATTTTTTTGTAGAAAATTAATGTCTGGAATTGTAACAGGTCAACCAATTAAGTGTAAAAAATGGTTTATTTCTTGTATTCAAAAAAAAGTTTGATCATGCCTACTATGATGTGAGGATTATTGAAAAAATTGTAACAAGGCGCTTAGGAGGATGAGAAGACATATATGGGTATGAAAATATATTTAATTTTAATATATATTTTTAATTTAATTGTTTAAATTAAATTATGAAAATTTTAATGTGTAGAATAATTACAGAGATAATATGTATGAAGAAAGGGTAATTTACCAACCTCAAGGTATAAATATAATTGTGTGGCTAATACAATGCAAAAAGTGGCACAAATGGGATATTGAATGAACTTTTGGTAATTTAAAAAAATAAAAAACATAGAATGATTTTTTTAATTTCTTTATATCTCTTAATTACAAGTTTTTTATATTTATACAAATATTAAAAATATCTAGGACAAATCTCACAAGCTAAAATGAGTTAATGGAAGTTGGCGACTCATCATTTGGGATAATTGAGGGTAGAAAAAATTACTTGCAAATTCATAAATGTACTTAAATAATGTAGTTTGAATATATATATATATATATATATATATATATATATATATATATATATATATATATATATATATATATATATGACTTTAAAGCCTTTGAGTAAATTTGGGATAAGTTGAAAGCTCAGGGATAAAACATCGATGCATTCAACTAGTGGGCATATTCCAAGGGGTTTATACTAGTAAGATATTATTTTCTATTTTGTATTATAATTGGAATTCACTATTTAACATAAATTTAATTTTAAATATTTTAATAATTATTAAATAATACCATTGTAAGTGAATAGGTCTTCAATTTTAATTGATGGTCTTAATTTTAGAGAAGGTGACGACAATGATGATCTCGAGTACGACTACAACCCATCATTGATGGAGTGTAGTATAATCTAAACAATATAAACAATGAACTCATAGATAATGATGGTAATAAATATTATATGATGATAGCTCACAACCATAGTTTTTATATAATTTGTAATTCAAACTCATGCTATTTTATTTTAGATGAAAAATTATTTATTTTCTTATATTCAACATTATATTGTCATTCATGCTATTAACTTACTTATGACATTAATTTTTTTGTATAAAATTATTATATGTTATTTTAACATTTAAAAATATATTCTTCTTTTCAAATTATTATATGGTGTTTTAGTATTCTTATTTATATTTAAAAATATATTATTCCGATTCAAATTCAAATATTTTATATATTGTGAATGTAATCCTTTAATAATTTGCTTCTAGATTTTAAAAATTATATTTTTGAATATTTATTTATATTTAAAATATGTTATTTTCTTTCACATTGTAATATTTTTATAAAATCATAATACATATGTATAGATATTTTAGAAAAACTGGAAATATAAATTTGTATATATATATATATATATATATATATATATATATATAAAATTATAAAACACATATATGGAAGGGTTTTTGGAGTCTTAGGTTGGAGAATTTTGCATGTATTTTATTTCTTTGCTTCTTCATATACTCAATGTTGATAGAAACATTTTTTTTTTGGTTTTTACAAAAGAAACATCAGATTTAACTAGCTAGAATGGCTTCTTGGGGGTTTTCGTATATATATAAATTATATGCTATGAAATTTATTTCTTTTTTTTTTGTGCATTCACTAATAGAAGCTACAAAAAATAGTTCTTAAAATTTTAGCTGTGGAAGATAAGGTAAAATATTGGTTCTAGTTTTCAAAATGGGTTAGGATATATTTCGATAATTTTTTTCATGGGATGGGTATTGGTGCTAAGAAAAAATCCTTTTGACCTTATATTCAACACAAGAAAGTAATCACTTTTTGGTTGAAGGAGCAAGTGATTACCTTTTGAAGTGGGAAATCAAATTTTTATCAATAATTTTTTTTTTCACGATTTTTTCTTTTGACAATTTATTTTTTTAGACTTAAGATTATTATAAGATTTTTTGTAATATTTTTCATAAGAATGAAAGGGGTGATGGATCCCATAACCTTCTTTTACCAATTTAAAAAAAATATAAAAATAAAAATAAATTAATTATTTCATTTTTCAAATAATTATATCACATTTTTTATAGTTTTTATCATAGTCTAAAAGTGGAGGAAAAAAAAGTGTAAAAGTCACATATGATAATTACTTAATTACTTCACTTTTGTGCCATCTTTGCATCACAAAAAATGATGCAAATTCTTCATAAATTCATCTCTAAAAATTATGAACCATAAATTATGCATCTCATGTATCAAAAATATGATCAATATTAGATGTGTAATCGAATGTCAAATAAAATACACCACTAATTATCTATTTGTGTTACATAAATCTTAATTCAAATTCGTAAATAATGGTACATGTCAACTATTAATTATTAATGATGTAACACTATGATAATTTGAAAGTTAAATGTATAGGGATTGCAATGAAGCCAACTTCAAAGTTGAGAGTCTCACCTCTCATATTTACCCAAGGATGAATGTAATTGCCATCAATGAAAAAATTATAATTTACCCAATGCTTCCACACATACCTATGCTCACCTAATTTACAAGGGTGGCCTATGCTAATAAAATCCTTACCATATGGTGGAGTTACTATTTTAAATAGATAGTGGGATAGGTTTATTAAAATGGATTAATTTTCAAAAAAATTAAAATAGAAGGTGAAATTACTATGAATGTCATAGCCGATAGCTTAGATTTAGAAAAATATATTCTAAATATCTAGAAAGTAAAAATTTGCAACATTTATAGTGACTTTTGGGGAAGCATGCATGTTATGCATTAAACTACTTTATTTGCATCCTTTAATATTGAAGTCAAAAATATGCTTTCTCTATATAACGTGGATCTTATAAAATCCTCTTGATATGAAATCTTATAAGTGATGCACTAAATAAATGAAATGAGGAAGCAATACGAGGGTCTACACAATTAATGTGTGACAAATTATCCTTCAATACTTCAAACCAAAATTAATTATCTGGAAAGAGTAATAACAAGCCTTCTTATAGGACTCCATATGTCCTATAATTAAAGAAACAACCAAAGCCAACCTAACTACTAACAAATTGCATCTCTTTGAAGGAGGGATTACCTTCATCATCCTAACCAACAAGAAGAAAATCTATGACATAGTTAGTGAGAGTTAAAAATAATTACTTATCACTTATTACAATGCTTAAACAATGACGTCAAACTATAGAATAAATTATATCCTATGCTTCCACATCATTCCTCCCACCTAGAGAAGCATTGGAATCCAATGCTTTCAATAATGAAGTAAATGTATGTGACATCTAATCCTATGAAAAACTATTTTTGGATATGGAATCAAACCTTGTATGTCCCAAAGGTATGAAGTGACCTGTGGTAGGTGTGGAAAGTATTCATGGTGAAAATGTGATCAACATTTGGTGAAAGCTAAGAATATGGAAAAATACCAATAAAATATAGAATAAAAATGATCTAGTTGTTGTTTATGCTTCACTTGAGTCTTATGAAGGATTGTAACAACTCTAGACTAGAGAGATTATAAATGCCAAATGAAGGAGTTAACTTCATCTTTCTCTTTTTGAATGTGTTTGGTTACAAGAAAATAAAAATAGAAAGGTAACTCATGTGGAGCCACAAAATAAAAACTAAACAAATCCACAAAGGAAGAATTTATTTTCAAGGAATGGATTGCTCAGAGATCACCATGATCAGAATGGTTTAGGCTCAAATACCACATAAGATGAGGACATAAAGAAACATCCATGCCAAGCTCTTGATTGGTAGGTTTGGAATTGTCACAGATTGCATACTAACTCAAAAGGAAAAGAAAATATTGTTGCATATGAGGTTAGTATAATATTTTTTGCAAATGATGGAGTGTTTCCCACTTCCCAAAGTGATCACCATAATTTATAGAGTGTACTTCCTTTATCAAAGACTAATAGTGATTATGAGGTAAACAAGGTGGATAAAATTTATTAAACAAACCTTTCTGCATGAAAAATTCCTAAAAAATCACCAATGTGGAAGTGGTTGGATGGTGAATACTTGTAAAAAGTATTCTCAAAGGTTAGATCAATGGTAGAATGAGAAGACCATGTCTTAAAACCTTACTACAAAGTGGTGTCAATAGGTAAGGTAGAAGTTGAAAGAGCGAGATTGAAAAAAGCTAAACCTATGTTGGTTGTCCCTTATTGTTACTACATCATCATGAAAAAATGTAGTGTGGAAGACCCACTTCATATGCATATTTTATTCAATGTTTCTTTGGAATTGAAGAAAGTGCAATCGCAAATGATCCTAGTGAAGAATTGGTTTCTTCTCCAGAAGATAATATGGCCAAGAGTTGTTGGGATTTACTAAAGAAAATTATCTATTTTAATATGTTGAAACAAAGACATGTTTTAGAATTATATTCCACTTGAAAGGCATGTTGTTGAAATAATATACTAAATAAAAGGGGCACTTTAGGAATTATTTCAATCATATGAGTGATTATATTGTATAGAAGAAGTGTGTTGGGATCTTGAAAAACTATGGGAGTTGACTGTGCATCAATAGATCAATGCCTATATTGGTACAAGAAGATATTACATTTTTATGTTTATGAATTAGGGTGTGGTTGTATTAACACCAATTCATTGTCTGGATTTACTAATTTACTTACTTTACTACAACTTAGGAGAAGATTGTGATGTGCATTATTTGTGGGTATATTAAATTTAATTAAGTTTTATAAATTTTATGTAGTATATATGTGATATTGAAATATTTTGATTTAATATCATATTGATAGGGTTTATTGAGTAATAAACCAAAAAAATCCATGGAGGTCACATCACATGTGACATTATCCATAAATTTGGGACCAAACATAAATGCCACTATGTAAGTGTTCATAATTTATGTCAATGAAGAACCATCCTTACACATAAGTGGATATAGATGAGGATGTAACTCCATAAATAGCTACAATATTTTGACAAGGATTTTTGTAATCAAGTTCTCTTGTGAGCCATTTACAATAATACAATCAGTCAAAAAGTCCTGTGTGAGATGCACTCTTATGACAGAAATTTTTTCATGACTCTATTATGTGTTGGACCGATGCATTAAGGTGAATTTAATCAATCAAAGCTCAAGCCCATCATATGTTATGTCATCACCCACATATTTTATGGGGAAAAAATGCATTTCCTCTTCATTAAGATTCAATACTAGAGTCTTGTTCTTCTGTAACTAATAACATTTCAATCTAGAATGTCCCATTCTATTACAATTAGTACAATGCTTGTTATTTATCTTAGTAGAATATGAAGAACTATAGGAATAAGGAGAAGGATAATTCATAGGAGAAGAGAATATGTGTTCTTTAGAGTGTTGGCATGGTGATGATGAAGAGTTCAATCTATCTCAAATGAAGCTGAGGAAAGAGATTGAGTTGGTATGTGTTGAGCAATACATTTATCCTCAAAAATTTGTTCTTAGTTGAATGTTATGTCTAAAATATCCATTGGAGTGTATTTTAAGTCTCTGAATAAATGAGCCAAAATACCAATTTTGAATTTGAGTATTAGGGTGGTTGTGGCATCTACACTCTCAACATAATGTGCAGGTGGTTGAACTAGAAAATTCTAGATAGACATATTAGATCCATGACATAATATGACCCATTTAATTCACATGTATTCTTTGTAGGCAGTTGGGTAGAAAGTTATTTTTAATTCTTATATTAACACATCCCAAGAATCAATGGGATTTCAATTGGAATGGTATTCTATGATCATGAGCTTGAAAACACCTGACAATTTTAACTTAGTAAAGGGAAGAAAATCATGCACATACATGCCAATGTATTCAAACCAACCATCCATGTCCATGATCCATATATATAAGACATCAGAGTCACGTTCACCATTATAAATCAATACTTTTCATTTTATTGTATTCCAAAAAGTAGAAGCTTGGTAATTTTTTGGTTGCTCAATTTGGGTAATATTGATCTCATTGACTTTGTCAATCAATGTTAAGATCACATTGGCCAACTCAAAAAAATAGTCCTAAACTATAGGGTTCATAATTGATCTTATGAATTCCAACAATAACTATTAAATAAGACACAAAAAATGGTTAAAACAAAGGTTGGGGTAAAGGGCTCTACCAATAATGCACCTCATGATAATATAATGATTATGTTTTATAGACCTCTGTTGGAAAAAAATCCTCTTTAATTATTTATTCAAAATAAATAATTAATTAATATCAAAAGTAAATCTCCCTTGAGAGCATCAAATTTAATGACTATATTACTCCCTTATTATACTTAAAATTTAAGCAAAACATGAAAGTAGATAGATTTGAACATAGGACCTCTATAGGGAATGGTTTTACATAATGTCTCTCAACATTCCTTCTATATAGCTATTTAAGAAGAGAGCTAATTATTTATTTATAATTGAAAAAAACAAAACTGATTCAATAATATTTAAAAAAATGAAAATTATAATACTTGAATATGCATAGGTAAAACAATGAAATCCACAACTCTTTATGTTTTACAAATTATGGAGAAACTTTAGCGATAAAAATATTCATGCTCACTATAAAATTTTCATTCCCATAACTTGATTGCAAGATATTTTTGACACTTGAAAATATTAAAATGATTATTTTTTAAGATGTGTTGAAACTTACAACTATTGAATAAACTTGGCAAACTTTGGAGACCTGTAACTTGGGCTTCAAGTGTCCTCTCGGGACAAACTAGATATATTCACCTACTATTTTGGGTGCTCCAAATGAGATGGAGCTAGTTGTTCAACTCCAAAATGTGATAAAATAAACATTACATAATTAATAAATATGAAAACCTATATCCAACTATAGATTGAAAATACTCTAATACGAATGATATGGAATCCCATAGGGAATCCACTCAATGATTAAAATGAAGAAGTAGTAAGAGGGTCTATACAATTGATGTGAAACAAATTTTGTTTCAATACTTCACACTCCAATATTCATTTAATGGAAAGAGGAATTACAAGACTTATTATAGAGCTCATTATGTCACATAATTAAGGAAACAACCAAAACGAACCTAGATACTAAAAAACTACATCCATTTAAAGGAGGTATTACCTTGATCATCCTAATCAAATAGGAGAGAATCTAGGAAATGTTTATTGAGATTGAAAAACATTTAATTTTCACTTAATACAATACTCACACAGTGAAATAAAACTAAAAACTAAATCATATCTTACACTTCCCCATCACCTCCTTTCTTTATTTTTAATTTTAGGAGTGGGGGTCTAGGAGTGATGGCCCCTAGTATAATCAAGAAGTAGTGCCCCTAATGAAAATAACAAATTGGGCTTTATCTAACCCTTAAACTATGTATAAAAACACATTTTAATAAAAAAATTCCCTCATAGGTGTTGGTGAAAGTATTAATTGTGCACATTTAGTTAAGCTACCATAGGTAGTTAGTTTTTGCACTAAGGATAGTTAGAGTGTGCACATGTATAAGTATGAATTTAATACTTACCTACCTCACATGTGACACCATCATTAGATTCCACCTTTAATGTGGCCAATAGGAAAAAATAAGCAAAGGTGTGACTTTCCTATCTTTTTTCTTCTCCTCCATTGTATCATATACAAAGAAACGGAAATTAAACATTGAGTGAACAATCTATAATATATTATTTCTCATTTTAGTTATCCTCTTATCACCTCTCTCCTACATGAACTATGCTTTGGCTCTTGTTTGATCCTGGCTAGACCAAATCTAAATTTGGAACTAGAGCCATTATAGGCTTAACTTCGTAGAATAGGATAGTTTTTTAAATCTATTTTAGAGGTTTTTTTTTCTACAACATCCTAGGGTGAAATGGACACCAACATTATGTTAATAAGGTCCAAAGACATAAGGATTGACTGTAAACGCCTTATAGGGTTTTGACAAGAAATTGGGCAAGTTTTTATGGGTCCTTTAGCTCATGCTCGGGTACTGTCCATAACACACATATGGGGAAAGTTTATTGGCATTTTTTGTGAGTTTTCTATGATTTTTTTCAATTCTATATGAATCATACAAATCTATGCATTTGGTCTAGTTCTACCTACATGGTGCTTCAAATTTGTTATTTTACAGTGGTACTGTTGACATCATCCTACAATTTGCACTTTGCTTTATAGTTTTTTCATATACTTACGTGGTATATTTTATATTATCATGTCACCATATAGATAATTTTACCAATAAATACCATTGTTTATTCATATTTATGCTTGGTACACCTGCATGTTTTCCTATTAATGTCATCCTATTCTGATCTACCACTCTATCCTCTAGCCCCTGGTCACTATCCCTAACACCTATGTGACCACCCACATAGCTTGCCTAACTACTAGACTAACTATAAAATGTGAGTAATTTATATAATCACAACATCTAGCCAAGCAATATGTGCTATCCCCATAGGAATCCATGTAACCAATTGGCCACACTATTTTAGCCCCTAAGGTAGTCATATTGCCCTTCTAGGACAATTTGGACCTATTTTCATTCTGGAAGGCATATCTTGCTATCAAGTAGGTCTAGGAGGCTCCCATTTTTTTGATGGAGTTTTTTTTCCAATGCAGACATAGTGAATATCATTTTTTTACATTTTGGGCTCTTGGGTTTAATAATACATTTATTAGAATGGAACCCTATGAAAGACCTCATTCAAGCACTTTATCAGTGTCATATTTTGAATTTCATTTAGAATTTTTGCATGATATCATCTTTGAACTTGGATATTTTTAAAAGTTATGTAGATAATAAAATATATTATTTAGTACTTGATAACGACAAGCTTGACATGCATTTACCATGCATGACTTAAGCAGTCAAACAATGTCCTAATTTACCATCCTCTTACACTTGCATCTGATCTTATGAGTCAACCCTTCCATTCTATTGTTATACGCATAAAATAACCTTTCTATTTATTTCAAACCTAATAAATCTATTGTATAGATAAATCCAAAATTTTAGAGCAATCCCATGTACACAGGTCAGTTTCATTAGTTACGATTGTTATCGGTAACTGATAATGACCTACACTAATCATAATTGACCTTTTCCTAGTGATGGCTATTTTCAAACCCTAATAAATGTCACATTAGGGTCAATTTATATTCATGGGTAAATATTAATGGGATAAGTTGGACCCAATCACCCCTACCTACTGATTTTATATTGCTTATGTATCTAGTACTCCAAGGAGAGAAATCAAACCACATGTAGATCTCCCACCTAAATTGATTGTGAATTTATGTTCTTTCACTATATGTATCCAAATAATAATTGGATTTCATACTTGAAAATGCATGATTTGACTTAGATTTTGAGTTATTTAGACTTGGATTACAATTTTTCCTAGTGATATGCACACAAATTAAGAATAATAGGGTATATTTGTTCAATTTGTAATAGTGTATATAAGATAAGTATCAAATCCTTTTGAATGTGACCTTGATTTTTTTGTATAGGGATATATTTTAATAATTAATCATTCCATTGACATGCTTTGATTATAAATTAAACCTAAGGATGGGTTTCAGATTTCATCCTTAAGGTTTTATTTTCAAACCTCATTTTTGATTTCCCCTTCCCCTTTGTGCAAAATAGGAAAATTTTATATTTTGCCTGATGGTTTCACACTAATTATCCTATTTTTTGGAATCAAAACCACTAAGATTGGGGGTGAATCAATTTAAAAACTTTACTTTCAATTCCATATATCATATATTAACCTTTCAAACCAATCTAGTAAACTAGAAATGCATAGAGAAGTAATTATATAAGCATAAATCAAGATATCAACACATGAAAACAAGATATATGTGGGAAAACCTCATGGGGGATAAATCACACTAAAATACCACTTGGACTACTATCCTATAAGCAATGGATTAACACTTAGTGAGGCACCAACCCCACAAGGAAAATTAACCCCTCACCAGTCAAGCACCAACTCATCTAGTCCTTTAGCAAGTTCAAAATTTCAAGGAGAATCCAACCCCATAAGTGACTTGGCACCAACCCAACCACTTAAAAGACACTTCTACAAGCTCCAACCTATAAGGTAGCTCCCATTCGCTCTTGACTAAGCTCCAACAAATGGTGATTTCTTCTTTAGCTCTCTATCTTCTGTCATACATCAGGAACACATATATAATTTATATATGATGGTATTTCAACTAAAAATAAACTCATCTGAGTCTCCTCAACCTTCTACCTCTCTCAAACAACCTTCTAGGCTCCCTCACTCAATATGCCTCTTACTAGGCTCCTTAGGTCAACTGAGCTTATCATTTACATGCAAAAATTATAATGTATGTTCATGACAGATCCTATGCTTCTATTTTATGGTCTATTTTACCTAATTATACTCCTTAAGTATCTCTTTCATTCACTTATTCTCTCATCTCCTTAACAAGCCCAGATAGGCCTATTCTGCCTTGTATTTATACTAGACTCTTGCTTTCACCCTCCTTGGTTGGACAAAAAATATCTCATTCCTTAGATCACTATTGGAACATGTCATTACACATGTTTCAAAAGTTAAACACTCATTACATAGGTAATCCAAGCTTATTTAGACCTTAATCTCTTTTTAGGCCTACTTAGAGACCTAATGCATTAGGTCTTCACAACCACACATTACCACTCTGGCCCCTTGGAAAATATTTAGTCTCTAATAATGCATTAGAAACTTCATATATTAATAAAATATACCCTTGATAATACCCATATAGTTCCATACGATCTGTTGGTCCAAATCACTCCTTGAACCACACTAATAGGTCCTCTTATAAATAGGCCTTCTCAATACCAACAAGTCTGTCGTGTAAATTTGATACATATACTCAAATTTTACACATAACCCAATCCTTAAAACACATTGATATAAAATTAATGACCTCATGGTCATAACCATTTCCATTTGACATTACCAAATAGGGAAAAATACCTCAAACACACTCTTGCAACATGACCACTGAGAACTACTTGACTACTCCAAAACATAGTCATAAAAAATTGAATCTCCAAAATTTAATAGGAACTTATAATGAGGAATAATACATTAAAATTAAAATTTTATAACTTATTAAAATATTTTAAATCAATTTATTCTTCAAATCTGGGAAAAACACTCCAAACACATCTTTTCTCAATGACTACATAGAACTGCCAATAAGCCTGCCAACACAGTCATGATAAGTTTTATCTTTAGCTATTATAATGGTACTTAAAAAAATTATAATTCAGGTTAATATTTTATATATGAAATGTATATAATTTTCCAATATATCTATCATTGGTTTTAGTTTCAACCATTGTTCTTACAAACCAATTTCTTGAGCTTCTCTCTCACTGTTCTAACACAACTAGACAAGCCATTTTTGATCTCATGTTTCAATTTATTAACCTCACACTAAACCTTATTTAAAGATTTTATAGAAAATTTAGGTAATAAAATACAACATAATATTCATAATATACATCAAATTATATCATAGAGTCTTACACTCTTCACTCCATCATGCATACTCAAACTTGTCAATCTGACTTAAGAACCAGTCAAGATGATCATGACTTAAAACACTTGTAGAAAAAATTACATGAAATTATAATGAATTTATAACATCCTTATACACATTTATAACATATAAAGTCACAAATGTATAGAGGTCTAATGTAAAATATAGAACATATAGATCAAATTTTGAACCTTACTCCTTCACTATTTTAAGTCACTTAGATGGGTCATTTTATGAACATAATTTTCAAATTTTTAAATGAATTCCATAAAATAATGAGTCTCTATATTATCCATAAATTCATTTTCATACTTATTCTAATGCAACTTTAATCTTTTATATCAACTTCTTAAAAAAAAGCATTTTATTATAGGGTTCACTCATTGTCTTGACAAACTAATGCCACTTAGAGATGCCAGAGGGAGTACTCTAAAATTTACAATCATAAAAATATCCTTACTAATCCATTATGGGCCATTTACAAAAATAATTTCCTTATTGTAGACACCTAAATCTGGCCACCAATAACCTTCAATCAGGGTTTTGACCAATTTCCACCTAAAGCACACAATTTGGCCTAAAAACACTAAAAAATGCTAAAAGATGTGAAACTGACATATTCAAGTGCCAATTTTGGCTAGAGTATCATTAAATGGGGTAGTAAAATTTATGGTATAGCTAACTTTGATTATTTCATTTTGAGTTAAAATGCCAATTTTTCACCTAGGTGCTTTGGATTGCTCTTTCTTATCAAATCTCTTACACGAGACATGCGCCTTTGTTATTTTGTGTTGGTAAAATATGAAATGGGATAATGGATCCAACACATCTAACATCACATTCTAATTCCAATCCAGTCAAATTTTGGACCAATAACAAGACATTCTAATCAATTTGAGTAATTTGTGCTCAAAGTGCTTAAACATGCTTAAGAGATAATTAAACCAATTAGAGCCTAATCAAGAATTCCATGGAAACTTGTTGAATAATTTTTTTTAAAAATGAATATTGAATATCTGCATCATCAAGTGACCTCATTTCTTGGGAAGACATCCCTAGGCCATAAATGCCACAAATATCAGGATTCATGCCTCCCATGCCTCATCAAAGCCCTCCATACCTCTTAATTACTCCTAACCCAAATATTGATGAGCCTATTTATCAATTTTAATTGAAAAATTGGATTAATCCTTAGCCACACATCTCAATCTTGAGATGGGTGATTTAGATTGATTCTACCCATTTTCAAAAATCTATAAATAGAGAGGCCATGAACATCATTTCTAAGCTTAATTTGTGCAAAGTTATAATGTAGGATTGGTTCCAAAAGCTTCATGCAAATTAGTGTCACCATGCCAAATTGATTCCAAGCCAAGCCAAGCCAAAGCCAAAGGTTCCAAGGAGAGGTGGAGGATAGCCAAGCTTTCATTGACAAAGACTTCATGAGCACAAATAGAGCAATCCAATTGAAGAATACTCTTAGATCATCAAGGAAGGTAAGGAATGTGTGTTTTCCTATATTTTAGTTGTGCTTTGTTCATTTGTCTTTCTTCACTAAGCTCACCCTAGTAACTAGGCATGAAGATGTTAGTTTAGTGTGTTTTTGATTTGATTTCATTCACTAACACAATACTAATCTCCTCTTTTTAGTCAAATTACTAGTTCACATAATGGCACACCCAGTGGGACCTTCCTAGCTTCACAAGAATGGTCACAAACCTCTTTCAAGTAACCTAATAATATTTTATTTGCATAATCTTGGATTTAGAAGCCAAAAAGAGTGAAAAATTTAAGTAAAAAATGTTTTTCTAGAAGTCACAGGTTTGTTCTGACTCAGTCACAGTATTATCTTGCAAGTAGTGGGATTGTTATTTAGACTAGCAGTATTGTCCTTATCCATTTTTATTTTTAGACTAACTTTGTGTTTTATCAATATCGATACTAACTCAATCTTGGGATTACTCTAAAACTCATGAGGTTTCTTGATCGAGTCATGATATTGTCTAACCATTAGTAGTTAGTGACAATATTGTGACTTGCTAAGTAGTGAGATTGTCTTGTTACTAGCAGGATTGTCATTCAAAGTCATGGTATTGTGAAAAATGATTATGATTAGGTTATAATACCATAACTTTTATAGTTTTAGGATTGTCCTACAAGTAGTGGGATTGCTCTATGGAGTAGCAGTATTGCACTATTGAGACAACCTGAGACTTCACTTTTCAAAGTTCATTATTTCAAACTCAAAGTAGCTTCAAGGTTAAAAGACATACTAACATTTTTTATTGTAGGAACAAGCCAAATATTTTCTAAAACATGCCTTTTAGACCTTTTTAGATGTTTAAAAGTAACTAAAAAATCTTTCTTTTGGTGTGTATAAAAACTTGCTAGGGTGATTTCTTAAGCAAATTTCATGGTTTTCATTCAGAGTTACAATATTAAGACCAAGGGGTCAAATGAACACCACCCAATCTTTTGAATTTGATGCTTAAAAATGAACTCACTTTCCCCAAGCTTTTTGTAATCACTTAGTTGTTTTATTTAGATTTTGGTTGCCAAAGAAAGGGATTTTTAATATATGTTGTTCCCCTTGTCCCCTTTAGGGAACCCTTGGAATCAAAATCACCATTCTTATTTCAAATTAATTATTCTAAGGCATAGAAATAACGTTGTCTAAAGTACTCCCCAAAACATCATCAAAATTTGGGTGATCTTAAAAATGACCCTCAAGTCTTTCTATTTTATGCTTTCTTTATTTTTATGCAAACTTGGCTTGTGAGGGGGGCTTCATCACCTCCCATGAGTTATTAAGGAAGCTTTGATCTAGGGCTTCACCTCTTGAAATTGACTTCATTTGGATCCTAATTGGAGTTGCACATGGGATGTATCTGCATTTGGACATCACACTACACTGAGTGAACAACATGATGTAGTGGTTGCAAAAAGGACTAGACCTTTTTACAACTAGCCAATGTCATGGTCACCTAATTTTCATGCTTGTATTTTGCATAATTTTATGTGAAAGTCATTCTACAATTTATTCCCCTAAAACATTTAGAAACTTGTATATCTTAGAAAAATCCCCACTTGCAACGAATGTATTATTGGTACAAGTTATGCCTCAAGGTCTATGTCATAGTTCTATCATTTGAGAGAAGGGGGTGTAAAAACCATACTATATGATGCACATTTAATTTTTGATGAACACTTAAAATCATCTCAAATGACTTTTATTGATATATTCTAACAATACCAAGCAACTTTGTCAATTTAGAGTCTAAGAGCGATAAATCAGTTGAGTTTTGTCCTAGATTAAAGTCTTGTTTGAAGTTAAAACTTGGTGTAAAAAAATGATACAAACCAAAACACATGTTCCTCATTTTCCTTTGAATAAAGAGGCATTATGCTTCCCATGTGAAGTCATCAAATTTTCCTTGTTCAAAGTTCATCAAAACTTGGGAGTCATATCATCCACTTTGGCACAGTTATACTACCCAATTGAGTCTAGACCTTTGCCAAAGTTGTTTAAGTCCTTCATTTATAATCTAAATTTGAAATTTCACCTTTATAAGTTCATAGGGTTGATGTGTTAAGTGGATTCACCATTTTCACTAAACTTGAGGGAACTTAGGTTCAATTTCCAATTTGGGTTGAAGGCCATTTAAGACTCATAATTGTTACCACCACTTGTTAAACTTAAGTCATTTTGTGCAAAACACTTGCAATTTGAGTCTATGCACCACAACATTTTGAGTCAAGAAGGATAGTGTTATGCTATCAAATTTGCAAGAAACTATTTTTACCTTAGAGAGTTTTTGAAACAAACATTTTGTCACATCTTTTGGGTAATCTAGTGTGTTATGTTACCCAAAACATTTCAGATATTGTTTTATAGACCCTCTTGCATAGAGTTGTAATTTGTTCCTACATTTTTAGACCAATATGAGTATACCTTTTGTGAACCTTTGTCTATCATAGTTACATCAATCACTTTTTGTCTAGCTTATTTGTCAAAATAACCAAGTTTTATACCATTATTTGTGAGAAAAATAAACTATCTCTAAATAGCCTTTTGTTTCATACCTTATACTTTGTTGGTCAAGTTTATATCCAAAACTCAAATGCCTAGTATTTATTATAAGTGTTTCAAATCCATTAGATTAAAAATCATCTTTATTTCAAAGTCTAGCTTTTGACATCGTTTGGCCAAGAGTCCAAGCACATGCCTTGTTTGAGCCTAGCTTTTAATACTGTGTTTGGCCAAAAGACCTAGCAACTTTTGCTTTTCCTAGATTAGACTAATTTTAAACACTTCAACCTTATATCTTGGAATTTCAATTTATGGTCTATTTACTTGCTTATCTTTGTGTGAACAATGAGGCATTAGATACTTAATGCTAGCTTGTTTCCTCACAAATATTTGTATAAAACCTTTTTGATCCTTTTGATGAATTTAGACCAAGTTTGAGCATCATCTATTTGAGACAATTTCATTTTTATATTTTTTAGAACTCTCTTCCCTTTCTATCACCAAGCATTGACTATGGATCCCAACATGTATTCCTACACTTGTAGTGGACTCATGTACAATTTAGGGATTAGTAATGTGGTTGCGTAGGAAGAAATGGTGCAAGACCTCTATGCAGATAATATTTCTTATGAGATAGATCCTTATCCCTCTTATAATACTCAATTAGGGGCACAAATCCAAGATCCATTGGCTAAATATTTTGTTAATACACCACATTATTCAGAACAAGACCAAGAACAAATCATACAATACTTAGCTATAATACCCACAACTGATGAACCATTTATTCAACAACCATACTCTACTAATGCACCTTTCACATAAGATCCATTTTTGTTTGAGCATCATTTATTGGAGAACAAAGATGAGATTTTGGTTAGAGCCATATAGGTAGGGGCCAAGTTTCTAGCAGACTTCCCTCATGATAATTTACCAAGCCTAGTAAGAATGCCACACAACATAATTTATGATCAACAGGCTTCTTCTAGAAATTCTTTGGCTCTAGTCTAAACAACATATTTTAACCCTAATCTACCTAATATAGGTAAAAACATCATGGAATACCACTTTAATGAAATGCAAACATCATATCAAATATACCTGAATCTAGCACACAATTTCAATCAGATAAACATGTTGAGAAAACCTTTTATTGACTTAGTTCCTTCATCAGGGGTTTTGATAGAGTTGATTGGTTGAGAGAATCAGAGTTCAGACCCATTCATACAAAATACTTTGATAGATGACTTTCTGCATATGGCCATTATTAAATAAGTGTCTTCTACTTCTATGCATAATAATGAGCAAAATATAGTGGACAATGTGTAAGCAATGTTCAATTCCAATCAAAGTGGTACTAACACACAAATAACTAGTCAATAACATAGGCCTTAGTTAATACCATGAGTGGATCATCATACCAAGGAATATGAGCCTTTGTACCCCAACCTTCACCACCTATTTTCCAACCTTAATCAACTGCTTCCTCAATTTTACAACCTATGAGATTAGGTAGTCAACCAACAACCAGTGTTGTGCCTCAACAATAGAATGTAACAAATCCTACTCCTCAACAAGTGATGAGTATTATTCCACACCATCAAGTACAACATAGTGTATCAACATAGCTAAGGCTAAATGTATTGCCACCTCAGTAAGGGGAAACTAATTTTCTACCTTGATAGGTAGTGGCAAACATACCTCTTCAGTCATAGATTAGTGTACCAATCCAAAACTAAATAATGACTAGTCAACAATGTGTAAATCTTTAACCTGCTTTCACTTTACCATAGGGATTCATGCAACAAGGAGGCTCCCATGTTTCTCAAGTACCTACTAGACAACAATTGATTTAAAATGTGCCACAAGTTTAGAGGCAGGGTCTTGGTCCACAAGTTCCCACTCAACAACAAGGTTCGATTAGTCGGTAACATGTCCCTTTTCAACCACAACATGCATAATATAGTTATATCCCTCCATTCGACCCATAAAATCCTCCAAGTCAAACCTTTATCACTAACCTAAACTAGAATATTGTATAACCAAATGTATAATTCCAAGTACATCCTAATCCACGTATGCATATTCCTAATCCTTTTTCCAACCAAACTAATATACCCCAATATGTATCTCCATCATGCTTTGGTCAAAGTTTCCCACTTATAACCTTCCAACCATCTACCCAAACCAATATTCTCCCTCAAACCAATGTTCCTTCTAGTTTCCTATCCCAAGAATTGCAACAAATGAAGGATGCAATTGCCCCCATTCAGACTGGGAAATAAACTAAAAAGTTTAAGTTGGATGACATGTGTTCTTATCTATTTAACATGGAGTACTTGTAGATACCATTTCCTCTAGGATATGAACCACTGAAATTCAATAAATATAAAGGGAAAGGTGGCCCTAAGTCTCATTTAACAAAGTTCTTTGTTGCATATCAACCAGTGTTATATAATGATATATACCTTTTGTTTTTGTTTCCAAGGAGTTTGGTTGGATAAGCCTTGGAGTGGTTCTTAAAGTTACCCAAGAATTCAATAATAGATTTTGATGATCTTTCTGATAATTTTGTGTAACACTTCTCCTATAATCTTTAACATGATATTTCATTGGTTGACTTAACACAAGAAAAACAAAAATCTAGTGAGATTTTTGCAAGTTATCTACAGTGATGGAGAGCCCTTACAAGATGATTTACCCATAGTTTACTAGATAAAAAACTAGCCACTGTGTTTACTAAAAAATTGTATAGTGAGATAGATTATCATCTGGAACTATAATGTGCACATACTCTTAAGGAGATCATCAATAAAGGCTTGTTGATTGAGAGACCTCCTATTAATAAAGGGATCATCAAGCTTACATTGACTAATCAAAATCAAGGTACCAATTAGGGAAGTGGCCAAAACTAACATTCAATTCAAGTGAAAGCATCACAACCGGTACAAGTCAATAACCAAGAAAGACCAAATAAATTTAATTGTAATATAAATGTTATGTGTAATGGAGTAACCGAGTCACATCATGTCCAAATGGTGCAAACATCATTTTCACCACCTTTTCAACTTACTCCTACCCAAAAACCTCTCCCACCAATGTCACAATCACAATAACTAAGACTTGTGCAACAAATATAACAACATTTACCATTGCAAAACCCTCCTCCATGGAGAATTATTCCTATGCATCATGTCTTTAATGACTTAGGAGAGCCTATTAAATCTATATTTCAAAAATGTGTCGTTGCTAATCTGATTAGTTGGCTTGTACCAAAACATTATCCATAAAGAATTCCTTATCTTGATTGGTACCATGAAAATGAATTTTGTGAATATCGTTGGGTCAATGGGCATAATCTATGAAGATGTGTGTAAATCGAGCATTTAATCGAGAATATGTTTGATAATGGGGAGATAACATTGGATAATGGTGCTTCAACTTCTAATCAAACTCTTAGGATTTATCAAAACCCCTTTCCCCAACATAACAATCAATAACAATAGAATAACCAACAACAACAACAACACTGACCAGTGCAACAACAAAATAAATAGTATCAAAATCAAAGGTTGAACTAGTAAAACCAATAGAATCAACAAAATCAACAACATAACCCATAACATCAAAACAATGGACAAAACCAAGGTCAGAATGGTCACAACCGAAAAACCTACCATGTAGTCTCACATGAATACAACAAGGTTGTAGGTCATATTATAGGGGGTATAATTAATACCATCTCTATTAATCCTAGATCGAGCATTAATCAATCTAGACCATTTATAAATAATAAAACTCAACCACATTACATGGATAATCCTTCTTTGAATTGGAATAACACACATGAAAACTAATAAATTGGGACTTCCATTTTTGGACCTTACACTGACAACTTGGCCTTACCACGTGACCACATACAAGTGCATTGGCAATTGAGACTTGTCTTATCTGGTCCCACACCAATCCAAACATTTTTTAGTAATAATGGTCCAGTATCTAATCCTAATTGTACAATCATAACTTAGAGGTCAAATATTACTATTTTAGGCTCACAACCATCTGCTACTTTGTCTGTTATCTAACCAATCATTTAGCCTTAAAATAAACCATTCACTATTGACCAAGACAAGAAGTTTGATATTGTGGAACAATTGTAGAAGAGACTACAAAAATTTCTATTATAGATTTTCTATGATCATCAACAATCCACAAGAACATCTTGAATGAGTTCTTGACCCAATCCACTATTTCTAGTGACATATCCCCTGATAAATTTCAAGCTTTGGTTGGACACCTAGCTCACATTCAACCAAAGTGATATGTCTTCCCTTTGCCCACTCCATAATAATCATTTATACATAGAAGTTTATATAAAGCAACATAAAGTGAAATTTGTCCTTATGACAATGGATTAGGCCTCAACATAGTGTCTTTAAAGCTCATCAATCTTCTTGGGTACACACTGGTAGATCTCTAGCCAGAAATGATAACTATCAAAGCCTATGATAATCAAGAAAGAGAATCACAAGGCACCATTAGCTTACCATTTATCATTGGGCCTTTGACCCATGATACACTTTTCCATGTGCTTGATCTTGAGTTGTCATATAATATGCTTCTAGGTAGGCCTTGGTTACATGAGATTCGTGTAGTCCCATCAATGTTGCACCAATGTATCAATTTATCTCACTCAGGGATGGAAGTGAATATTCTAAGAGATTTACACCCATATGAACATTGCAAACATCTTGAGGCCAAGTTTCAAAGCTAAAATTACCAATATGGCATGAATTCAAGTTCTAAGCAAGATAAAGGAAAGACCATACTTATTGATCTGCCATAGGATAATTGCATAGATCCTAATACCTTGGATTCCCTTTCCCACATGTGACCTCCTGAAGCTTCCAATCATTTCACCATTTTAGATAATGGATTAGGGGAGTATGTGACCCATGATACCTTCTATATTTCCAATCTTCCTTAGAATTTGAATACCTTTGGGAAACCTAAAGTCACCCCACACATGTATTAGCAACAAAATAACAAAGATAAGGGACCTATTATATTTGTACCAGCATCTTGCCTAGAACCAAATCCTCTTGAAGGGGATGAATCATGGTTGTACAATGACAACCAAGCTGATTGTTATAAAAGTGCAAAGTATCTTATTCCCAATAGGATCATGGAGCATCAAGGTTATGAAGGAAGAGCCCTTGGACCAAATAAACAAGGAACCATCAAGCCAATTTCCATGACTAAGTATAAAAGACCCTATGGACTTGGATTTAAATTGCCTGGGGGTGACCCCACATATCTTATTCAAATTCCATCACCAGTGTCTAGTGATGATGATGTCGACAATGAAGCAGAGTTTGATCATAACCTCACCTTTGATAACCTACCTGAGACTAACCTATTTGATAATAATGCCATTTGTACCCTTACCATAGTCATTCATCACAACCCATTACCATTATACTATCCCCAATTGATAGATTGGGACCAAAAAGAGTCCAATTTGTCACTTGATGAGTTTCAAATTGATGAGGCATTCTATGACTTTTTAGGCCTTAGGGACAACATTATGTTGGGAGATCATAAGTTAGGATTATCAATTACATTAGATATTGAAGCCTATTTTGGAGAGCAGGTGAACACCCTTAGCCAAAAATAAATAAATAAAACATTGAGGTCCCAAAGTGAAAAATTCTTTGAGGCACTTTATAACTAGGGAAAAAGTAAAGATAAAGGCCAATCTAATGGTGAAAACCTATTTCAGGTGCCATTAGATGGGGGTGTTCATTCTTATTTGAATTTAGACTAGGAAACCACCAATGATGTACTTTCCTATGGATTTGAGTTTAGTTTTTTGCAACAAGTATTTGATCGAATTCTTCAAGAGTTTCTAACTATTTTTGTCACATGGCCAAATATCCCATTAGGGGACTTAGATTCATCATGCCTAAGAGAAGTTGAAGAGCAAGTTTTAGTAGAGGGCCTTGATATAGTATAACAATTCAAGTCTTTGCCTACTATCCTAGAAGATGGTTTGATCCTTTTAGTCAAAGATACAATAGAGGTAAACATTAAGACTCCATCAGACCCAAAATGGATAAAATTAGGTACATCCTTCACTGAGGAAGAACATGAAGTCTTTACAGCTCTGTTGAGAGAATTTGTAGATATCTCTGCATGGGTTTATTCTAACATGCTAGGTTTAAACCCCACCTTGATTCTACACCACCTTGTGGTCAATCTTGATACCAAATTGGTAAAATAAAAGCTACGTAAGATGCATACTCACATTAATATCTTGGTAAAGAAAGAGTTCGAAAAACTCTTAGAAGCATGATGTATCTGATCTATTGACTACTCAAAATGGATATCTAATGTTATACTTGTTAGCAAAAATCCTAAAAAAATCAGAATTTGTACTATTTTTTGAGACATCAACAAAGCTTGTCCTAAGGATGAATTCCAATTACCTAATATTGTATTGATCATTGAGTCCATGATAGGTTATGACATCCTTTCACTTATGGATGGTTTTTCAAGATACACCCAGATTGAAATAACACTAGAAGACTAACATAAAACAATGTTCACCACTCTATGGGGAACATTTTGTTATTAGGTAATGCCATTTGGTCTTAAGAATGTTGGAGCTACATATCAAAGGGCCATGACTATCATATTCAATGATATGATGCATGATATTGTTGAAGACTATGTCGATGACATATTAGGAAAATCCAAAACCAGCGCTGACCATCCAACAGTGCTACCTAAGATATTTGAAAGATTGCAAGAGTACAAAGTTAGACTCAACCCAAAGAAATGTGTGTTTGGTGTAACCTCAAGCAAATTACTTAGCTTCATCATGTCTCATATAGGTATTGAAGTTGATCTAGCTAAAGTCCATGCTATAACTGAGATGCCACCACCAACCAATTTGAAATAACTCTATAGCTTGTAGGTTAAGATCTAATCAATCTAACATTTTATCTCTTAGTTAGAAAATAAGTCTCATCCATTTACACATCTTCTAAAGAAGGGAGTTACATTTCACTGCGATGATCACTGCCAAACAACTTTTCAAAAACTCAAGGACTATTTAGCTAATCCACTTGTTTTATTACCTCCTATGACAAGAAATCCATTATTGTTATACCTATCAGCTACCAACAATGTTCTGGGGACACTCTTGGTTCAACATGATGACAATGAAAAATAGCATGTCGTATACTACCTAAGTCGTACCTTGGTTGCATATGAACATAACTATACACTTACTGAAAAATCTTATCTAGCCATGGTCTTCACATCTCAAAAATTATGCCATTACATGTTGAATAATAAAACCATGGTCATTTTAAAAGTAGATCCACTCAAGTATCTACTATCTACAATATCTTTACAAAGTAGAATGGCCAAATGGATCATGCTTCTTAGTGAGTTTGACATAGATTATGTCAATCAAAAGGTAATGAAGGGACAAGTTATTGTAGATCAACTTGATGAAGCATCTCTTGCAGATACAAAGCCACTTAAATTTCATTTCCCTGATGAATCCATAATGAATGTCATTGACACACCTCTTGAGGAGTAGCATTAGAAGCTATATTTTGATGGTTCATTTATTGCACATGGATCAGGGGTAGGTCTCTTATTTATTACACCATAGGGGGATCTAATCCCTAAATCATTCAGAATCAACTTTACTTGTACAAATAACATGGTTGAGTATGGAGAACTTATACAAGACTTTGATGAGTAGTGCATTAGAACATATCTCATCTCCAAGTTTATGGTTATTCTTAGTTAATAATCAACTAGGTCATAGATCATTTTTAGACCAAAGATGACAAGCTGGTTCCATATAAATCCATGGTCGACACTCTTAAGAAACAAATTGCCAACATTTAGTTTGAGCACATACCAAGGGCTAGTAATAGAACTACAGATGCCATGGCTACTATTGGCTCTCCAATTAAAAAAATAGATAAAGTTAGAGAGTATCATGTCCTCATCAATAATTTTTCAGCACCAGCTCATGAACCTTCAACCGTTACAATTATTTGTGATATTATTGGTCCTAATTCTATCATTACTCAGACCTTTACAACTACCTTCATAACCAAGTTCTACCACTTGACCTATCTCAAAAATAAACCAAAGCCTTTATTCATCATCCACTTGTTATACTCTACTTAGATCCACCCTTTACCGTTGTAGTTTTGATGAAAATCTACTTTGTTGTTTAACTTCAACAAAGTCTACACTAGAGTTAAGAGAAGTTCATGAAGGAGTATGTGGAGCTCATTCTAGTGGGGAATTCCTATCTAAAAATATCTTATGTACTAGTTTTTATTGGCCCATGATGTATGCAAATGTAGTTGCATATGTAAAGAAGTATGAAAAATGTCAACGAAATGCTAATTTGATTCATGCCCTAGCCCAAACTCTGAAACTAACATTTACACCATGGGTATTTGCTACATGGATACTTAACCTCATTGGGAAGATCAACCCCACTTCATCTATTGGCTATAAACATATCCTTACCACCATCAAGTATTTCACTAAGTGGATTGAAGCTATACCCCTCACATGACTAGAAAGCAAATTTCCAAATTCATCTTTAACCATATTATTTACCACTATGGTATCCCCTTTAACATTATATCTAATAATGGAAGATCAGTCAAGAAAAATGATGTAGAATAACTATGTACCGAATATAACATCACACAAAAAAATTATATAACATATTACCCTCATGGTAACGGCCAGGCTAAAACATCAAATAAAATCATTGTCAATATTCTCAAAAATATTGTTAATGATGTCAGTTGTGATTGGCACTTGTAGATATTTCTTGCCCTTTGGGAATACAATACCAATCATTGTACCCCAACAAGAGCCACTCCATATTCACTTGTTTATGGTACTAAAGCCATCTTTCCCATTGAGGTCGAGTTACCTTCACTATATATATTTTTCAAGCAAATAAAATTGGATAGGGCCTTTTATCATTACTGTAGATTATAGAACAATGGCATATAATCTTACCACACCAGATGGAGATGAACTTCATAATCCAATGAATATTATTCACCTCAAGTGGTACTATGCTTGAGTGTTAAGGTGTATTATTTGCAAGGACCATTTTAGTTATGCCATTTTATCACTATTCTTATTTGTACAAATATCATTCTTATCTATCCTCTTAGTTGTATCCACTTTAAATTTTTGACCTATCGAACCAGTGTGTTCTAAAGCCTAGCCCATTTGACCTTGGTTTTTGCCATTCTTTACGGATTTTTGGCACCAAGGAATTTGATTAGTTTCATCAATTATTTCAAGTACTTCAGATAGAGATTGTATTTTGGAGCAGTATGATAGTAGTTTTAGCAATTACATCCTTCATTTTTTATTTCTTTCTTATAACCAGTCTTGCTACTAATTATAACTACCTTTGAGCAAATTAGTACCATTGACCTATTCCATTGTGTCCTAGTTATAACCACCTATGGGAAAACTAGGGGCAACATTTTTTTCTTAAGTCTTGATGTACCAACTTGCCACTTCTTATGCCATACTATGCCTTTTTACCAACTGTGTCTATTTTGTTTGAATTGACTGCTACACTAGTCAAATTCCTTGACTATAGGGAGGAATCACAGTGACTTGAGGTCCTACTCTGGGACTACCTAAGCCATGCTCTCACCATTTTGTGAGAAACCTAAGTTTGAATGCTTTCACTATTTTGTGAGCAACCTAAGTTTGAATGCTCTCACCATTTTGTGAGCAACCTAAGTTTGAATGCTCTCACCATTTTGTGAGCTTGAAACATTTAGTGTCTCATCATTCTCGATTGATTTGAGATACTCCAAAATAATTCCAAAAACATTTATAAAACTGTTAGAAAAGAACAATAAAAACATGGACCACTTCTTTGCCTTAAGGATTCTAGGAAACCTTCCTAAGTTTCAATCAAACCACTTGCCACTTAGTTTACCCATCCTCTTTGGCCTTTTCTCTCACGTACTTGATATTTTTCAAGACTGTTCCTATTCTTCTATTACATCCATTCTGTTTGTTTTAACTAGTTATCATTTTTCTTCCCATTCCCTAGGAAAACTACATTTGGCTTGAAGTTTTTGTTGGATATCACATCCATGGAACTATGTAGGCAATGTCCACTTGCCTAGTGCATATATAGATAGCTTGACCACCCCCTTCCTTTTCTTCTATTCCCCCATTTTGTTTGTTTGTTAAGTTATCACCTATTTTTTAGGGGCAATGTTCATATGGTTTTTATTGAGTGTTTCTTTATTATTTTGTTTGTGTACTTGTTTGTTTGCTTTCAGAACTATTTCCTTGATTCAGTTTATGTGTGTTCATTGGGTGATTCCTTGCCCACACTTACAATTGAATCTATCCATATTCAAATGCTTACATTGTCATCATGGTTTTGATCCTTGGTGAATTATTTTCTATTAAGTATTGGATTACGAGAGTTAGTCCTTATGCATATTTTGGGCAAGTCTTCATGATGTTATACCATGATGCCTCCTGACATGTGCTAAAACAAACCTTAGTTTCAAGAAGTCTATTTAGAATTGGTGACATCTCTTCAACATTGACATCTTGATTCACTCCCAATCATATCCCAAATAGAGTAATTAACCATGAAAGAAATTCAACCTTTATTGGTTCAAATGAGCATCTCCCTACTACTAGGTTGTTCCAATTCATCATTACCCTCTGTTTTAAGTTACCATCATCATTGACCAAGTTTATCTTGTTTTCCATAATCAGGGTCTAATTATTATAACCATCTATGAGCAAATCATTGCACACCGTCTCACCTGCATTTCTAAATGATTATAACCACCTTTATAAAAATTGTTATGTTGTCACCACTTCCCTTTTTATGCCCATATAGGGGCATGTTATTATCTTGTTTGTCTATCCTAACTGAGGCAACTCTATCTTCTCAATGATTATAATTGCCTCTAGGCAAATCATTGTCTTGTCATACCACATTGCCACTATCAAGGTACAATGCTTATAACTGCCTTTGGGTAAACCATTGTACACCATCCCACTTGCATTCTTAGTGATTTTGACTACTTTTTAAATATCATTATGTTTTCACCCCATTATTTTTCCTTTCTTTGGTCCCCTCATTTTGCTTCTTATCGAGGGACCATTTACCAACCTACTTGTGCCAATCATTCCTTCGAGGGGGCATCATACAATTAGTTTATCATTATTGTAGTTGTAGGCATAGAGGATATTTTCATTCTTTGAGAAGATGTTACTGTGCTTATAGCTTGCAATGCCTTCCCAAATAGGGGTAAATTGTAGAAACCTAAATCTGGCCACCAATAACTTCCAATTAGGATTTTGACCAATTTACACCTAAATCACATAATTTGGCCTAAAAAAACTAAAACATGCTAAAAGATGTGAAACTAACATATTCAATTGCCTATTTTGGCTAGAGTATCATTAAATGGGGTAGTGTAATTTATGGTCCAACTAAATTTGATCAATTTATTTTGAGTCAAAATGCCAATTTTTCACTTGGGTGCTCTGGATTGCTCGTTCATATCAAATTTATTGCATGAGACATGTGCCTTTATTATTTAGTGTTGGTAACATCCTAAATGGAATAATGAATCCAACACATTTATCATTACATTCTAATTCTAATCTAATCAAATTTTAGACTAATAACAAGACATTTTGATCAATTTGAGTAATTTGTGCACAAAGTGCTTAAACATGCTTAAGAGCTAATTAAACCAAATTAAAGCCTAATCAAGAATTCCATAGAAACTTGTTGAATAATTTGTTTTAGAAATGAATATTAAATATTTGCATCATCAGGTGACCTCAATTCTTCGGAAGACATCCCTAGGCCATAAGTGCCACAAATATCAGTATTCATGCCTCCCATGCCTCATCAAAGCCCTCCATACCTCTTAATTGCTCCTCTATCCCAAATATTGATAAGCCTATTTATCAATTTTAATTGAAAAATTGAATTAATCTTTAGCCACACATCTTAATCCTAAGATGGATGGTTTAGGTTGATTCTACCTATTTGTAAAAAATATATAAATAGAGAGGCCATGAACATCATTTCTAAGCTTAATTTTTACAAAGTTATAATGCAGGATTGGTTCTAAAAGATTCATGAAAACTAGTGTTACCATGCTAAATTGATTTCAAGCTAAGCCAAGCCAAAGCCAAAGGTGCCAAGGAGAGGTGGAGGATATCCAAGCTTCCATTAACAAAGACTTCATGAGCACAAACCGAGCAATCCAATTGAAGAATACTGTTGGAGCATCAAAGAAGGTAAAGAATGTGTGTTTTCTTGTATTTTAGTTGTGCTTTGTTCATTTGTCTTTATTCACTAAGCTCACCCTAGTAAATAGGTGAGAAGATGTTAGTTTAGTGGTTTTTAATTTTATTTCATTCACTAACATAATACTAATCTCCTCTTTTTAGTCAAATTCCTAGTTCACACTTATCGAGTCACTATAAGGGTTTTGAGAGGGGTTTAGTTTTCATTCTTAACATTTGTTTATACAACTCTATCCTTAAAACCACCTCTTAATGCTTATAAATCATTTATAAGACCCTTTTACATCTCTCCCAAGAGCTTAGGACATCATGAAAAGTTTACACGTGTCAATGAGCATCAAAATTTTCATGTCAGGTCCTCATTTCTTCATTCTACATACATATGAGACCTTCAAACTCATTTTTTTGCTTTGTCCTTCAACGCAGGACCTAAAACTTTATGATCATTCTTGAAACAACCTATAAAAACTCAATCCATGATTACATGATCATTATTTCCTTGGATCTTGAACCTCATACCCCATTTGATCACATTTTATTTCTTTGTACTTTAGGCTCTTGAGCTGCAGATCATATTAGGCCTAGTAATAGAACCTCTAGCTACTGTTCTTGTACTTTCCACCTTATTTACATGTTGAAAAACCTTCTCAAATTCTCTACCACTAATTTTTAATCCTTCATAGGTCTTACCTCTGTAGTCATACTTTGAAACATACCTAGGTTCTTCAATGCCTCAAATGTATTCATATCCTAAATCCATCATTCTCCTTTCACCAGACTAGTTATCCCATACTCAGTCCTTCTCAATAACCTTGCACTCATGAAACAATAAAACTAATATCAATGAGCCACCTTATTGTGAGCCAATACTTAACCTCAAGCTTTTTTTGACATCAATGACCATACACAAACACATGCCATCAATGATAACTTTAAACAATCTCCCCCTTTGTCATTGATGGTAAACCACATTGATGAAAAACACACTTCAAGCTGACTATCCTTTCAAAAGAAAACTTCTCCATCAATCTAATCTCTCTCCCTCTTTGACATTAATGACAAAGGGTCTTTATAACTACCACAAGGTCATCTCTACATAGTCCACTGATCCTTGAACTCGATCATTTCATAGAATAATCAATCTCACCCTTTGTGCATACATACTTATCTTCAAGATTCTAAATAGACCTGAGTTAACTCCCCTTAAATCCATGATCCACCTAGATCATGTCATTTTAAACCACATGATACTCTTCACAATGAATCAACTTACACACTTAGTCAAGATCTTTTGATAAAACTCAGAACACTTGTGATCTTCAGATCACTATTATCTTCTTCATGGCACTAAACATGAGGTCACCTTGACATGAGATAAACATTAAATTCAATGAAACAAACTCAAAATAACACTACAACTATCTTCTTTAAAGTTTACAAGATTCATGTAATTCTATAGGGCAATGATCACTTCCAAAAATTTATGAACATTCTCAAAATATAAACAACTTATCATCTCACTTATTAGAAAATCACAATACCTTGGATCATATTAACAAACAATATTTATTTTAATAGCATTGGTCTTGTAGACCAATCTTCAACTCTCACACCCCTATTCTTATTTTGGCTTCTTACACATCACCTTGAGCTCGCACATTCATTACAAACATGATATCTTCTGAAGTAAATATTGCACTCAATCTATCTAGTGTTCACTAAGCTTCATAGGCCATAATAAATTAATTTACCTTGTGAACACACGCCTTAGGGTTTACATTCACATGAAGACTAGAAACACTCATATCTCTGTCTTTTGAGTTAGATCTTCTCAACTGGGATCAATTTGAACATACACAAAGCATTTAAAGATGTTATATGACCTTAAGAACATCTCCAAACACTTAGAACACTCACCTTGAATGACTAAAAACACTACACAACTCACTAAGATACCCATATCTACTATTCTCAATGAACAATCAACTTTGATCAATAATAAATGCACTTGTACAAACTTTTAAGATAGACTACAACCTGGAGGATGATCTTTATGGAGTCTACTACATCTATCTTTTACACCAATTTGATCTGATCTCTTCCATGGCTTCTATAGGCACTTCTCTCCTCTTAGGTCCTCATTTCATACACAGTCATTTGAAATCCAACGTTCATATTTTTGAACTTCAATAGTTATTTCTTGTAGCCTAAACTTGACATCCTTTTACACTTCATAGATTGCCATATTATCTTTATAAGCTTATATATTAAAAAGGACAACTCATCATGACACCAAAATTATAGGGCACCTTCAAGGCACTAATTAAATCATCTCCATGTTTTAGTTTGACCAAGTTGACTTTTTGAATAACTACAATAAATACACAAAATTCTTAGTACATTCATACCTATGTGGTGATCTATGATGGTCTAGTCCTTTTTATGATAGAGGATGCATGTTTCTCTATCCAAATGGTCAAATGACACACCAAAACTTCACCAAAACATATATGGATATCTCAAAACCTCTTCTTTGTCCTCACTAACCTACACACACTCTTTACATATTAACCACATCAAAACAAGCTTCTTGAATCTTTGATTACTTTCTTCATCAATATCTCTGCACATATCTTGTTACAAGGCCTAAAACAAGGTTTTGCAAGACACCTTGATGCCTTAAACTGTACCTTTCACTCAACATGTTTTAAATATCCTTTTAACTATCAACTTAGTTTTGATCTTTGACTTGGCTTCAATATAATCCTTCTTCTTAGTCAATCTTGTCATTACCATCATGCATTCCTCTATGAAGACCTCAACCATGACCTTCATAAGCTTATCTATCTTGTGCTTCTAGGATCACCTTCAAGCTATAAATCCTCCTCCAAAGGTCTTGATCTGATACAAATTTTTGGAATCAAAACCATATGGGGGTGAATTAGTGCATGAACTTTACTTTCAATTCCATATACCATACATTAACCTTTTAAACCAATCTAATAAACTAAAAATGCATAGAGAAGAAATCGTATAAGCATGAAACAAGTTATCAACACATGAACACAAGATATATATGGGAAACCCTCATGGGGGATAAAACACACTAAAACATCACTTGGAATATTGTACTATAAGTAATGGATCAACATTTAGTGAGGCACCAACCCCACAAGGAGCACCAACCCCTCACTAGTCAAACACCAACTCAACTAGTCCTTTAGTAAAATCTGAATTTTAAGGAGGATTCAACCCCCTAAGTGACTTATAACCAACCTAAAAGCTTCAATAACACTTTTTAAATCTTGAAACTTCAAGGCAACTCCCACTCCCTCTTGACTAAGCTCTAACCCAGCCAAGACAACTTGATCACCTCAAGACACCTTGTTGCTCAACCAATAGATGGTGATTTCTTCTTCAGCTCTCTCTCTTCTCTATCATATATAATACATAAATAACACATATATAATGCATATATTATTTTATATCAACTGAAAATCAACTCACTTTACTCTGCTCAACCTTCTACCTCTCTCAAACATCCTTCTAGGATCCCTCGCTCAATATGCCTCTTACTAGTCTCATTAGGTCAATTGACCTTATCATCTACATGAAAAAATTATAATGTATTTTCATGATAGACACTCTAATTCAATTTTATGGTATATGTGACCTACTTATTTTCATTAAATTTCTTTCCTTTGCTTATTATCTCATCTCTTTAACAAGCCCAAATAGGCCTATTATGCCTTGTATTTATACTAGACTCTTGCTTACACCCTCCTTGGTCAACCAAACATATATACTTCCTTATATCAATATTTTAATATTTAATTACACATGTTTCACAAATTAAACACTCAATACATATATCAGCCAAACTTATTTAGACCTTAATATCTTCTTAGGCCTACTTAGAGACCTAATGCATTAGGTCTTCACAACCACACGTTACCACTCTGACCCCTTGGAACATATTGAGTCTCTAAAAACACATGAAAAAATTAAAACATGCCTCAAATATACCATTTATAACATCCATATAGGTCCATACCACCTGTTAGTCCAAATCACTCCTTGAACCACACCAATATGTCTTCTTGCAAATAGGCCTTCTCACTACTAGAAAGCCTGCCATGCAAATCTGATGCATATACTAAACTTTGACACATGAAATAATCATTAATATATATATATATATATATATATATAACCTTCATGACCTCATTTTAATCATAATGTACATTGGACATTACCAAAAAAGGCAAAGGACCTCAAACACACTCTTGCAACATGACTACTTAGAACTATCTAACTATTCCAAAACATAGTCATAAAAAATTGACTCTCTACACTTTAATAGGGACTCATCATGAATAATAAATACATTAAAATTAACTTTTTATACCTTAATAACATATTCACAAGAAATTTATTCTTTAAATATGGGTAAAACACTCCAAACACATCTCTGCTAGATGATTACATAGAACTACCAATAAGCCTGTCAACACAGTCATGATAAGTGTTGTCTTTGGCTATTGTAATGCTACTTAAAAATTATAATTAACATTAATATTTGATATATTAACTATATATAATTATCTTATAGATATATCATTAGTTTTGGTTTCAACCATTGATCTTATAGACCAATATCTTGAGCTTCTCTCTCACTGTTCTAACAAAACTAGACATGCCATTTTGGCTTTCATGTTTCAAATTATTAACCTCACTCTAAAAATTATATAAATAATTTATATAAAATTTATGTCATAAAACACAACATAATATTAATAGCATACATCAACTTATTTCACAAAGTCTTACACTCTTCACTCCATCATGCATACTCAGACTTGTCAATTTGTCTTAAGAACTAGTCGTGATGATAATGAATCCAAAAATTGTATAAAAACTTAAATTAAATTATAATAAATTTATAATATCATTATAAATATTTAAAACATATAAAAACACAAATTTATAGAGGTATAATGGCCAATATAGAACATATAGATCAAATTCTGAACCTTACTCCTTCATTGTCTTAACTCACTCAGACAAATCATTTTGTGAACACCATTTTCAATTTTTTCAATGAATTACATAAAATTTAATAAAAATTGACATGATTCATAGTTATTTATCATAAACCTAAACTAATTTAATCCACTGCAACTCATCCCTAAACACATTCTCACTCTGACTAGTTTTTCTCATCGTTTTCACTATTAGCCTAGTTTAGCGATATGTCAACATGAGTGTCAAAAATATTTGAAAAAAAAGATATAAATTGAAAAAATAAAACCATGAAAATAAATTATGATTCTCTATATTCTCCATAAATTCATTTTCATACTTGGTCTAATGCAAATTTTGTCTTTTATATCAACTTCATTAGAAACAAGCATATTCTTGTAGGTTTCACTCATTGTCATCATTAACCACTGCCACATGGAGATTATTGAGGGATAAATTTAAAATTTATAATCATTAAAATATCCTTAAAAATCCATTCTTGTCCATTTCCAACAATAATTTTCTTATCGGGTCACTATAAGGGTTTTGAGAGGGTTTTAGACCAATTTTCATTTTTAACATATGTTCATACAACTTTGTCCTTGAAACCACATAATAATTATTGGAAATAATTTATAGGACCACTTAAAATATCTAAATAATATATTAAGACACCATTAAAATTTTACACATGCCAATGAGCACCAAAAGTTCCTTCTCGGGTCTCATTTCTTCATTCTACATACATAGGAGACCTTCAAACTCATTTTCTTGCTTTTTCCTTCAATTCAGGACCTAAAAATTCATGAGAATTATTTTAAAAATATATAAAACCTCAATCCATTCTTAAATTATAATTATTACCTTGTATCTTGAACCTCATACCCCATTTGATCACATTTTATCTCTTTATACTTTAGGCTCTTGAGATATAGATCATATTAGGCCTAGTAATAGACCCTCTAGCTACTTTTCCTACACTTTCCACTTATTAAAATGTTAAATCACCTTATCACATGATATAATAATACTTTTTAATCCTTCATAGGTATTTTTAACATCTTAGGACCCCTAGTTAGATCAGATAAAGTCTACGACTAGTTTATTTGCATAATAGACCTATAGGTCTTACCTCTATAGTCACACTTTGAAACATACCTGGGTGATTGAATGACTTAAATTCATTCATATCCTAAATCCATCATGCTCCTTCTTGCACTAGACTAGGTATCCCATACTCAATCCTTCTGAATAACCTTGCACTCATGAGAAAATCAACCTCATATCAATGAGCCACCTTCTTGTGAGCCAATACTTAACCTCAGGTTTCTTTTGACATCAATGAAAACTTGCAACAATATTAGGGTTATTCATTAATTGAATTATATTTGGATCAAACCATCTCTATTTTAAAAATTATCAAAGATTGCTTTTAATCATATTGAGTGGATAAAAACCCTATTTTTGTTTGTCAATATACTATACATAATTTTTAGATGTTTTAATTTATTATTTTTAATAAATTTAGCCTATAGTATGAATAGTATACCTATTTGAAAATTAAATTTATGGGTTTCATCTACCTAATTATTTTTTATCAAAAATCTAGTTTTTATTCCAAAATTATCTAATGGATCTCTTGGGGTAGTCATTTCTTTAATTAACCCTTATCAAGTTATCTTTTTTAGCTATATAATATCTTAGGCCTTTACTCCTTTTTAAGGGTTTTATATTGCTATGTCAATATTGGATATTTTGATTTGATTATATATTTAATCCTAGGGGTAATACTTGTACTAATATTCCTTGACATCCTAACGTTCGGTTATTTTTTATGCCTAGTCACTCCCAAAACCTTACTATGTCTCATCATATGGATTTATTATCATCTCATATCGCTCCAAAAAGGAGGAAATTATCAATATTACTCTCATATGTTATTACCAAGGATGATTTATTCTAAACTCATATCTCTCCTTCCTTAATTAAAGGTTGATATGAATAGGCCTCGGCCTAAAGGATTCAAATTTCATGAGCATTGTGATTGTCACCAATGCATAGGACACTCTAAGAACATATGTATTTGATTAAGAATTAATATTCAACATTTTATTGGTGCCCATATTGGAAATCAAATCAATCCAAATAAACACATTACTAGTAACAATGTACAATATTGTATGCATATATAATTAGAAAATTCTAACCACTCTTCTTCTGCAAACTCTTTTATTATCCATTCCATATTTCCTCAAGGTGGTGATACATAATTTCCCTCTAAAGAGGTCCATGCTATCACTATCCCAATAGTTAAGGTGAACCATCCTATGGTACAAAAATAGAGGTCATTCGAACATTCCTCTTGATCCCCATATACCTCCCACAAACCCTTTTGATGGCCTATATATGCATACTCAATCATAAGTATTTAAGGCTTATGCTTATGAAGCCCTTTAAGATCAGATAGTCACTATGAGAACATCCATAGAGGACTTATAAAATTAAAATCAATATTTTGGTATAAGGATCAAATCACTTTAAAATAATATCACATATATATATAATCTAGGTCATGTCAATGTCAATAATATATCTACATCTCTATATAGATATTTTGTGCCTCAAAAGAATTCATCTCATGATTGGAAGATAAAATAATATATACCTACAACTAATTATTCAAAAAGTGTACATAAGGCTAATAATATTTAAATTTAGATTCTAAGAGAACTACTTCAAAACAAGTTGATCACATTACCTCCTATGTATATTCTAAGGATATCAAAATACTATTGTGCATATCATAGAATTCATGAACATCATACAGATAATTATTGGGCTTTGAAGAACAAACTACAAATTATCATTGATATTGGTGATCCTATTCTAAATAAATCAATCAAGTAACCCAATTACACTATGATTGCATCTCCTATGGAACAAATGTAAAAATAAAATAGGAACAATTAGAGAAATAACAATACAAAAGTTAAAAGTAAAGCAAGAAAAGTTACAAAAATAAATATTAGATAAATAAAGGTTACAAAAGGAAAAATAGAGTAGGAAATGGTACAAAAGGAACAAGAGTAAAAATAAATATTATATAAGGAAAAATTATAAAAGGAAAAATTATAACAAGAAAGGTTACACACGTTACAATAAGAGAAGTTACATCAAGAGAAGTTACTAAAAGTGAAATCATTGAAAGAGAAGTTTAAAAAAAAAAGATAAGCAAGAAATTATTTTTAAGAAAGCATTCCTCACAAAGGACATTGAAAATCAATATATACTTAAAAAGGTTAATGCTACAAGAATGGTTCCAAAGGAGACAACTACAAAGCATTCCTCATATCTAGATCCTTTAATTCTTAGTCCTCACATTGATGACAAGAATTGTATTAATGTTGAGATTACATATTTTTAATAAGTCAATATATGTAACATGATAATTATCCAATATGTTGGGTACGACAACCAAGAATTGGGGCATATTATTGGGCTTGAATGTTGTATTGTATTTATTTAATTTTCATTAACACTTGGGCTTAAAACATGTTCACTTATATTTCACATTGACCCTACCGTAGAGAAATGCAACGCCAAACTATGAATATCATGGGTGAGAGCCATGATGGAAAATTTGGGTAAAGAATCATGACTATGTTACATTTGAGCATGAAGGTTCGACTATTACCATTTCACAAGAGGAAATTTATTCAGAACAAGCAAACAAATCAATAAATATTTCTTCAAAAGATGATGCAAGAACTCCCAATGTTCTTCCCATTTATGCACTCAATGGTTAGTTTTCCAACTTTAAAATATTCTAAAAATACAAAAACAATTAAATAATAAAAAAATGCAAAAACATTCAAACATGCAAAAAATCTAAAATCACGACCTAAGCATTACATGATGGCTAGTTTACATTTTTATATATGTTATTTATCACATTTTTCATAAATGGAATATTATTTACATACACATGCATTTCATGGTATATAAATGGTATTCAAGACGTACATGTTACACATGGACATTCAGATGTTAGTTTTCCCTCTACCTTATGGTTATGTTGATATTGGGGGCATCTTGTTCCACATGTTTCACTATTACATGTTATAAATTTTTATTACCTTTGTACCATGTTGAGCCACCTATATTGCTTACACACATCTTTCTAGTTTTTCATTTCTTACACAGTGACACATGATATGCCATTTTACTATTATAAGACACTGATACATATGGATGGTGTAGATTAGTCCCTTGTTATGTGATCCATTGATTTCATTACTATTTTATATGATATATTAATTTATGTATAACTATTTTATATTGTATGTGATCCATTGGCGTTGCTTGATAAAACATTCTTTATGTCCGTTGTTTGTGACATTTTTTATGTCCCCCTGCATATGATCTTTGGCTTTATTTGTTACTACATATTATGTCCCTTGTATATATATTTTGGCCCATGTGTGACAACTAACACTTGATTTTATTGAGCTTGCTGACATTAAGGGTTGCTATTACCTATATCACGTACTGTTACTACATATTCTTATTCAAATATACTTATAATATATGATTCATTGATATACCTTTCTATACATGACACTTACATTCCATGCATTCCATATGTTACATACATGTTTTGATTGATACATACATTACTATGATGACATACTCTCCAGATGGTCAAATGATATTACATGATGTTACATTTATACATGACATGGTAGAGTTAATTATTATTTTGAGATGAGTTACTTACAAGATACATCCCTTATCTCAAAAGGGGGGAATTAAAATCAGATTATCTTAGAGATATAAGCTTCCATGAGTAAAAAATTGGAGTAGGGTACATGTTTCATAGATTTGATATATTCAGATGGTTTATATCTTAGATTATTTTAGATACATGACAAGTGTTGACACATTGATATAGAATATGGGGGAATATACCATGCATATGTATTCACTTTAAAAACACTTGAGAAAATATTCACACACATTTAGATGCATATGTATGGGCATATGAACAACAATTTACAATAACAAAATTTTAGATCTTTACATTTATATACATTTGAGATACAAATTCTTAAATTTAACATATAGATGTATAACATTCTATGTTAGTTGGTACAGATTTAGGGGGCATGATACTGGTTCATGCACATCTACACAACGTAATATTTATAGTTGAATGGATAATCATTGCCATTCTACTTCACACTTATCAAACCAATTTACATTATGGGGGCATCAACACTATTCATTTCTTTATGATCATGTTTTTTAATTTTTACATTGTTGGTAGTATTTCTAATGTTATCACAAAATTTAAGAAGCTTAGTTTTGGAATCCATCATGATGACCCCATAAAAAACAACAAACCTAGGGTTAGAATTAGAAGAACCATAAAAAAATAGCAAGAAATAAGAGTTGATTGCTATCGTGAGGCTTGGGAACAACCTCATTTTGGATAATGTTGAGAAGATGACTGTCAAAGGAATAGATATTTTTTGAACTACTAATATTCGTTGAAAAGGAATTTAGTATTTAAGGAGATTTAATTTTTTATTTTTAACAAGAGATAATGGATATTGGCAACTTTATCATTGAAAATTATTTGATTTATATCTATCCAAATAAACCAAAACACAAAAGAAGGGAATCACATTCCAAAGATATTAGATAAGAGGTTTTCATCAAAACCCAACAATGTAATGCCTATTCTATTTGATCATACATTTTTCAATGTTGATTCCAATGTAGGGATATTCCCATCCCTTAAGCAAGAGAGGTCTAAAACTAGGTAGCTTGCAATTTGAAAAATAATTGATCTAAGGTTTCTTCATTTTTAAAACATTTATGGCATATGTGTGGCCAAAAATGCCTCTATTAATAAAGTTTTTTCCAATCAAAATTTTTATGCTAATAAATAATCTAATGAAAGAAGAGGACTTTAGGGGTGAGGCACTGATTCCAAATACAATGCAAAGATTTATTTATACGGTTGTTGGATAACAGAAGAACAAAGCCCTCATGAATAAAGTAGAGGCTAGTCAAAGTGATGCTACCCCAAATAAGTTTATATTCTTGTTTGGGGTATATAGGATGAATATTGGTGAAATTTTTCATAATTTACTACCAAGAGTTATGATTAAGCTAATTGAGACCCTGTATAATAGCCCAAGAGGCATGATTATGATCCCATTTAATAAGTTGATCCACTTGTTAATCTATAGAGATTGGAAAGACTGAAAAAGGGAGTGAGTCAAGAATGGGGTGATAAGATCATTTCCAAGAATAGAATCCTCCCAAAAATGAATGGGTTGGACATTAATCAAAATATAGGATATCTTATCCTTGATGATGTTAGTGGACCTATAATCAAATTCCATATGCGAGATACACCTTTATTTAGGGTGATATTTTTAATAAGCTCCATCCCTTGAAGACATTTACCATATTTGTGAAAAAGGATTCACTTTTAAAGTGAAGAGGTGGGAGTTAAGAGATACCTAACTAGTTTGGATCCAATAACTATACTCATGTGAAGTGCATATCTAATGCCCAGGCTACCTTGACATTTTATTTGGGTGATATGTTTCTAGATCACCAAATAAAATTTCTCTTTGGTATCTTGTTTTCCCCATTTCCATAGGAAGTTACAATTTTTTTTTGTCAGTTTATTTAATAATTTAGACATGGGCATGATAAATAATGAGATGGTAGACATGCATAATGGTAAGGGTAGATTTGATTAGAGTAATAGGACCAGCCAAGGAGAGCCAGCCATTGTTGTAGTTTTGAATTATCTTATCAAAAATTTACAAAAGACTATTCAAATAATTTGCATGTTTCATATTGAAATTTATAGGGACCCCTAGATATTGGAAGGGTCCATCTCCACCAACAGAATTGAATAATTTTAGAAAATCTTTGAATATTAGCTAGGAAGGAGTTGGAAGTGTAGAATCTGATTCTATTATTGTTGATATTGGCACTTGAAGATTTCAATAAAGTGTATAGGATAATTTTGAACCTTCTAAAATTTTATTTCATGGCTTCACCAAGAATAATGGTATCATCAATAAATTGGGAATGTGTAGTTTCTGTGACTCCTTAAATACTATTTATCCCGGATAAGCGGTGGTTGTGTTTGTTCGTTGAGAGAGCTCTTCCAATAGGTTCAACAAAAATGAATTAGAAATAAGGAGAAAGGGGGTAGCCTTGTCATAGACCTATAGTAGCCTTAAAGAATATGGATGGGGATCCATTAATCATGGGGGTGATCCATGGATATTTTAGGTAGTTATAAACCTTGTTGCATAATTCAATGGGGAATGCCATTTTTCTCATGAGGCACAAGAAAACATTGTATTCAAAAATATAAAAACCATTAGACATATCCAACTTATTAGACATGTTATTCTTATTCTGATTATCACAAAAGTGTTAAAAAAAGTCCACATTTACTAGAAAACAAAAATAAAGATACCTTAGTATAGATACAAAAGTTTTCAATCCTTTTCATATGCCTTTACCACTAAGATCTTGAGAACCCACACTAAATTGTATAAATATAACTTTAAAATCACTAAAATCAATTAATAAATAAACATAAAGATAAATTATTTATACTGAGTGTTACACATGTCATAGACTAGGATTGCAACATTGAGTATCCATCATAACCAAATGTCTTATGACCTTTTTCATAAAATATACATCTCATTCAAAATATAAGGTTATTATCATTTGTCAATATTAGCATTCCATAACCATAATTATATATTCACCTATATTAATTCCAATAAGGATTAGCTTAGGAGCATAAGATTATACACGACTTACCCAAGAATAAGAACATTGGGAATGCATATAAGAACATACATGAGGTTTAATATCTCTTTTTTAAAATAATAAATGCATCTATACTATAGGTGCATGCATACATCAGTTTCAATAAATGAAATTTGGAAGATAATAATGAAGTGAAAAACATGAAATAACTCTAAGACTGTTATGAGAGCTATAACTCAAGATATTCTACACATAAGATTATAGTCATAAGTCCACTACCAAGTTCTTACTCTAAATTTGATATAAAACAAATAAGTGGCCAAATCCAATGATGTTTAAGACCAATGAGTAATTTACATAGAATTCCAAGTCCTTAAGCTCAAAATGGATGAATTTAATTTCTTAGAAAGTTTGATATTGTACTAGGTCTAAAAACTACATTGTGTATTCATATGAAAGATCAACACAATCAATAAATATGAATAATTTAAGGAAATAATTTATATGCATATGAAATCATCTTCATTATGTTATTATAAGATTCAGACCAAGAGTTCTCATTTATTTTTTACTCAAGAAGTTTATAATTCTTCCGATTCATCTAAGATAGTCTTTTAGGGCACTAGAGATATATTTGCTATTATCCCTTAATAGTCATAAGCAACACACCTTCAATACACACATGTGTATTCAAAAGTTTTGAGTTATTACAAATATTATTTTGTAACTTTTGTGAAGTCAAAAATATAATTAAACCTAGGTTATAGGCCTGAGAAATGATCCACATAGACCACTCAAAGTAAACAATATAAGAATAATTGCAACAACCCAAATGGGTTAGACATTTTTTTTTGAGTAAAACACATATATACTCAAGTGATAAAAATAAGTAAACATTAAATCTTATATCTTAGATCTCTAATATCATGATAATGCTTTATAAATGGACAACGAATGAAATGTAATAACTCAACCATGACCGATACAACTCTGCAATCATAGCTATCAATTTATAATAGTAAGTAATTATAATTATTCATGAAAATAATCAACATTAATATTCAATATAATACAATGAACATAATTTATATACCTGGCTCTTTGGAGCATGATTTCCCTAGACTCTCCAGTATCTGTGTCAATCTCAAGTGTTTATCTCAATAGTAGTACTAATTTGGAGATGGAGAGCATCATTCAAGCACTTTTACACACCAACCACATACCAATGATCTCATGTACTAATATCATCAATATATATCCCTCCCTTCAAGGATGGGTAGATAGTGATAGCACAAGAATCTAGAGAGACAAGTTAGTACCTATGTGTTGTATGATTTCTAACTAACTAAACATGCAGTGTATCATAGAAAACTCAATCTATTTCAAGATATTACACATACATGTAAACCATACTCATGAAATGATAATGTCTCACTAAACATGTTTTGGCCCAAATTATTATAGATAATATATATTAAATGATCTAGATCAATCAAGTTCATACACACCACTTGATAGGATCACCTTCATCTAACATTGCAATACTAGTAAGCCAACAAATTTCATCTCACTCCTTACTCCACATTATAAATGTAGATTGGTCAAATACAAATTCAACCATAAGATTCATAAAATTACATCCTACTAGAAAATGCATCACATAGAATGCTATACATAAGATTAATACCACCATACATTTAGTCGGTCAAACATATGCACAAATCTTTCATTATATTCTATCCCATACTAGAAATAATGATTAAAAATATACCACCTAGGTAAACATAAAATTTAGCTATATAATTTCAAACAATATAATTAGTTTCCATTTATCTACACCCTATGGCAACCCATATTACCACAGTCCAGTGTTCTAAGACTTGACTACCAGTTTGCCATAATCAACATATGAACTAGTCTCAAATACACGAAAACACAAGCATTATAAAAGTAACTATATATAACATAGTAAGTCATTGTTCCAAAAAACACTATAACGTATAACACAACATTTTTTAAATTCTTAGAGTTTACATACATGCACACACAAGTCTACCAACTATAAGAACACATGTTATCCACAACAAATACTAGTATATATATAGACAAATGTGAGTTAGGTACAATAACTCCAGTAAGTACCACCTGGGTATATTATAATTTTATATTATAGTACCCTATGATATACCATACTATCATAAGTTTTCAGCTATATGACAACACACAATCCAACTTATGATTATCAAGACTCAATAAGCATACAATAATAGTAAGGTATTATACCATCCGGGTATAATCTATATACAAACATACCAAGGTATCTCAACATAAAAATATGAATCATGATACACCATTATGCACTAAGTATAACTATACATTTAACACACTCATAGTATGTAATTCACACAAGTATTTCATCTTGAATACATATGACTAATAGTGATCCACATTACTAATAGTGAGTTTGATAAACCCGATATCCTATTGACTCATTTGCTTCTAGGAGATCATTTCAAAGGTTATAGTTCTTGATTTATATGAAGCTTAATGACTTATTTGAATCATTTAATAAATTATAGGTATAATCCCTGTATACCAGTACTTGCACATTCTAATGTGTACCACATGCAAGTACTCTAATTCTATACAATCTCTAAACCATGGTTTAGCATTTTAGTTGTAACTACTAAGAATAGAAATCATACTTTGTATACCATAACTATAAGAACTAGAACTTCATTTTCCAAAAACACATGTAATCCATTTTCATAACCAATTTATATTTGGGAGTTTACAAGCAATCATTTTCTAGGCTAATTTTTAATCAATCCTTTAAATATTTCCCTCGAGAATATTATTTTAAGGAATCTACCCTAGGTTTTGACATATAACCTAATATATTGTCAAACTTTAAGTAATGATTTTCCCATTTGATAAGATATTTTAAAGCTCTTTCAATTTTAACTCTCCATAGAGAATAATTATGCTCACGTTCAATTCTAAGGTTAATTCACTCTACAGTTGATAATAAACTATTTAATTATTCAACTTCTAATCTAATGGTAATCCAAAACCAATTAATTCAAGGAGTCCTAAGTTTTTATTCAACCCTTTATGTATAAGCAAACACCCTTGAATGTATCAAATACATATTTCTACGTTTTCAAAGTCATATTATAAATACTCACGTGAAGCTCAAAATGTATATATTTATCAAATATTATTTTTAAGCCAATAACACATCTACCTCCCACCCAGGGCTCTAAGATAGTAAACTTAATAAAAATTAAAACTTCATAACTTGTTATTAAATACGATACTTAATCTACATTCTCCATTAATAATATATTTTTTGAAAAAATTAATAATAATCGATAATTATAATACTCCATTTTTCTGAAATAAATATTAATAATAAAAAATAAGTTATCAAGCCAAATTAAATAAAAATCCATCTAGGTTCTATTTTAATATAGAGACAAGTTAAAATCTCCTCCTCATATCCAATATGATTTCCCTAAGCATTACACGACGTCTTTATGCAAGTTTACCGAACAGTTTTACAACTATGTTCTTGGTTTAGACAAGGACCAATAAATAATAATGTTTTATGAGGGATTAGTTTGGCTAAGAATTCCTATATTAGATTATCTATTTACACTTCCTCTAATAATTTACTATTTTAGATAAATATTAATTAATAATATTATATATTATGCACATAAATAAGGCAAATCTAAATCCTAGCCAAGTAATTATTATTCATTTACTCTTGCATTTATAAATATAATTGTGGAAGGATTTAATTGATCCCAAATTCTAGATTAGAGGTAAAAGGTGACTCCTTTCAAAAATATGGAAAACAAAAGCATTAATATGAGTAAAATAGATATATGAATAATTATCTAGAATGCTTAGTTACTGGAAATAAATATAAGACAATAAAATCATGCTTTACATAAAATAGATAGACCAGAATTGAAATGTCATTTGTATGGCCAAAAAGATAGTCTGTGATAAACCTATGATAATAAATGGTTTGGCATATATATATATATATATATATATATAAAATAATAATGGCATAGCCAAACTAATTAACATTTAAATAAATCACGCCAATGCAAAAATGTGGCGACTCATATTCAATTGAAGCTTTTTCTTATTTTATAATATATTATTGCTTAGGACATTTGATGCCATTAAAACATGGTTGAATATGATTGATAAGGTATATTCCCTTCAAAGAGCTATAAATGGATGATTTCTAAATTTCATAATTCATAAATATTACTAGCTGGTATTCTTTGTATCTAGATGCCACCCAAAACATCAGATGCCACACAAAAAATTTGGATGCCATGTTAATAAATTGTAATTCCAATTAAATTTTGAGTATGCATTACATTTCCCATTTATTTATTTATTTTTCTTATGCAGAGTTCAAGTGTGATTTGTTGTTATCATCAGAATTATAAATATGTATTTCGTAAGCACCTCGAAAGTAAAGAGTCCAATAAAATTGGTGTTGAATGGACCAATTGACAAAGAGCCAAAATGGTGCAAGAAATGGGGCAATGTTGAAGGAGCACATAGATAGAGGGAGTGGATGATATTGGGCATCAATATGGCCATTATAGCCATCAGATATGCTTAACTGGAAAGAAAAAGCTTTGAATAAAGCATTTTATCCTTTGACTACTATAAAATAGGTGATGTTGTGACTATCTCCAACAATATAAATATTTATTTTCTAAATTGATTCTATTTTAAACATTCTTAGGTTGAAGCCATAGTCAGAGTAATTTTTATTTTTTAATTTTCAACCGAGTACCTACTCTTTCCAAATAATTCGATGCTTGTGTTTGTTTTAATAGTCCTTACACATTTCTCTCTCTCTCTCTCTCTATATATATATATATATATATATATATATATATATATGGCTCATCACATCTATGGTTATATATATATATATATATATATATATATATATATACATTCCATAGAAGAAATTTATAAATAATTTTTGGCATATAGATATCGAAAACAAAGAATTCAATTTCTCCACACGCGGAAAATTTTCAAAAATATAGATATATAAGTTAAGAATTAAATTTATAACACCTACTTGTCAAATTTATTGTAAATTATCTGAGCTCTTCTCTCAATGCCATGTCCCTTGCCTATTTTTCAGGGTTTTTATTCTCCAGAGCATGAAACTCTATCTATTCTCCTTCAATGCTTTCTCTTAAAAAGAAAATAAATACTAATTATTTCTAGATTTTTATTTTTCTTTTTCTTTTTGCTAATTTTAAAATCTTTAATTATTTTTTTTGTTTTTCTTGTTTTTTTTTGTTAATTTTAATTTATTTATCACTATTTTTTCTAATTTCAATGTTTTTTTTAATAATTCTTTTTAATATGAAATTCTAATTTCACATTAACCTATTTTATGTTTTAATTGTGCTTTAGCAATTTAATGATAAAAATAATAAATAATAACCCGTATTAAATTTTACCCTTATTAAATTTGCCTCTATGTGTATTAGCAACATATACACAAAGCACACAAAATAATTTAGTTTTATAATTTACCTACTCAGGCAATCATAGAAAACAACTATTTGAACAAACACCAAAAATAATCATTTTTAAATGCATTTCTACCATGACTAGCTATTTTGTGTTTGTGTGTGTGTGTGTGTGTGTGTGTGTGTGTGTGTGTGTGTGTAGGGTTTCATCATTTATCTTTAGACCTTCAACATCTCCATTTATACCACTCTTTCCGATGATGCTCTCCCTCTGGTACGCTCGATGGAAGAATTTTCCTATGTTCACCTCACAACACACACATGTAATTAGATCCTTTCACATGATAATCATAAGCAACAATATATAATTGAATCAATACATTAATATGCTTAAAACTTTAAATGCATACATTGATCCAACTTATAATAAGAAATAATGTATTATCATCTAACTAAGTAATATTCTATTATCCCAAAATAACATAAATCTTAAGCCTAGTTAGATATATAATCAAATTTGAATTTGTTAATTGTAGATATCCAAGGATAATTTGACAAGTTTATTTGGGAAAAAGCCATCTTCCCCCCTAAAGCGAGTTATCATTCCTGATGACTCTAATTCAATGATAAGTTCTCAATCATAAATATTTTTTATCAAATCAATAACAAGATATACAATATCAAACTAAGTAAATAAATATAAAATTACTTGTGGAACTCATAGTAGTTCTTCCAAATTACCCTATCCTTAGAGTATTGGTCCCACAAGACCCTACTCAATAACATTTTCTAATTAAGAAAACATAATTATGAATATTACTTACTCTGATTGATTTTGTCATGACCACTCTGAGGTCTAGAATCATCAAAACATGCCTATATACTATGGGACTGACTACTTCTATTACCTTGAAGGGTCCCACATATCTTAGTGAAAGTTCACTGACTCCTCAAAACACATAAGATCATTATACTAGTCAAAGTAAATATCTAGGGAGAGTTTCATAGAATATTCTAACCCTCAACACATCTCTTTATTCTAGAGAGTATTTTCTCATTTTGGAGAAAGATAAGTAGAGAATCTGGTAAGAATAATGTGTATAAATTGATACAACCACTACTTCATGTAGCTTTAAATGAATATAACATGTCAATACTATCACTACTCCACAAAGCTCTTGACAATTATGATGATAAATAAGAATGGTAAATATAAAGTATACAAAAATCATGTAATACTCATCCTAATGGAATTTATATTCACCATATAGTGTATGGTCATACGACTAAATTTGATAAGTTCTACCTATCAAATCTCAAATTTTATAAGTCCATCTATTGATCCAACTCAATACCATAATCTAAGTTAATGTGAGGCTAAGTAGGATGCCATCCTATCACTTAGAATTTACGTTCTCAATTCACCACTCTTCCCTTAGGTCTTCACAACCTAGTGATCTCTAAAATGGGTGTAATATTTTAATGAATCATAGTTTTATGCTATCAGATCATTGAAAGCAAAGTTATATGCTAAATGATTCTAGATGTATCCTCATACATATAAAATATTTCATACAATCAATCCGTAATTTCATTAACATACTAGTATAATATTTCACAGCTTAACTTATAAAATTATATTCATAGATAAGAGAAATTAATGTTAAAATTAACATAACATACACAGGTTGAGAATCACACCATTATTTCAACCTTATAAAGAAATAAACAAAACAATATCTCTTTACTTGCACACAAGTTAAAAGTTTATTCCAACCTCTAGATTGACAAGATATTCTACACATCTTATACCCTCTTCGCTTCTGGTAAAAGGTATAAAAACATATCTCTTGAAAAGAACATGCTTTCAACAAAAGAAATCAGTATCAATATATACAAGGGTGAATAAAATTATACTAATTATAATCAACTTATAATTCTTCATATATAATTTAATTTATAAATCAAGGTTTACCACCTTACATGGTCTAGAAATCATAATTTAGATCAAGTAGTGAATCTAAAAAGTCAAAATTAGAAAGTTGAAAGCTATCATCTTAAAACTCCTATTTACCCTCCCAAGGTAAAAAGAAAATACCGCAACTTAATATTTCCAAAACACTACCTACTTACCCAATCTTTTAAGTATGGTATATCAATCTACTTCCATAATTGGGAGAGATATATGCTAACATAAATATGTGTCCATCCATCCAATCTTAAAACTTACCTCTCACCAAGAGTAGAAAATATTCTCCCATAAGTTTCAAGGAAGTACAATCAAACAATGTTCAGAGACAATTCACATAAGTGAACTCCTAACACATGAATCAAGCAATATAGTTACACTCTACTAGGAATATTTCCATCACCCTAGGTGGAACTAAAATAAAAATGGTCTTATAAGATTTTCCACTCCTAGGATTTATAAATATAGACATAAAATTAAATCACATAGATTTTAAATGAGAAGCATCTTGAGTTTATGAAACACTCATAAAACACAAATTGTGAAGATGACTTGATAATCAAGAAAAGGTTTAGTCACTCTTAATGTGTTTTTTTTAAGTGATCAAACTATGGTAGAAAGATTTTATTCATAACTCATTAACTATGCTATAGACTCATACAACCATCACCAATGGGACACTAGACAACCGATATCCTAAACAACTTAAAGGGTACTTGTGTTATAAAGGGTACAACTTAATGACTCACACACTTATTACAAAAGTTATAAAACTATAATCATGGTGTAACATGGTTCCGCACTGAGACACCACAAGTTCAAATTCTAGTGTAATACTTCACGACACTAGGTTCTCACTGATGAACAAAAGACACAAAAATGCTAATGGGCTCATTAGGTCCTAGATTTTGAGCCACCGCTCTGATACCACATGTATCAACCCAATTGGGTTAACATAGATTTTTTTTGAATAAAACACATATATACTCGAGTGATAACAATAATTACACATTACATCTTATATCTCAGATATCTAATCTCATGATAATGCTTCATAAATGGATAACAAATGAAATGCAACAACTCAACCATGACTGATACAACTCTACAATCATAACTATCAATTTATAATAATAAGTAATTATAATTCTTCATGACAATACTATTCAATATAATACAATGTATATAATTTAGATACCTAGCTCCTTAGAGCATGATTTCTTCGGATTCTCCAGTATCTGTGGCAATATCAAGTGTTTATCTCAATAGTAGTACTGTTGTGGAGAGGGAGAGCATCATTTGAGTGCTTTTTCACAATAACCATAGACCAATGATCCCCTGCACTAATTCCATCAGGATATGGCCCTCCCTTCAAGGATGTGTACATAGTGATAGCATGGGAATCTAGAGAGACAAGCTAATACCCGTGTGATGTATGATTTCTAATCAACTAAACATGCAGTGTATCATAAAAAACTTGATCTATAGTAAGATATCACACATACATGTAAACCATACTCATAAACTGATAATGTCTCACTAAACATGTTTTAGCCCAAATTATTACAAATTATATATATATATATATATATATATATATATATATATATATATCAAGTTCATACACACTATTTGATAGGATTGCCTTCATCTAACATTGTAATACCAGTAAGCTAGTGAAGTCTGTCTCACTCCTTACTCCACATTAACAATGAAAAATAGTCAAATACAAATTTAAACACAAGATTCATCAGCTTACATCCTATTTTTAAATGCCTCACATGACACACTGTACATAAGAGTAATACCAACATACATTTAGTCTGTCAAACATATGCATGAATCTTTCATTATATTCTATCCCATACTAGAAATAATGATTACAAATATGCCACCTAGGTAAACATAAAATTTAGTTATATTATTTCAAACAATTTAATTGGTTTCTAGTTATTTGCACCCTCTAACAACCCATATTACCACAGTTCAGTGTTCTAAGACTTAACTACCAATTTTCTACAATCAACATATGAACTAGTCTCAAATACATGGAAACACAAGCATTATAAAAGTAACTATATATAACATAGCAAGTCATTATTCCACAGTGTTGGGTGAATATTTTGTTGACCAGATAACTGGTGAGCAAAATAGGTCTCTTCAACCATAGCATAGGGAGATTGGTTGGCCAACTGTGTAGGTCTACTACATCAATAGGGGACAAATCTCTCCTCTCATCAAGGGGAGGTTCCCTTATAACTATGGGGCGCTATATACTATATATATAAGCAGAAAATAACACTCAGGGGTAGGATAGCACCATCCATCTCTCTTTTTTTAGAGATGATGTTCACAAATAGAGGAAAAAATCTTGGTGAAGACACTGAAGGCACTTCTCTTTTTTCAGAAGTGATCTTGCAGGGAACAACATGAGTTTTTTTAGGTAGTGACAAGTAATTGGTAACCAAGGGCGTATTAACCAATAGACTGAGATGTAGCACAAAGTCTCCACCTTGACTACCCAAAAGTGAGATACGAAGGACAATGGGGGCACAAAGTCATCCCAAGGTCTTTTACACAGAAATAGAATATGAAAGATAATGAGGGCACAAAGTCATCCCAAGATCCTTTACACAAGAATAGAAAGAAAACACACACTAAAGATAACTATGACAGCACAAAGTCTGAAAGTAACTGGCTTTAGGACATCTTTCTTATCACTTCCACTAGCTCTACTTGTTAATTTGAATAAACAAAAATACACTCAGGAAACAGACATAAGAACAATCTCCTAGAATGATACAAGCTATAAAAACACAAAGTCTGAAAGTAACTTGCTTTCTGATTCAAACAAAGAAATATGATGAAAAATTTGAGCTCAAAGTCTCAGTAATGCCTTTCAATTTGGGCAGAGTTTTACTTTTGATAATAAATAGATCTCCCTTAAAATGACACAAGAGACTACAATATATTGCAACCAAGAAAGGCTTGACACTTTATTCCATGGAGCAGCCCATGCTGCATTCAATGCCTTGAATGTATTTCCAATTTTGTCAAGGATGGCCATGCTAGAACAAGGTGGTTGTCTTAACTATGGCATGTCGATTCATCTCAAGTGTCTACTCTTGGGTCTGAGTCCTCTGGTCTATCACCTGATATATATGTAGTTGTCCACTTTGCCTTTACTCCCAGGGGGATAAATAGGTTGTGTATTCAATGTTTAAGGGCTCAAGAATCCACCTTGAAAACTATTCCACCTACTGAAATAACTACTGCATAGATATTTCTGGTCTTCCCCTTTCTTGCTATAATTTGAGCCCTTAGGCTATCTTTTCCCCTTTCTGGTTCCTTTGGTTCTTCCTCTCAGCCTTGGCCTTAAGGCCTTTGAATGCATTCAGGCCCGCATTTAAGCCTATAATTGCCACAAATTTGACATCTGTGGGTCTGTTATCCTCCTTAGCAATTCCTTCACATCTTTCTCACTTGCTCTGGCCAATTTCTGCTGATCTCAATGAGTGACACATGGCGTGTTTCATTGTGAAACAAGGGAGGACACGTGGCAGCATCCGCTTAACTTATAGCATCTTTAGACACCCCTTGAGAGTCTTGTAGAAGATGACACTTGGTAGCTTTTGGTGGACTTTAGAAATAATATAGAAGCATTAGGACTCACTTGGATTCATGCAGATGTTGACACTTGGCACAATCCACTTAGTTTTTAGGAGACACGTGGCAAGTTTCATTTCTTTAAGAAATAAGTCATAATGTGTCTCGACAGATGACACCTGGCAGCTTCTACTTGACTCATAGCAACTCACCTGGGGCCCACTACAGTACTTACATCACAAAAGGAAGAAGCTGCAAATGTTGACACTTGTCAACTTTTATAGAGCTTTACAAGGAACACGTGGCACATTTCACTGCTCTTAGAAAATCATATTGAAACCTTCCACAGTTGCCACTTGTCACCCTTAGTGGGACTCTGAGAGAATCTTGTTGAAAGAAGCTTTGAAGCTTGAAATGCAGACACAGACATGTGATGGCTTCTACTGAGTTTTAATGAGACATGTGGCATGTTCCACAAAGATTTAGACCCCTTTTGAGAGTCCTACAGAAGATGACACGTGGTGGCTTCCGTCGAACTCCTAGAAACACTATAGAAACATCTAGGACTCATTTGGATTCATGTGGACGATGACACTTGTTGCGCTCTGCTTGAGTTTTAGTAACTCACTTGGGGCCCACCATAGTCATTACAAAACAAAGAAGCAAAAGGAATAAACTGTGAATGTTGGCACTTGTCATGCTCCGCTAAGTTATAATAGGACATGTAGAGCATTCCATTACTACTTCAAAATAAACTATAAAGTGTCCTGATAGACGACACTTGGTAGCTTCTGATCGACTTTGAGACTTAGACAAAACTCATGCAAAATGAAAAACTCGTGCGTTGAACCTTGGAACTGTTGAACCCTTTAAACCACCAAACTAATCCAAAAATTGCCTAAGTGCTGAGAACTTGCCCCTTTCAATTGAACTTGCCTGCTATAGCTATTAAACCCTGTGAACCTATTAATTTCAAGCATGTTGAGTCTATAGATTTCTTCCTGTGAAGTTCATAGAATTTTGAGAAGCTTGAAAAATGAGGAATTTGAATGCTCAAAATAAATTTTGAAAAGGGAAGAGACAATTTTGATCTTGCAATGCCCAAAATAGTTCATAGGTTGTCCCAAAAAATGAGTGATATTTTTTGGAGACATCAGCTAGCTCCAGTTGGGGAACTTCCTTCAGTTGACAACTTGAAACACTAAGGGGAGTAGAAGCCAGAATCTCCAGTGCCTTTGAAATATGCCATTGGGCTATGGAGTCATGCAACCAAAAAGAAAGGCTCCAAAAAAAATGAAAATGAATGACACAACACAGAAATAAAGAATATACAAATATACATATGTATAGGTGAGCTTATCTGATACTTCAAGAGTTGAAGTGATTCAGATGCTACCCATTGTGAGATAATGAAAATGGCATTCCATCTTGATAAACCAATAGGAAACCATTTTGTCCCTAGAATCGGTGATGGGTGAATGGAACTCTCCACTAGGAATCACATTTTTTGTGCACTCCATTTGGCTCTCTCTTCTTGCTCCATGGCAAGATGTGGTCTTCAATCTAAAAACTATAACTCCTTGCCCTCTTGATGAAGAGTTTATTTTGCTAACTTTAGAGTACAATAGTATGGTCCACTACCATATCTTGCTATTCTGATGGTTCAGTCCAGCACATGATTTGATTGTCAGCATCAAACTCCTGACAAACCATCAGTTCAACATCTCCTTTGGTGTGAAGGAGTTTGACATCTTGGTCTTGAGCAGCCTTCAACCTGAGTAACAAAGATTCACACTCAGTAGTGTTGTTGGAGTTACTGAACTACAACTCATGTGAAGGAAGAAGAATATCCCCTTGAGGAGATATCAACACCATCCCAGCTCTAGCATTGATAGAGGAATTACTACCATCGAATTCTTAAATCCAAACATCATCAAAAACTGATCTTCTATCATATTTTTCTTCATTAAAGATAAAAGATCATTTTTCATCTGTACTGCACCCTACCAATTCTTTTGATATTTTTCTTGAATCAATCTTTGGATCACCACCTACAGGGCTTTCATCAGCTGAAACATGAGCATCCTCTGTGGATAAGAAGTAATTACCCCTACTTGAAGACTCAAATAAAATTTGAGCTACAGGGGCCAACGTCTGAGTGACAACATATTTTGTCTCCTTTTCATGGAGTAGCCTCTTCATGATGCCTTTGATAGGGATCCTTGCCTTAGATAGGTTCATGCTCAACTCTCCTCCAACATCCTTGCAAAAATTTTATCCGAACAGAATGTTGTATGAGGCTGGGATGTCGGTCACCAGGATTGTCATCTTTATTCTCTTGTCTAGGAATGTTGCAAATATAAATTGGGCATCTTTGATTTGCCCTAGCAATGGTAATTACTTATTCTCCATGGAAAAATATCTACTGAATGTCTTGGTCAATGTGATACCAAGGGATTCTACCATCTTGGCGGGCATGACATTGTCTGAAGCTCTAGAATCTATGATGCAATTGCTCAGCTTGTGACCATTTATTAACAGGGAAACATAGAAAGGCTATATTTTCCTAGGGGAAGTAGGAGGAGTAATGACAAGGTTGTTTGGGATGGGCATGTTCCTTGGGGGATCATGAATTACCTTCTTAGCTTCTTATCCTGTAGGGATGGTTGTATTCTTCACACACTCTACCAACCTATCCAGCTGCTTAGGGTTAGCTTGTAGGAATTCAAATTTAGTCATTTGGATTTTAGTTTTCTTGACATGTTAAATTATGTTAAATGAATAAAATGGAATAGGAAGAGAGGATGGGAGTTCATTCATTTGGTTTTTGGGAGGGGGAAGGACTGATCTACGAAGTTGAAGTAGAAGGTGTAGAGATATTTGATGTACTTACCTTTTTGGAAATCACTGGGTCCTTTGGCTAGAAAGGTAGAGTAGTTCCTCATTTGGTAATTAAAATTATAGGTTGAGGTCACTCCTCTATTCTTTCTTTATCAGCTTGTTGGGCTGGCTGATTCTTGGATCAGGTGAATATTGTGTACGATCCCTCGACTGCTTCACCTTTACTTCTAGGTTCATCCTGATAATTCAAGAAACCAATGTGGGAGTAACCAAGTAACTCTTCTTGATCATTCATGAAGAGATCAATGCCATTTTCTTGATAAAACTCAGGTTGGAAAGAGAAATCATGTTTAGTTTCTAGATATCCAACTACTGAGTTGGTTGGAGGTGCTTCAAGGGCAAGGTTCCTCTGTAGGGGAGGAAGATGATTTGGCTGCCCTTGATTCCTGGCAGTATTGCCTTGATATGGCTGATTCTAAAATGTCCTCCTTGGCATATATTTATTAGGAAGAGCAAACATACCTTGAGCCATTTGCCTTTTCAAGGCTAGCAATTTATTTTCTAGCTTTTGCACCATTTGATCAGTGGTGCCTGTAGATGGATACTCAAAAGATGAAGAGGATTTACCTCTATTTAGATCTCTCCTTATCTTTCTTGCCAAGATAAGGTCATATTATACTTCAGTAGCCAAGTCTTGAGCAACCTCAAGGTCTATGTGGCCAACACGCTTTAGCAGAAAACTCACTTCAAGTAGCTGTGAGTTGATGAAGAAGCATTTGAGATTTTCAAGTGTTGGCTGAGCAATTACATGAATCCTGTTCTTGAGCTTGTCAAACTTTGCTATGAAATCCCTCATAGGTTCATGAGGTTCCTTCTTCATCTATGTGAGTTAGGCCAATAAGGCATGTGCATCTTCTACAAGCTTGAACTTGGCTTCAGATTTAGCTTTGAGTGTGTCCCAATTAGTCACTGATCTAGCTGGCAGATGGTAGAACCAGTCTGCAGTAGCACCTTGTAGGGTTTCCATGAAGAGCCTGACTACCACATCTTCAAATTATACCCCTATTACACCATAGGCTATGCTAAAGGCTACAATGTGTTCATCAGGGTAAACTCTCCCATCACCAAAGAATTTGGGGAAATTCTTTCTTGAGCTACGTGGAAGTTCATGTAGGGGTGGAGTAAGGTCAAGTGGGCCAAAAGAGTTACCCCAGGGGCCTTGAACTGCCATGATTGGATTATGAAAAAGAGGGATAACAAATCTAGGTAGAGTGTGGATAGGCAAAGCTCTGCTAACAGTAGAAAAAGTAGCTCTACCTTGTGTTGGTGCCCTGGTATGGGTAGGAGGAATACTCTTGGATCTTTGAACTTGAAGTTGGGGAGGGAACAAGTCAAAATTACCCTATTGCACCCACTCAAAAATAGGATCAACAACACCTTGGGCTCTCTGGTATAGTGTGGAGTTTCCATATTGTAGAACAAAAATGGGAAAGAACTGGCCCTACTTTAGCTTGAATCTTGAGGCTTCAAACTGTGCTTTCTCTCCCAGTGGCTCTAGTTTTGGAGACCAAATAATATAATGGAGATGGAAGAAGATGGTAAGGCTATAATGATAATGGGTAAGACACAGAATGGAGTCACCAGAGCATATAATGGGAATAGATAAGGCTATAATGATAGTGGGTAAGACACAGGTGATGCTTTAATTTGAAGCTTGAGGCTTCAAATTGTGCAAGATTGATGTGTCCCTAGCGGAGTTGCCAAAAATTGTTGGGTGAATATTTTGTTGACCAGCTAACTGGTGAGCAAAATAGGTCTCTTCAACCACAACATAAGGAGATTGGTCAGCTAGGTGTGCAGGTTTACTACATCAACAGGGGACAAATATCTCTTCTCATCAAGGGGAGGTTCCCTTATAACTATGGGGCGCTATATACTATATATATAAGAAAAAAATAACACTCGGGGGTAGGATAACACCATCCATCTCTCTTTTTTTAGAGATGATATTCACAAATAGAGGAGAAAATCCTGGTGAAGACACTGAAGGCACTTCTCTTCTTTTAAAAGTGATCTTACAGGGAACAACAGGAGTTCTTTCAGGTAGTGACAAGTAACTGGTAACCAAGGGCATAGTAACTAGTAGACTGAGATGTAGCACAAAGTCTCCACCTCGACTGTCCAAGAGTGAGATACGAAAGACAATGGGGGCACAAAGTCGTATCAAGGTCCTTTACATAGAAACAAAATATGAAGGATAATGAGGGCACAAAGTCATCCCAAGATCCTTTACACAAAAACATAAAGAAAACACACACTGAAGACAACTATGACAGCACAAAGTCTGAAAGTAAATAGCTTTAGGACATATTCCTTATCACTTCCACTAGCTCTGCTTGTTAATTTGAATAAACAATAATACACTCAAGAAACAAACATAAGAACAATCTCCTAGAATGATACAAGATATAACAACACAAAGTCTGAAAGTAACTTGCTTTCTGATTCAAACAAAGAAATATGATGAACAATGTGAGCTCAAAGTCTCAGTAATGCCTCACTTTAGGCAGAGTTTTGCTTCTGATAATAAATAGATCTCCCTTAAAATGACACAAGAGACTACAATATATAGCAGCCAAGAAAGGCTTGGCGCTTTGTTCCATGGAGTGACCCATGCTACATTCAATGCCTTGAATGCATTTCCAATTTTGTCAAGGAGGGCCATGCTAGAACATGACAGCTTTCTTAACTATGGCATGTTGACTCATCTCAAGTGTCTACTCCTGTGTCTAAGTCATCAAGTATGTCACCTGATATCTGTGCAGTTGTCTACTTTGCCTTTACTCCCAGGGGGACAAATAGGTTGTGTCTTCAATGTTTAAGGGCTCAAGAATCCACCTTGCAGACTGTTCCACCTACTGAAATAACTACTGCATAGATATTTTTGGTCTTCCCCAATTCTTTCTACAATTTGAGCCCTCAGGCTATCTTTTCCCCTTTCTGGTTCCTTTGGTTCTTCCTCTTGGCCTTGGCTTTAAGGCCTTTGAATGCATTTGGGCCCATGTTTAAGCCTGCAAAGATTAACAGACACTTTATTGCCACAAATTTGACATCTACAGGTCCATCATCCTTCTTAACAATTCCTTCACATCTTTCCCGCTTGCTCTGGCCACTTTTTGCTAATCTCAACGAGTGACATGTGGCATGTTCTACTGTGAAACAGGCAAAGACACGTGGCAGCATCCGCTTAACTTATAGCATCTTTAGACACCCCTTGAGAGTCCTACAGAAGATAACACCTGGCAGCTTATGTTGGGCTTTAGAAATAATATAGAAACATTAGGACTCACTTGGATTCATGTAGATGTTGACACTTGGGATGATCTGCTTAGTTTTTAGGGGACACGTGGCAAGTTCCACTTCTTTGAGAAACAAATCATTATGTGTCTCGACAGATGACACATGGTAGCTTCTGCTTGACTCATAACAACTCACCTGGGGCCCATTGTAGTCCTTACATCACAAAAGAAAGAATCTATAGATGTTGACACTTGTCGACTTCCACAGAGCTTTGCAAGGGACACGTGGCACGTTTTGCTGCTCTTAGAAAATCATATTGAAACCTTCCATAGTTGTCACTTGTCATCCTCAGTGGGACTCTGAGAGAAGCTTGTTGAAAGAAGATTTGAAGCTTGAAATGTAGACATAGACATGTGGTGGCTTTTGCCAAGTTTTAACGGGACACGTGGCATGTTCTGCAAAGCTTTAGACCCCTTTTGAGAGTCCTACAAAATATGACATGTGGCAGCTTCCACCGAGCTCCTAGAAACACTATAGAAACATTCGAGACTCATTTGGATTCATGCGAATGATGACACTTGTCATGCTCCACTTGAGTTTTTGCAACTCACTCGGGGCCCACCACAGTCGTTATGAAACAAAGAAGCAGAAGGAAGAAACTATAGATGCTGACACTTGTCGTGCTCTATTGAGTTATAACAGGGCATGTGGAGTGTTCCACTACTACTTCAAAATAAACTATAAAGTGTCCCGATAGATGACACTTGGTAGCTTCCACTTGACTTTGAGACTTAGACAAAACCCGTGCAAAATGAAAAACCTACACGTTGAACCTTGGAACTGTTGAACTCGTTAAACCACTGAACCAATCCATAAATTGCCTAAGTGCTGGAAACTTACCCCTTTCGATTGAACTCACCTGCTATAGCTATTGAACCCTATGAACCTGTTAATTTCAAGCATGTTGAGTCCATAGATTTCTTCCTATGAAGTCTGTAGAATTCTAAGAAGCTTGAAAAATGAGGAATTTGAATGCTCAAAACAAATTTTGAAAAGGGAAGAGACAATTTTGGTCTTGCAGGGCCCAAAATAGTTCATAGGTTATCCCAAAAAATGAGTGACATTTTTTGGGGACAACACATGGAACACTATAACATATAACACAACATTTGTTAAATTCTTAGAGTTTACATGCATGCATACACAAGTCTACCAACTGTAATAATACATGCTATCCACAACAAATACTAGTATGTATACAGACAAATGTGAGTTAGGTATAATAACTATAAGTACCATTGGGTACATTATAGTTTTATACTATAATACTTTATGATACCCCATACTATCATAAACTCCCAAATACATGAAAACACACAATCTAACTTATGATTATCAAGACTCAACAAGCATACAATAATATTAAGGTATTATACCATCTGAGTATAATCTATATACAAACATACTAAGGTATCTCAACATAAAAACATGAATCATGATACACCATTATGCACTAAGTATAACTATACATTTAACACACTAATAGTATGTAATTCACATAATTATTCTATCCTAAATCTGTACAACTAATAGTCATTCACATTACTAATAGTGAGTTAGATAAACTCGTTATCTTATTGACTCATTTGCTTCTAGGAGATCATTCCAAAGGTTATAGTTCCTGATTCCGATGAAGCTTAATGAATTATTTTGATCATGTAATAAATTATATGTATAGTCCATATATCCAATTCTTTCACATTCTAACGTGAACCATATGTAAACACTCTAATTCTATGCAATTTCTAAACCATGGTTTAGCATTTTAGTCGTAACTACCAAGCATAGAAATCATACTTTTCACACCACAACTAGAAGAACCGGAACTTCATTTTCTTGAAACACATGTAATCTAGTTTCAAAACCAATTTATATTTGAGGGTTTATGAGCAATCATTTTCTAGACTAGTTTTTAATCAATCCTTTAAATATTTCCCCTGAGAATATTATTTTAAGGAATTTATCCTAGGTTTTGACATATAACATGATATAATGTCAAACTTTAAGTAACAATTTTTTCATTTGATAAGAGATTTTAAAGCTCTTTCAATTTTAACTCTCCATAGAGAATAATTATGTTCACCCATTCAATTCTAAGGTTAATTCACTCTATGGTTGACAATAAACTATTTAATTAATCAACTTCCAATTTAATGGTAATATAAAACCAATTAATTCAAGGAATCCTAAGCTTTTATTCAACCCTTTAGGTATAAGCAAACACCCTTGAATTTATAAAATACATATTGCTATGTTTTTAGAGTCATATTATAAATACTCACGTGAAGCTCAAAATGTATATATTTATCAAATATTATTTTAAAGCCAATAACACATCTACCTCCCACCCGAGGCTCTAAGATAGACTAATAAACAAGTTTACGCCCATCTTCAAAATACACTTAATAACAATTAAAACTTCATAACTTGTTATTAAATCAGATACTTAATCTGCATTCTCCATTAATAATATATTTTTTGAAATAACTAATAATAACTGGTAATTATAATAATCTATAAATTATCAAGCCAAATTAATTAAAAATCCATTTAGATTCTATTTTAATATAAATACAAGTTAAAATATTCTCCTCATATCCAATATGATTTTCCTAAGCATTACTTGATGCCTTTATGCAAGTTATGTTTACCCAACATTTTCACAACTATGTTCCTAGTTTAAACAAGGACCAATAAATAATAATGTTTTTCAAGGGATTTGGCTAAGAATTCCCATATTAAATTATCCGTATACACTTCCTATAACAATTTACTATTTTAACTAAATCTCTATTAAGAATATTAAATATTATGCTCATAAATAAGGGCAAATCTAAATCCCATCCAAGTAATTATTATTCATTCACTCTTGCACTTATAAATATAATTATGAAAGGATTTAATTGATCCCAAATTTCAGCTTAGAGATAAAGGGTGACACCTTTCAACCATACGGAAAACAAGAGCATTAATATGAGTAAAATAGATATATGAATAATTATCTAGAATGCTTAGTTGATGAAAATAAATATAAGACAATAAAATCATGCTTTAAATAAAATAGATAAACTAGAATTGAAATGTCATTTGTATGGCCAAAAAGGTAGTTTGTGATAAACCTATGGTAATAAATGGTTTGGCATATATATATATAAATAATGGCATAGCCAAACTAATTAACATTTAAATAAAGCACATCAATGCTGAAATTTGGTGACTCATACTCAATTGAAGCCTTTTCTTATTTTATAATATATTATTGCTTATGACATTCGATTCCATTAAAACATGATTGAATATAATTGATAAGGTATATGTATTTTAAAGAGCTATCACATAAATGGATGATTTCTAAATTTCATAATTCAAAAATATTACTAACTGGTATTCTTTGTATCTAGATGCCATCCAAAACATCAGATGCCACATAAGAATGTTAACAAATTGTAATTCCAATTAAATTTTGAGTATGCATTACATTTTCCATTTTTTTATTTTTATGTTTTCTTATACAGAGTTTGAGTGTGATTTGTTGTTATCATCAAAATTATAAATACGTATTTCTTAAGCACCTCAAAAATAAATAATACAACAAAATTGGCATTGAATGGGCCAATCAACGGAGAGCCAAAATGGCACAATAAATGGGTGATGTTGAAGAAGCATAGAAATAGAGGGAGTGGATGATGTTGGACATTAATATGGCAATTATAGCCATCAAATATGTTTAACTGAAAAGATAAAGCTCTAAATATATGTCAGCTAGCTAAGCATTTTATCCTAAAACCTTCGAAGTTAGATTTATAAAATAGGCGACGTGACTATCTCTAATAATATAAATATTTATTTTTTAAATTGATTATGTTTTAAATATTCTCAATTTGACATCATACTCAGATTAATTTTTCTTTTTCAGTTTTCAATTGAGTACCTACTCTTCTTAGATAATTCAACACCTATGCTTGCTTTAATAGTCCTTACATATTTCTCTATCTCTCTCTCTATATATAACTTAGCACATCCATAGTTATATATTATTTTATATATGTAGAATGCTATAGGTTTCTACATTCCATAGAGTAAATTTATAAATAATTCTTGGTGTATAAATATCAAAAATCGAGAATTCAGTTTCTCCACACATGGATAATTTTCCAAAATATATTTATATAAGTTAAGAATTAAATTTACAACACCTACTTGTCAAATCTATTGCAAATTATCTAAGCTCTTGTCTCAATGCTGGATCCTTTGCCTCTTTTCCAGGTCTATTCTTCTCCAAAGCATGAAACTCTATCTATTCTCCTTCAATTCTTTCTCTTAAATAGAAAATATATACTAATTGTTTCTAGATTTTTATTTTTCTTTCTATTTTTGCTAATTTTTAAATCTTTAATTCTTTTTCTATTTTTCTTATTTTCTTATAATTTTAATTTATTTCTCACTTTTTTTTATAATTTTAAATAATTATCGTCTAATATTTTAATATAAAATTCCAATTTCATATTAAACTCATTTTATGTTTTAATTGTGTTTTAGCAATTTAATGATAGAAATAATAAATAATAACCATTATTAAATTTTACCTTTATTAAATTTGTCTCTATGTGTATTAGTGACATATAGGCAAAGCACACAAAAGAATTTACTTTTATAACTTACCAACTCAGGTAACATAAAAAAAAAAACTATTTAAACAAACACCAAAAATAATCATTTTTAAATGCATTTATACCATGACTAGCTATTGTGTGTGTGTGTGTACAAGGTTTCACTAGTTCTCTATAGACCTTCAACGTCTCCATCTACACCACACTCTTTGATAATGCTCTCCCTCTTATACACTCAAAGGAGGAATTTCTATGTGGTCAACTCACAACACACATATGTAATTAGATCCTTTCACATGATAATCATAAGCAATAATATATAACTGAATCAATACATTAATATGCTTAAAAATACAAACACATACATTAATCTAACTCATAATCAAAAATCATGTATTATCATCTGACTAAGTGATATTCTATTATCCCGAAATAGCATAAATTTCAAACCTAGTTAGAAATACAATCAAATCTAAATTTGTTAATTATAGATATCCATAAATAATCTGTCAAGTTTATCCAGAGAGGAAATTAGGATGTAACAATAATAATGAAACACGCATCTAGATATAGAATGATGATGCATATTGGTGAGATTATTGCACACCAATGTGCATCTCCTTCCATTTTAATGATACAAATAATACATGCAACAATAACACATTCTATGTATATATATGAAAGAAAAGCAATAGACTAATGCATCATTTCCTATATCATCAAATGACAGTGGGTTTTAAAGGGTTTCCAAATGTATTTTTTTCACCTACCACAATATAGACTTTGGCATTTACATGCATCATTTATATAAAGAGGTAAGTCAAGGTATGCATATGTTACTTTAACTTATTCATTTATCAGCAATACTTTTAGCATTTCTTTTTAGTTATGCTTTAGTCTTGCTATGTTTTTTCCCAAAACACCATCCCACATTACACTATTATGACACATGATGATCTTTAGATGGTTCATATGTATACACATGATATTTTTTATTGTCACTTTACTCATGATTTATCTTGTATGGGATTACCCTAAGGAATGCATTAGGAATGGAAGGGGATCAACTTGTGGTACTTTAAAACACATGTTTACATACTATTTTGTCATAAATTTATTACTATCAATCTAGACTCATCAGAGTCTCTTTCCATCTTACCTCTTCATGTAATTTACATTTGGTTTTTCTATCCACCCTATATGCCTACTATATTGGCATGAACATTACAATTTATTTTATTCCTACTATATCAACCTAGCCAATACAATTATGAGTATGTCCCTATCAATTATATTGTATTATCCTAGCCGATACATTTATATGTTATCCAACATCCTTTTTGACTATATCATCCTGACTGATACCATCAACTTAGATTTTAAGGTTATTTATAGGTTTAGATCCATATATATAGGGTTCATAATTATCATTTCCCACAACACATAACACTCTTATACTCTACTAACAATTTCATTTCTTCCCCTAAGTAGTAAACAAGGATTTAGATGTTAAATTATTATTATTAGAGGTTAAGTCTTGCTCAAGGTATTTAAAGCTAAATAGAATGAGTCATGCTAAGAAGGTGCCCCACTCTTTGGATTCCCCATATAAGGTCTTCATCCTATAACATCTCTTGTAAACTAATACTAAAGCCAAGGGGGAGATTGATGTGTTGACTAATAAACCTAAAGATAAGTATCTCTATCCTTATTCTATTTCATTTATTTAATTACTAGATAGATTTGTTTGGATTATTGTTATAGTAGAATGTATGTTGTTGTCCTTGTCTATGTTTCTCCTTATATCAAATAAATTGGTCTAACTATAAGGTTATTATGCTTTCTATTTATCTCATTAGGTTGCATAGACCACCCATTGGTTGACTATTGTAGCAAATATGTTTTACTTAGTTGAATATTTATAGTTATCTTGGATCTAGGTTGACCTTGTTCATTAGTTCATTACATGAAGTATCCTTATTACATCCTTGAAACACCTCTTTTTTACTATTGCTACATCATTTAATTTATCTTTGGATCTAGCTAGAACCATACCCCATATCTTAGGCATAGGATTTATAACCTTGTACCCTTGACAATGAGTGTGGATTTCCCTCTGCTAGATCTATGACCACTCAGAGGACCATCATATATGCAATCTCTATTGTTATGAAATTTTTTTCATCCTAGTTTATAGAGAGAGGATTTTTATTGGTCATACTAATATTCACATCAACATACTAATACCTTTACCAATAGTGGAAAGTCTACACACATAGACTACTTTAAAATAGACATGTAATAAATATGAATAACCCATTACATCATAAATATAATCACACTCAGTCAATCAATCACATCTATGAATTGAAAGTAATCACAATACATAACATGATTATTAATGACAGCTGCTAAAGAGTGAACTATACCCCAAACAACAATAAAATATTCTATAATAAGTTATCTACCCTTCCCAAGTGGCATACAAGTATTAATTATGGGTTCACTATCAAAATAAGTTTCTCATAACTGCATACACATGTTTATCTCTTGTGTATCTATCTCACTCTCCCTAATTATACTCTCCCTTGCTAGGGGAGTACCCTATGCCAAAATCACACACTTTTATCACAACCAAACAAGTGGTTAAACCAAGTTAAGATATCAAAATAGCTTGATAATCATATGTAATATAAACATAAAATACATCTAGTATCAATCAATTCAAATTGCATAATAATAATAATAATAATAATAATAATAATAATAATAATAATAATAATAATAATAATAATAATAATAATAATAATAATAATAATAATAAATGAATTCCATCTAATATTAATCACAATTCAATTGCACAAATAAAATCAATGAATAAATCTAACAAATCCATTGTTAGTCTATAACATGTTTATCAATATCCATAAAATCAACATTCATTTGAATAATAAAATGTTAACATATAACATTATTTCACTAATCACTTCCATTTACAGATGGGATGTGACATAATCCCCTTGATAAAGATGTCCCAGTGGATAAAATTCCAATTTTTAGATGAAGAAAAGTCTCAAAGTCTTCTCCCATATTTTCTTTTTTAGTAATTCTACATAGTGTCTTGATCCTATTTAGACCCCATACTTGTAAAATTATCCCAATTTCATAATTAAATCTTGAAAATAAAAACCAAAAGGAATTTTACAAGGTCCAACAATAGATCCTAGTCTTATAAATATTCTTCAATTAATCATAAGAGATATAGTATTTGAATAATGTCTAAGAAAAATATAATCAAGATAAACCTATAGCCAAGCAAGAGAAAGAATCAGATCAAATTCTTAGTTTACAACTTATAGGACATAAAAGGTTTATACTAACCTTGGAACAAGTCAATATATTTTTAACTTGATTGCAACTCAAATTTAGTTTTACTTTTAGGAAAAACCTTTTTCCAAAAATTTCCCCAATCTAGGGACATGTTTTTTGAAAATATCCCTGCTTAACCATAGTTTTTATTAACTATGATTTAATAAACCATGTTAATATTAAAATACACAAAAATCACATAGATTTTAAAAATCATATTAGATATAGATGTACACCTTTATCTTGTTTCCTCGTCTAGCATCTTGCTACAAAATTGACAACATTCTTTTTGGTTTTGAGGTAAGGTAAATTCTTTGAGATCAACCATCAAATTTCATCACTCTATGTGAATTTTGATTTATGAATCACCGAGGTATATAATTTTAGTGTATTTACATCTAGTTATTCCACCTCCTTTGACATAATGTTCTACACATTAGAAGATCATGATAAACAATATTTAAGGCAATCCAAACCTAAAAACTTCAATGAAAGCTCACTGACTCAAGTGTCCATTTTGAAATACTTAGTTTTTACATTTGCCATACCAATTAAGTGTATCAAATAATATGCACTTATAAATATGATTAATCACATAATGGCTAAGAGTTGAACCTCAGCTTTGATTTTGTAATAAAAGAACCTCTTTGATCAAAAATTGGAAATATGATTAAGAATTTTTTCTTGCGATTCAAAGTTATCCTTCCAAAGGTTTTCTTAACTAATCATAAACACATGTAAGGAAATAAACTAATATAACTAGCATGTTTATATTAATAAACATTAAACTATTTGTCATTACAAAATATTAATTTTCACATATTTAAAGTCAATAAATCCTTACAATTTTAATTTTCATAAGACATCACTTTAGAAAAACATAATATATATTCATTTACCATAAAGTGACTAAGCATAATAAATAAATGTTAATTTTCATTAAATCAAAAGTAAAACTTCATATTCGTATCTAAATTTGTATAAATATCATGATCACATCAATGTTTACAGTTGACAAGATTACATATTATCAAATTAATATATAATAGATTCATTCATATGCCCATGACAAACATATAATATTAAGTGTTTACAAAGTGTAATCCACACAAACACATGCTACCAAAAAACTAAATAAGAATAGGGAGAGAATCATCAAAGGCATTACCTCTAACCATATATCCTTTTGGATCCCCCCACCCCTCACATCTCTCATCCATCGAGAATGTCCACACCCTTCATGATAACTATAGATATAAAGCCATCAACAAGGAAGATAACAATGTAGATACAAGTCATACTGAAGCTAGCTCCACATAACATAAGAAATTATTGATAGTGAACCAAAATAAGAAATGATACAATCCTAACATATATGATAATGATAATTAATTAATTCATAATATATATACTAATTACACATGCTTATGGCCATATGACATAAGAATTAACGAGTCCACCTTAATGCATTTAAAGTCAATAATACATTCCTAATTACATATTCAATGTGAAACTAAGGTATTTATGCAACCCACATATTATTCACATTCCTAATTCTATAATATGCAAACCCATCTTTCATAATATTAATTTACAATGCAATGATCTCCATACATACAATCATGACTTAGAATGAGGGAAATCTTTGAGAAGTGTGACAATGATCATGCATCACACAAGTGATGCATACCACCTACATGAATTATCATCATCCTCTCACTTGAATATATATTTTTCACAATAAACACAACATAAAAAGTAAAAAAACCTTCAAGATTTCACAAAATATCAATCACTTATAAATACGCAAATTATGACACATCACATAGGTCTCCCATACCTCTTACACAAACATCATCATTAACTCCCTTTATTAATGATTTATAGTGATGTGAGTTAGGCCAAAAAGTTCATTTGTTAGGTTGTGGAGGTAAAAGCTTCACCAGGATGCAAACAGGAGAAGTTACAGAGGATGCAGAGTTGCGGGGAGTTGCAGAATCAGTTACAGGGAAACTGGCGTTGATCTGATCAGCCGACATCGGTCAGATGGCAATGAGGAAGCAACTGGCGATGGTTACCAGTTGGCTGACATCGGTCTTGGAGGTGCCGATGTCGGTAGCCTGTGCGTGAACAGATAGTTTGCATGTTGATTCCAGAGAGTCTATTTTTGGACTGTTAGTTTGCATGTTGAAGGCTAGTCTTAGTCTTGAGTTGCGTGTCTAATTATTGTAATTAGGTTAGTCTAATTATTGTAAACATGAGATCTATATATGGATTCATGGGCTATATTGTAAAAGTGTGCTAGAAATCCATAGAGCTTTTAGAGAGAGCTAGTGTAGCTCCTCCTAGTTCCAAAGGAGTGCTGAGTGTGTATGATCAGGGAGAGTTGCAAGGTCTGCAAGGTCAAGGAGCTGATCTACCGGGGTACTGGTTGAAGAATCATAAGGACTTGGTGAGGCAAGGACAAGGGTTCTTCAGGGGTGTAGAGATATCTACATGGTGAGTAAGGTCTAGTGATTTGCAGGTAGCAGAGAGCAGGGGATCTACTTGGAGTACGGTTGTGTACTTGGTGAACTGGCAGTGTGTTACTAACTGGTTGGAGAGGTGAACATCAATTCTATATTGGAGTTGATTGTTGGGACCAAGAGAGAGAGTGAATAAGGTCTTGAGGTGTGGCGAACCTTTGAGGTGGAGGAAGAAGTGGCATCTTCCTTATTGTATATTCTTCTATGTATTTAATACAATTGTGTATTGTCTCTCAATTCCTATGTTGTTTCATATTTCTAGTTACTTATTGATTCTGGTATAATTCCGTGTTTAGTTGCTAATACAAGAAGTAATCATATGTGCTCTAATTGGTAAAGCAAGATCCTGACTCAGTAGGGATCGGAGCATGTTTATTGTTCTAGGTTCCCTGACAAGTGGTATCAGAGCTTTTGGTTGGGTTACTAACAGGTGGTTTTAGATCTGGTAGTGTTTGTTGATTACAGGTTACTCACAGGGGTTTCTGATTGAGTGGGAGTATAGCAATGGCAGAAGGAAGTAAGCTACGAATGGAGAAACTGAATAGCACGAATGGTCTGATTGATGGAAAGAAAGAGCAGGGAAAAAGATATTGTTGGTTGGTAGCAGATCAGCATGAAGGAACTGAAGATGTAGATGTTGCAGGTGTTGTTGCACAAGACGCTTTGGAAGGTTTCTTGGATGAAGTTGAATCTTGGATAATAGGTTATGTTGCCTCTTTCCATGCAGCCCCAGGGAGAGGAGCTGGTGAGCCTTGCCAAAGAATTGGCAAAGGGGAAGTGAAGCTGAAATTACAGATGGACGACACACAGTGGTTGAAGAAAGTCATGCAGGTACTGGTCTTGGAGATGAGTCTAATTTCTTCAGGAAATTTGGGTGATGAGAGATGCACTGTAACTCTCACAATGGATACACTTGAATTAGATGGTGGTAAGAAAGTAGGTATCCTTTATCTATCTACTTATATTACTGATTCACCTTCTGTTACAGAGATGTGGCTTTGTAGGCTTGGTTACATATGTAGGAGGGGAATGCATGTTCTGAAGCGGAAGATAGATGTTTTTGATAAGCTAAAGAACTGGAAAGCCTTGGTGTTCATGGAGGAGATGACAGACAGAGATCAGGTGAGAGAACTAAATTATTCTGAGCAGATCAAGGTTGATTTGATTAGGATTTTGATCCATGGAGAGCTCGCGGGTAAAAAGTTATCACTCACAGATAAACATAGGTACCGACGTCGGTCATATAGTAACTGACATCGGCAATAGGAAGATCGACGTCAGTCATAAAGAAACTGATGTCAGCAGAAAGGATATCGGCGTCGGCCAGGGAAATGACGTTGGTAGTTAGGGTCAGTGCAGGGAACCGACATCAGTCGGGAGCAGACTGGGAGATGGCCGAGATCGGTCACTGGAACGAATATTGGGCAGACAACAAGCTGTCAACAAGTCTCAAATGCTCATGTGGAGGTTAGAAAGGGTAAGTGAACCTCATATTCGTTGTTCACCTTCTTTATATTGCTTATTGATGGTCAAGAACCAGGAAGATGGAAGAGGCAATGCAGGTAGAGTCCAGATACAGTGGGAGCTTGGCATGGATGAGGAGTGTGAGTCCTTGGAGAAGAACCAAATAGGTATTTGTTGGTAGAGTTGTCATCTGGAAGTAAGCACTGAGAGAAATGGATTCCTATTTTAGAGAAGAGAGTGGATGGATACATGAGACGAAAAGCCAAGGTATATGGTCTTGAGAGAGCTACAGGACAGTGGTACAGGGTTTGACAGGTGGATGACTAAGCATGGCTTCAGTCAATGTCAGTGTAACTATTGTGTTTATCTTACTAGGTGGATAATGATTGCAACATTATTCTGTTACTGTATGTGGGTGATTTGCTAGCAGGTTTGTACATACAGGTATTTGCTGAGCTAAGGGTAAGGTTAGTTTAGAGGTGTGTCATGAAGAATTTGGAGCAGTGAAATTCTTTGGCATAAGAGACATGGAGATTTTATCTCCAGTGGGAGCTGATGTGAAGATGGTGTTGGAAAGGTTCATTACACAGGATGCAGAATTGGTAAGCACACCAATGGCTAGACAGTTCAAGCTTAGCTTGAAACAGGGTTCAAAATCACATGAGGTCTAGTGTAGGCCTGAATTTTCCCAATCAGTGGGGGTTGTCAGAAAGTATGGAGCCAATTCGGGGAAGGAGTACTGGAGGGAAGTTCAGTGGGACTAGCAGCAGGGATTCTTGTTATGCAGGGTCAAGTTCTTCACTACATGGATATGTAGGTTCAGATGTGGCAGGTTACTTGAATGACAGGTATAGCATCATAGTTGTGTGGTGGTTGGTCTTTAGGATGGATCTTGAAGAGGGATACAAGCCAGGGAATAATTTAGATGGTGTACAGGTACAGGTACAGGTGTAGCTATTTATCTCCAAGTGGGAGATTGTTAGGTTGTGGAGCTAAAAGCTTCACCAGGATGCAAACAGGAGAAGTTACAGAGGATGCAGAGTTGTGGGGAGTTGCAAAATTAGTTACAGGGAAATCGGCATCGGTCTGATCAGCCGACATCGGCCAGATGGCAGTGAGGAAGCAACCAGCGATGGTTACCAGTCGACTGACATCGGTCTTGGAGGTGCCGGCGTCGGCAGCCTGTGCGTGAACAGGCAGTTCGCATGTTGATTCCAGAGAGTCTATTTTTGGACTGTTAGTTTGCATGTTGAAGGCTAGTCTTAGTCTTGAGTTGCGTGTCTAATTATTGTAATTAGGTTAGTCTAATTATTGTAAACATGAGATCTATATATGGACTCATGGGATGTATTGTAAAAGTGTGCTAGAAAGCCATAGAGATTTTAGAGAGAGCTAGTGTAGCTCCTCCTAGTTCCAAAGGAGTGCTGAGTGTGTATGATCAGGGAGAGTTGCAAGGTCTACAAGGTCAAGGAGTTGATCCACCAGGGTACTGGTTGAATAATCATAAGAACTTGGTGAGGCAAGGACAAGGGTTCTTCAGGGGTGTAGAGATATCTACATGGTGAGTAAGGTCTAGTGATTTGCAGGTAGCAGAGAGCAGGGGATCTACTTGGAGTACGGTTGTGTACTTGGTGAACTGGCAGCGTGTTACTGACTGGTTGGAGAGGTGAACATCAATTTTATATTGGAGTTGATTGTTGGGACCGAGAGAGAGAGGGAAGAAGGTCTTGAGGTGTGGCGAACCTTTGAGGTGGAGGAAGAAGTGGCATATTCCTTATTGTATATTCTTCTATGTATTTAATACAATTGTGTATTGTCTCTCAATTCCTGTGTTGTTTCATATTTCTAGTTACTTATTTATTTTGGTATAATTCCGTGTTTAGTTGCTAATACAAGAAGTAATCATATGTGCTCTAATTGGTAGAGCAAGATCCTGACTCAGTAGGGATCGGAGCATGTTTATTGTTCTAGGTTCCCTGACATCATTAGTATTCATACATTTGTCTTAATTTAGTTTTCAAGCATTATCTATAAGTTTTCCACAAAACATGATTCCTCCTTAAAATTGCACATGTTTTATCAAGCATTCATTTACTAGTTGTATTAGATAAATAGTTATAAGGTGATTCATAACTAGTTTCATAATGCTTCACTACAATAATTCCCATCCTAGGAAATTAGAGGATAACTATTAAAATAAATACACTTCTATTAGAAAACATAAATAAAGATACCCTGGTATGCACATAGTATTCACTCCTTCTCAAATGCCTTTGCCACTAAGATCTTGAGAACCCATACTAAATGGAAAGAAAATACAAGTCACTAAAATCAAACAAGCAATGGACATAAAGAGAAATTATTGAAATAATGAATGTTGTACATGTCAGATGCCAAGATTACAACATTAACTCTCTAGCATAGCCACATGCCTTTATGACCCTTTTCTTACAACATAAAAATCATTTAAAATATAATATCACTATCAAGAGTCAATATCAATACAAGTGTTACTCGAATTTTGCATTCCTTAACCATAATTTTGTATGCACATAGTGTAAGTTAAATAATGAGTAGCTTATGAACATAAGAGTATACATGAGTCACCCAAGAAGAAGAAATTTTAACATGTATTGAATATTTTACAAGAGGTTCAATATCTCCTTTTTACAAAAAGTAAACCCTATACTATAGGTTCTTGCATACCTCCATTTCAACATAGAAAAATTGGAAGAAAACAATGTAGTGAACAACATGTTAAAACACTAAGAATACTATGAGAGCTACAAATTAAGATACCTACACACATAATTAGAGTCTTAAATCTACTAACAAATTCTTACTCAAAATTGAATACAAAATAAATAAGTGGCCAAACCCAATGATATTCAATACCAATGAGTAATCTACATAGAATTTCAAGTCATTAAACTGAACATCATTGAATTCAAGTTCTTATCAAGTTCAAGATTATACTAAGTCTGAAAACTATATTATGCATTCATATGAAATATCAACATAATCAATAAATTTGAACAAACCAAGGAAATAATTTTCTTACATACAAAATCAGATTCTTTGTTTTTTAAAGATTATATTAAGAGACCATTTATTCTTTTCTTATGGGATTTATAGGTACTATGAGTCATCTAATCCAATCTTATAGGGCACCCTAGTTACAATTTATATTATCCCTTAACACTCCTAAGAAAAAAAAATTCGATACACAGATATGTATTCAACATTTTTGAGTTAACACCACTATTATTTTGTAACTACTATGAAGGCAAATGTAAATTTAAATCTATGTTGCATTTCTAAAAAATGATCCACACAATCCACTCAAATTATACAAAATAAGGATAAAAATGAAATGGACATCTATATCTAGAAGGGGGATGCATATTGATATGTTTATTGCACACCAATGTTCATCCCCTTTCATTTGCATGATCTAAACAATACAAGAAACAAAATGCATTATGTATATATAAATATATATAAATACACACATACACATACATACATATACATGTGTGTGTGTGTGTGAGAGAGAGAGAGACATAAATTAAAACAAGATAATAATGCACCCTTGACTATATCATCCAATGTTAGTTGGTTTCAAAGGCGAGTCTTTGGTTTTAACCCTTCAACAAACTCTAGCTCCCTTCAAATTATTTGTTTCTTATTTTACACTTATTATGTGGGTATGGCTTCCACCTAAAACCCTATTAGAATTTATAAATTTACAGCCTAAAAATTGGCTACAACCCCTTTTACCAAAAATGACAAACTTTAGTTACAATCCTTGCATGGTCGTGTCTAAACCAAAATGTAAAATTCTCAAAATAGATTATAGGATTAACTTCATGTATCTTTATACATTTTTATCATTAAAACTCCTCTCATTCTCTTAGCTAAAATCATTTCTATCTACATGTAAAATTAAATAAAATTAGGATAGGGTTTTGTCAAAAAAAATTGGCCATGCATGGTAATGATAATAAATGAAAGTCAAAAAATCCCTAACCACTTTTACAAATGTTTTGGTTCAAAAATAAAAATAGTGGCTTCAACATCATAACCCATGGTTTTCACAAGTCTCTCAAACAAGCTTCAAGTTTCCCCATAAGTCTTTCCCTACTTCGATTTCAAACTAGTTTAAACTTCAATTCATAATAGGTATGGTCTTTATCCCAAGATTGTTACAAGTTTTGTACTATAATCATTTTTAAGTCACAACATTCTAATAAATTCAAAATTTTATGTCTTAGCATGAATACATGTATAAGCATTTGATTAAGGTTTTGACCTTAAAGATTCCCTTAATCTTGTTAGTGTCTTTATTAATAAATTTTTAGGATAATAATTAATAGGTCCAAGTCCTAGGTTCATAATAGAGTCAAAGTTGCATTTAAAATCTCAATGTTAAGTATAAACTCAAGGTTATTGGTCAAATAAGATAGCAACATAAAAATACTAAACTCAAATTTCAAATTAAGTCATAATATCAATAAGTAAACCCAATGAAGTTTTTATATCAAATACACACAAAATATTGACGCATATATGAGTGTCGACTAGTAAAAATTCAAACTCTTTAAATGAGTTTAGTCAAAATTAGTGGTAATGTAGTGGCATGATAATATTTTGGCTATCTAGACCAATACTTTTACTATCAGTGACAAGTCTACTTACAAAGACTAGTTTAAACCAGAAGTGTAGTAAATATGAATAATCCATCACATCAAAAATATATGTACACTCATCCAATTGATTAAATATATGTACTAAAATTAATTCAAAAACATAACATGATTAACCATGATATGCACTAAGTAAAGAAATATACTCCAAACAAAAACACAAATTTACATAACAAGCTATCTAAACTTCCCAGGTGGCATATATGGGTTAATTCCATGTTCACCATCAAATAAAGTTTCTTGGAAATGTATGAACATATTTCAATCTCATGCCATCACTAATGAATCTATCTCACTCTAGCTGATGATACTCTCCCTCACTAGGGGAGCAACCTGTGATATAATCACACGCATTCACCATAGACAAAATAAGTGATTAGACCAAGTTAAGATATAAAAACAATATGATAATAAAAAGTAGTAAAAACATGAAATCCATCTAATATCAATCAATTTAAATTTCATAATTATAAGTAATAATCACAATTAAATTACATAAATAAAAATAATGAATAAATTTAATAATTTCAATATTTTTTATTGAATTAAGGTTAAAAATGGGTTTTAAAGGATCTCGTAACCTCTACATAATGTATAAATAGTACTTAAATAAAAATAAGAGTAAAAAATGACCAACTTTAATCATGAAATAAACAAGAAACCTCCAAATTTACACCAAAATTTAGTAACAGTCTTCATAAGATTTATTAAAAAACTATGAGGACACAAAGAAATAGCTATTCTGACAAACCTTCCAACATTTTTTGATTTACCTCCATCTTCTTTTTAGACTTGGTACTCATAGCTATGGTCTCATTCTTGTTATCTTCCTTATTCCTTAAACTCCCTCTTGTTCTTTTACTAGGGCCTTTGTTGCTTTCATTCTTTGATCTTTTTCTAGAGTCCACACCCTTGTTACATTTAGATAACATGGCCTCCTTCCCTTTCTAATTAGACACTTTAGGCTATTTTTGAAAATTTTCTTGTTTCTTTAGTTAGTCTTGGTCTTGTCTAAGAATCTCTTCTAGGTCTAGGTTGATCATACACATTATATTTTTCTATACTATGCCTCTTCTTGTATCAACCCAAACATGAGCAGGGACCTGTTGTCTAACACTTTTGACCTATACATTGATACTATTTATCTCTTCTGCTTGTTTTATCCTAATATCTAACTTCCCTAACTTGTCTTGTAACAATACCTTCTTTATTTAACCCTCTCTATAGCTCTACTACTTCTTCTTCTTCTTCATCTCAAATTTATCCATCCTCACCATATTCTTAGGGGCTTTGGGGCTTACATTTTTTTCCATCTGATTGGTTTCACCTTTTCCTTACCCTGCCTTGGTTTTTATGAAGGCTAAAGTGTCCTTTAGTTCCAGAAAATTTTCCAACTCCTCCTCTATCACAATGAGACTCCCATCTTTTTCACCTTGGTTTTCTTTTGTTTGCTATTTATTAACCCCTCCTTATTTCTACTCTTAGAAAGATATTGAGCCAAAGTCTCTCCTGAATCACCTAACTCATTCCATAATGGCTTGATTGATCCCTCAGTCAAATAAACTATAGGTAATTTTAGGTTCTCACTCTCTATTAGTTCCACCCAATTATCAATAATGGGGTTAGCTTCCTTTATTAAAAGGAAAATTAGGGCTTGGTGGAGAATGATATAATAAATGTCCAATTGGTATGCCTCCACAGTGATTTCCAATGACCTTAATAAATAATAGGGGAGGTTGATAATTTAGTGATTCTTGAAATGATTCAATAAAATAAAGTGATGTGAGCAGACCAACTTATGCTTGCCTTACAAAGTGATATATTTCATGACCTATAGATAAACTTCTAACCATGGGTAGGGAAGATTCACTCTCAATAATCCTTTCTTGACATTCTGGGCCATCTTCTGAGACTTTAAAAATCCCTTAATGAAATCAAACCTTCTACATTTATCTTTATATGCCTTGATGCCCTCACATGACACACAAATAATTGCAATAATTCTTTCCTCAGTAATGGAGATTGTGACTCATGTCATCTTAATTAGGTATGCATATCTAAAAATTCTTGTCAATTATCAATCATTATAGGTACTTTCATTCTATAGCCCTTATTTACCCTAGGTAGATATTAATTACTATATTTTATTTATTTAGGTCACATTTCTTATATTCCCTTTTATTAAGGTTGACATAGAGTTTTTAACACTTATGTGCCCTCCATATAAAATATTTTGGTGAATCAGATGTGAAGGTATTATGCCTCCTACTTCTAGTCTAGTTTTTCAATATACATCTTTTGGTCATGGTCTTTCTCAAAAATGAGGTATTTCTTCATACACATGTCAATTCTACTTGAGTTCCCTTTTCTCAAGATGTACTCCTTCAATAAACTATGTAAACCATGTGAGTAACACAACCATAATTTTAAAACAATAGACATGAACAAGATTATTTATGGATGCATTTGTGTACCTCTTAATTCTATCCCTATTTTTATATCTACATCTTTTGGTCATGGAGTTTTCAAAAAATAATAGGGTTTTGATTCCTACACATTTTAATTCTAATTTGGTCCCCAATTCTAAATATGTAATTTGTTAGCCTAGGATTTTTCCTACTATGCGGTTTTACCTATAGTTTAACTAGCTTGTTTAGGTTAATAATATGTCATTAAGGGAAATGTACTTTAATTAATTTTTTAAGGACCATTTTAGATAATATGGACTCATGCCCCCAAATTGAACTAGAGATAATGTTAGAAAAATAATCATTTTCATATATTCCATACAAACTGGACTATGAATATAGTAATAATTTAGATCTATTCCCCATATATTGCATTGGAGAGAATTTAGAACTACAAATTTTTGAATAATTTAGACTTATTTCTAATAGTTTTTCTAAAGTTGGAATAGTAATAAGTCCAAACTATTTAAAATTATCCTTATTGATTTAATTACCTTTTTGGGTGACTTAATTCCTCATTATATAATGTACCTTCTTCCTATGTAATTTTTGGCTAATGAATGTTAATGAAACTTTTGGTTTTGAAGACAAGATTCTTCCTTAGATTTCACTACTCCATATAAGGTATTCTTTTTGCATTTCATCCTATCCAGGTTGATCCTTGATTTTAGCCCACTCTAACATGGTATCAGAGACTTTTTGGTAGTTGAATGTCATAGCTTCTAGTGTGAGATCTAGCATCCTTGCTCATTTAATTTTTTTTCATTTTTTCGGTTTTCAAGGATTTGGTGGGGTTTATAAAAAATTCATACAAATTTGTACCTTTGGAGTCTCCAAATGAAAATCAAATAACATTTTTGAATTTATAAATTATCAAACCCCTAGGAATGACCATAAACATGACCTAATTTTGTGATATTCAATTTTTGATCATTTTGGAGGGTTTGAAGGTAATTTTTTGAATTATACAAAATCCATATGTCTGATGACTTTGAGAAAAACCTTTTTTGGGTTTTTATGGGTTTGTAAAAAATCTAGGTGGGTCCTTATTATATTTTGTGGAAGTTGTACCAAATCTATAGATCTAAGGGTTTTTAGCTTCAGTAGAGTTTCTGCCCTATGCAAGCCCTTTGACAGGTTTCTTCCCCTCAAAAGACATTTCACCCTATTCAAACACCACTCAAAATATATGAACCTTTCTCACACATGACAAAATCTAACCTCATTACTCACACACATCAGAATCTGACCCCATTCCTTGCATCGATGGTGGAATCCAACCCCCTTTCTTACATACATAGTGGGATCTAACCCCTTGATTACACCAATCATGGACTATGACCCCTTGATTTAATTTTCACCAGAATTTAACTCCCTTAAAAGTACCCTAGGTAATGCCTAACACCCTTACAAGCAACCTAAGTAGAACTTGACACCCCTATAAGCACCCTAGGTGGAACTTAACACCCATGCAAGCAACCTATATGGAACTCAACACCCCTAAAAACACCCTAGGTGGAATTCAACACACTTGCATGCACCTCTAGGTAAGCTCTACCCCTACAAAATCAAATTATGGATTATGAGACCCCTTTTTACGTGGCTCTTTGCATAGGTTTGCATAGGATGTTTAAGAAACTGGCAAATTCAAATCAATGACTTGCAACACTATTTATTTAGATTTTGGAGGTAATTTTAGAGTGACATCACTCCCCCAATCACATCATAGTGTTAAATAATATCATCAAATGGGAGCACCCATCCTAGCCCTTAGCCCCTTGTCACATGGGAATTTATCCCTTAGTCACAACCAACCCAAGTGGGCCTAACTTTTCCTTAGAAATTTGGGCCAAAAATTTTTACACTCAAAATTTATGAAAAGTGGATAATTATTTTTGTGAGTAAGAAACATTCAAACTCACATAAATTTCAGCCTATAGTTCCTTTTCAAGCACTATTTTTTTAAAGTGTGATTTTTTTGAGATCTAGGAATTGGTAATATTCTCATGCCTTGTAAAATTGAACCTCTAATATTAAGAGGAGTTATAAATATTATTATTTTAGCATACTCATTCATCACATACTTCCTTTTTTCACCATAGATTAGATTCAATTTCTACTTCTTACATTGTTCAACTATCAGGAGTGGAAAGTAAAAGGTCAAATCCTGTTGAGGAGCCAAGGCTTACACTAAATCATATGGGTATAAAAAAGAAATGAAACTTGATGCAAAAAAGATTAAGTGGTTTAACAGAATTGATAAACCCTGAAGTCTTCTATGTTTTTCCATGTCTCTTGACCTGCTCTTTCATATTGAATCTAAAACTACTCCTAATGAAGTCTAGACAACATTAGAAAAAATCTTTGAGAAGCAATAAATAATGAGAGGTCATGAGTTAGAGAATGAGCTCATCAGTTTGAGCCCAAACAACTTTGATACTATACAAGACTTCTTCAAAAAATTTAAATCACTCAAGTTGAAGTTAAAACTATGCAATATTGACAAAAAATATGATCAATTGATTCTTTCCATCCTTAAAAAATTGGGTTTTGACTGTTCTATCTTTGTTTATACCTTCCACGTCACCAAAAGTGCCCTTGGATATACATGGACCATGCCATCCTTTGATGATTTTGTTATTGACTTGATTTGAGAGCAAGATGAACTTATTCAAATAGGTACACTAAAGTCATATAAATCGCATGCCTTAATTGTGAGTCATGACAAATAGAAGGATTTTAGTAACAAGGATAAGAAACATAATAAGAAGGACCAAGAGAAAAGAAAGGGACATAAATATGATGATAATTTCGAAGCATAAAATGAGTCCTCCTCTTCATATGGGAAACCTAAGAAAGAGCAACTCACATGTGCCTACTATAATAAATCTAAGTATGATAAAACCAAATTCACGAAGAATCAGATTGACCAACTAATAAAGATGCTTGAGAATCACAATATTAGTGTCACTAATGTAGCCAATCAGAGTTTATCAACACATGAGTATTCTAAATCCAAAGACTGTAGAAAGGGAAAAGATAAGGGCAAAGCACTTATTTCCATTACATCCTAGCCTTTCACATGGGTAATTCATTATGGTGCTTCACACTAGATGGATTCATCAGAAGACCTTTTCTCATCCTTGGAACCTTGTTATATGCCTTCCATCTTGTTAGGTGATAATACTTCTATAGAAGTTAGTGGGAGAGGATTTGTTGAAGTAAATGATGGAACATTTTAGGATGTTCTATGTTTTCTCTCATTATCTAACAATATCATATCTTTTTATCAGATTACTAACAATAGTTCATATAAGTGAGTTGAGTTCACACCAAATTTAGTGGTTATTAGGGAAGTAGATAATGACTTCATATTTTCATTTAGGAAATTAAATCACTACTCATGATTGTATACTTTCTCATATTTTTATCTTGGTCAACCCTTCACTACATTGCTCACTCAATCAGATGGGGTGAGTAAATTATAACATGAGTGATTTAGCCATCTCAACTATCACTACCTAGAGCAACTTAGTCATCATGACATGGCTTCAAGGTTTCCATGTGTTCATTTTTCTTGACAGCATTTTCCAAGGTTCCATGCTTGGTAACCATATTGAAGAAAAGTATGACAAAGTTAAATCATGGAAAGATACACATATATTGGATCTAGTTCACAATGATATTTTTGGTCTATTTCCAGCTCATTCAATCAATAAGAATAAATACATGATTACTTTCATCAATTTCTTTTCAAGGTATACTTGGGTGTACTTTATTAAGTATAAATATAAGGTCTTTGATAATTTTTAGGACTTCAAGGTGCTTGTAGAAAATAGTTAGGTAAAGTCATCAAGATTTTGCACACCAACAATGATGGTGAGTATGTCAATAATTATTTTTAACAATTTTATAATTCAGATGGAATTGAATTATAAGTACATTTCCATATATCCCTCAGTATAATGGTGTTACAGAGTGCAAGAATACTTCTTTGAAGGAAATGGCCAACTATGTGCTGCACTTTAAGTCTTTTGCATACCAGTATTAAGCTAAGGCAATCAACTATGCTTGTTATATCTAGAATTGAATTCCTTATAAATAATTGAAGGGAGTCACTCCTTTTGAAGCTTAGAATGGTCCAAAACTTGTAGTGAATAATTTATGAGTGTTTCTCCTATTATGGCCTACATTATTAAGAAGAAACATAAGGTAATGGAACCTTAGAGTTAGTCTTGCATCTTCATTGGATATCCTAAGGGTGTTAAGGGATACAAGCTTGTCTATCCCACCATTTATGAGTTATTAATTAAGATAAATTTTTGATTTCAAGAGGGTCCTCTAGATTCCACACATGACACTCCTCCCTCTTCCTTGGATGCATTAGGATTTGATGATAGTTTTGATGACTCAGATCTACCTAAGCAGCTTCATAATGATCTAGATTCTTCTTCAAGTTTTGATGATGAGATTAGTGATTGGGACTCACCTCTTCCTTATCTTAGAATATATTTAGAGGGTGAGAAATCTCTTATTGACTCTCTGACATCTAGTCCTATTTGGGTTAGATAGACTAAAAAGTGTTAGCCATTAGGTTAGAGATCCATCAAATAATAGGTAAGCACATTCATAATTTTAGAATACCCCACATGCATTCATTACATCTACTTCCAATATACAATCATTTTGAGAGGAATCAGGCAATCTTAAGTGGGGTATTTCTTTGGAATAGTAGTATGGTTCCTTGTTTATGAACAACACTTGGGATTTAATCCCTCCTCCTAAGGGAGTAAAACTTTTTCGATGTAGGTGGATTTATCAAAAAAAAATTGCATCATATGGGTCCATAGACAAGTTCAAAGCACACTTGGTAGCAAAGGGTTTTTCTCAGGTACCTAGCATTGACTATACCAAGACATTTGCCCAAGTTGATAAAATTAAATCAATCTAAATCACTCTTACTATTGTCATAACACATTTTTGGGATGTTCATCAGATGGATGTGAAGATTCTTCAAGGTGACCTCAAAGAGGAAATATACATGGAGCAACCATAAGGATTTCTGGAAGATTCCTTAGTTTTCAAACTTTAAAAATCTATATATGGCCTCAAGCAAGCTCCTTAAGCTTGGTATGCCAAGATAAACTCCTTTATTCTTTTGGTTGCATTCATTAGATGCCTTTTTTATCTAAATGTCTACATTTTATGTAAAGATGATTCAATGTTGATTTTGGTTCTCTATGTGGATGATCTATTGATCAGATGGAGTTCTTCATCCACTATCATGACAATGAAAACTACTTTGTCTGACATGTTCTCAATAAATAACTTGGATTTGTTGCATTAATTACTTAGGATTAAAATTACTCAGTCTAACTCTAAGATCACTATTACATAATCTAAGTATGTTCTTTATTTAATTTCATGGTTTAACATGGCTGATTATAATCCAGCTCCAACTACCTTTATATCTGGTGTGAAGCTTGAGGATAATTGTCCATCTCATGTGGTTAATTTTACTTTGTATCGACACCTTGTTATTAGTATCATCTACCTTATGCACACAAGACCTAACATTTCATATGCAATGGGCATGGTCTCTAGATTTATGTAGGAACCATATGAGCTACACTAGAAAGCAACTAAATAGATTATACATTACATTCAGGGCACTCATAGCTTTAGGATTCAATATGGAATAGGCATCAATGTTGACTTGATTAATTAAATAGATTTAGATTGGGCTAGAGATATTCAAAATCATAAGTCTAATTCATGTTATAGTTTTTCTCTTGGTTCATGTCTAATTAGTTGGTCAAGCAAAAAGCAAAATGTTATTACTTTATCTTCTACATATGTAGAACATAGAAGAGCTATTAATGCTACCACTAGGGTTATTTGGCTTCAAGTGATTCTCATTGAGTTTGGCATCCATTTTCAATGACCAATAGTAATCTTATATGATAACCAAATCACAATCCAAATATACAATAAATCTATCCTCTAGAAATGGACCAAGCATATTGGTATTCACATGCATTTCATTCAAGAGTTCATCCATGAAAAATTCATTGATATCTACTATATCTAGACAACATAGTAAATTTCTCATATATTCAACAAACCCTTCACTAAGAGTAATTATCTTCATTTTTGGGCTCTTTTTGGGGTTTGAGAAGCTGTGACATCCTCCTCTAGGGGAATTTTCTATATACTTGGGTACCTCATCAGAAGTTTATGTTAAGACCCAATTCTAATACCCACCTAAGATATGTTTATGGGGGTGTTAGTGTAGGATTTTTCCCACTATGTGATTTTACCTGCATGGTCTAATTGGTTTTTCTAGGTTAATAATATGACATTATGAGAAATGGACTTTAAGTCATTTTCTAATTTTAGTTGATGTAATTACCTTTTTGGGTGACCTAATTCCTCACTATATAATGTACCTTCATGTGTACTTTTTGGATAATGTATGTTAATGTAACTTTTAGTTATGAATACAAGCTTATTATTATTTATTTGCTTTAGATTTCACTACTCCATATAGATTATTCTTCATGTATTTGATCCTATCCAAATCGATCCTTGATTTATCCCAATTCGACATAATAGCTCAAAAATTATGTAAGTTGTGCAAGAAATGTAATAACAAATTTAACAACTTTCCCAAGGATATAAAAAATAAAGTCATACAATTAATTCTCTTGATATATCACTCATCGCTTATGAGGTCTTTGTATATCCATTTCTCACTAGTTTTATAATACTTAAGTTTTAATTATTCAATAATAAATGTGACCCATCACATCATATCAAAGCTTTATGTGCTTCATGTCTTGACTTTGTGTAAAATGTTATCTTATTGACTAAGTTATTTCCTATATGTCTTAAGGATTATGCATTATATTGGTTTTATAACATACCATAAATCTCCATGTGTTAGTTAAATTCTTTGGTCAATAGTTTTTAGCTCATTTTTCAGCCAACATTAGTCAAGATTATGTTTTCTTAACTAGTGTAGCTTAAAAAATGACCTAATGAGCCTATTAGTGAGTATGTGACTTAATTCAAAATAATTCAAGTACCAAGATGACTCACCAATTACCTGATATGGAATTACAAAGTATATTATTTCAAATTTTATTTTAACTTATCAAAGACAAAGTGATGTTTAATACATATCAATATTTAAATGAGCTTTCTCTTACGAAAAGAAACTATGAGATCAAAATTTTAGAGGCTGATATGCTTATACATTGGACTAGTGGACCTACTTCTTGTGGAACTAAATATCAAGATAAAACTACATTCAAGGCTAAGGCTAATGATACTAATTTTTAGGATAAAAATGAGACTAAAAATATAGTTAGTGTGGTAACTCAATCATCTAACAAGGTTGTCCTTCCACTTCAAGAGTGAAGATAATTTACTCTATTAGTTGAGAGTCCCCACCAAGCACTTAAATGTTTTATTGAATGTAACATGATATGTTTTCCTCCACAACATGAGTTTAGCTCATCTCAAGTTTTACCTAATAATTATGATGTTATTTCATATTATGATTATTAGAGAGATTACTTTGAAAAGTATCTTTCATTATTCTCTAAATAAATCAATGCAATGATATTATTTAACCCTAAATTGGATGTGGATCCTACTATTGGGTAGATAGGGTTAATAATAGATAAATGAATAAGAACACGAGTGATAAATAGATCTATAGTAGGCCAATTAATTGTAAAATTGTATACACCCTAAATTGGTCAAGCAGCCACACATATCATGTCTTTTCATAGTCCTTTCACAAGAGACTTCAACTAAAGAATATGAGCCTTGTTCACATTAGCCATGTCTTTTATTTTACTTATCTTGGTCTTGTTTGATGCTTGAGTCACTGTTTTACTTATTCCTAGTCATCTCAAGCTTTTCAAATGGTCATTTCACCTCAACGAGGTTAGTTTTCCCATGCTAATATAGGATAGGAGCATTGAAATTAGACTATAATGTTGGACCCTAGGGTGTTAATTTCCAATGCTCCTATCCAATGGCATTTTAAGTCCTAATGGTCATATTCCCTCACTTGATGAGTCTCAAACCCTTCTTAGATTCATTCCTAAGTTTTTTTATCTTTCTAATGTCAGCCAAATGTGAATAAAGTTCCCAAATATTAAACAAAAAGTATCCTCTATAAAGGACTTCACAAGGAATTTTATATCTATCACTTACTACTTTGGCATAGTACATAATTAAAATTAGTCAATAGTATAGCTCAACATTCTACATGACACATAGATTTACATGTTTGATTAAGGAAGGGCCTAGGCAAAAGTGCATTCTTGCATCTACCATGCATGTTGATTATGCATGTTCCCTAAGGGAGAACTAAATTTGATTTGAGACCCTAGCTTGAGGGTTAATGTAGGCAACAATCAAGATAGTAGGGGTTTTAAATCATGCAATCATACTTCCCTTAACCCAATTTGTCCCCATTATGATTTTGATGTATTTATTATTTCATGTGTGTAGATACACCTAGGGTTTTAAGATTGAAATGGATCTATAGTGCTCTCTGTCAACATTCAACATATAATTTTTTATATACATGCTCACACAGGGATAGTGGACAAAACCCATAAAACTCAGGTCTCTGGGATAAAACTGGTAGAAAAGGACTATAACACTAGACCTCAGGGTGTCTTATTTCAATGCTCTTGTCCTTTTACCAAATGAAATTCAGATCCAAGTTCCTAACATCTTCTTAGTCCCATGGAGTAGTTTTTAATCCCTGAATCATTCATTTCAGTGTATTTTTCTAGATAAGTTTATTTATTTCTATATGTAATTAATTTGATTAAATTGATCAAAATCCATATTTTTACTATATTTGATTGGATTTTCCCCTTACTCTAGACCCTTTATTGTTTAGGAACTAGACCCTAGTTTACCAAAAAAATAAAACATTTGGTAAACCTGACTTACTTTGAACAAATCTAAAACCCTAGATACCCTTAGGGTTTTTCCTTCATATTTTTGTGCAAAAATTATTAATTTTTGTATAGTTTTTGTGCATTTATATTATTCAAATTTATTGTAGAATTTAAAATTATAGCCATAATTTTCAAAAATTCTAAAACCCAACCCAAAACCCTAGATTTCCAAACTAGGTCTTCAAACCCCAAGCCTTCCTCCCTTACAACTTTTATAAAAATATTTTGAAATTTTTACAAATTGTTTGAGTGAAAAAAATATTTTCAAATTATCTATGTTAGTATTTGTTATTGCATTTATTTTCTTAATAGTACTTTTACATATTATCTTTGGTGAAAAAAATAAAATGGCCACTAAGGCACTTCTTCCCTCTCATCCATAGATCAATTTCTAAATTTTTCTCATAATTATGACAATGAATGGACATATTTGGAAAATTTCACATTAGCTAAAAATGTGGAAAATGATTTCATTTACAATCAAGATAATTACTATTATTGTAATGATGAATATGATGATACATGTGAAAGTGATAGTGAAGAAAAAGTAGATGCATCTTCTTCTCTCAAACCTATCTCTTGTATTCCTTATTTTAAAGAAAATAATTTTGATAAATGGGAAAGATACTTTTCACCTCATTCTGTTATGCATAATGCACCAAATGAAAAAATTAGTCATGCACTTCCAAGTGAACCTCTTATTGGTGATAATTTTCTTCCATGTGAACCTAATATAATTTTGATAAATGGGAAATATACTTTTCACCTCATTATGCTATGCATAATGCACCAAATGACAAAATTAGTCATGCACTTCCAAGTAAACCTCTTACTGGTGATACTTTTCTTTCATGTGAACCTAATCTCTCTCTCTCTCTCTCTCTCTCTCTCTCTCTCTCTCTCTCTCTCTCTCTCTCTCTCTCTCTCTCTCTCTCTCTCTCTCTCTCTCTCTCTCTCTCTACTTCTATGTTCAAATTACAATAATATAAATGCAATAAAATCAAATTGCCAATGTATAGTTCAAATGATCCATCTCATGCTCTCAACTATATTTTTTTCAAATAAAAGATAACTCTCTTACTCTTACTTCTCATATTGAAAATAAAAATAATGTATGCATTCCATCCATGGATAACATAGATGCACATAATATTCCAGATTCACGTGATAATTTATTACATATTAGAAAAGAATTAAATTCTTCTCTTACATCTCTCCTTAGTGACAATGGAAGTGATAATTAGTATGATAGTGAACATACAAATGAATATGAAAATGAGTGTAGACACCGAAATCGTGTCTACCCCTTGGTCCTTTCTCCCCCTCTTAGTCCCCTTTGGTCCACTTAACCACTCCTAACCCATGTTTTATTAATTTGAAATAAATATCCTATTTTAAATTAATAAAATCCCTTTTCCCTCTCTCTCTTGCCACCTCACCACCCTTGGATACCCTCCTTGGATTCCCTTCATTCCCCGCATGGCCAATATTAATGCTTGGACTCCCATTCCAACTTCTCCCCTTTAACCTCTCGTCCATTTTAGCCACCTTCGATCGTTTCTTCTTCGGACTCGCTGACCTGGCAGTTGGGAAAACGGACGAAAGGCTATTTTTAGCCTTTTTCTTGCCTTCCAACCACCGACGTCGGTCAACTGTCGATCAACGTCAACGATATTGCCGGCATCAGTGGCCTTCATAATGGTTTTTTGCATCTGTTATCTGTCCTTCACCTCTCTCTCGCATGAGACTCTTGAATCCTTCAATCCGTCAATCTTTGGCTCCTCTCTCTTCCACTGCTAACTCTTTGGCTGTAGGTACACATCAGGCAACACTCTCAGGGACTCTGCATCAGTTTTCTACATCAACAATAGGGACTCTGCCTTTGTCAACATCAGCACCATCAGCAATCCTTCAGCCAGTCACAGGTAAGTATTTTGTTTGTACTTTCATTGTGTTTTCTAGTTATTTGTTTCTAAGCATTATGAACTAGATTCAACACTCCCTATCCCTAGACCAGACCAGACCCAAATCCTCATCTCCCTGTCTCCCTATTGGCCTCCTCTACCCTTCTGTCCCTTTTTGACATTCTGTCCATTGTCTCAGACCTCTGCACATACTCCCAGACCATTAACCAAAACCAAACGCTCAGACCCAGACCCCCAGACCATTCAACCAAGACCAAAACTCTGTCTCAGACCCATCCATAGACCAAAACTCATCCAGACCTCGTCCACAGACTACTACCCTGACCGACGTCGGTCACTTCCCCCACCGACGTCGACAGACTAACCGACGTCGGCATCCTTGACAACCGACGCCGGTAGGACCACCGATGCCGGCGACTGTGACCAGGCCGACAACATATTTCAGGTAAGCTTTTGCTTCCACTTTTCATTCTGTCTTTATCATTTTCAGTCTTTTATCTTTCTGTCCTTTATCAGACAATCTTTTTATTAATCAGTGGGTTGACATCTCTCAAGCTTTTGCTTTTGGGATCAAGCTTTCGCTTGACAGCCCACCATCTTCTTATCTAACGTCTTCTTTGTCTTAGTCCCTTTCTTTTACAGGTGTCATTCCTCCACAGCCAAAAAGGAGTACCTTCTATCGTCTGGATTATGGTGTGCACGACTACATCCAGGTACATCAAGCCTTGACCATTTCTCTTAGTTTCTCATTTCTCTCTTTGAATGTGAAAAGCGAAATAGCGTAGAAACATTCTGGCACGCCCGGTGGGACGACTTAGGGCCTTCTTTGGGTTCCTTTCCTTCTTTTTTCATTTAGGTGCATTAGGTTTCTCCCTTTTCACCTCTTTCTTATTTTATAAACGACATCATAAGCAAGAATAAAAAGAACTTTTCTTTTCTTTTCTTGCACTTCTAGACTAGTCAAAAATCATATCCTTCAAACCCTTTCTCAACTTGTTTTTATTCTAGCTTCACATTTCGACTTGGGAATTAAAACACATTGCACTTTCATTTCTGCTTGCTTGCATTTCTTAGTCCACACTTAGTAATTAATAATCGCATATTGAATTAATCGTAGTCCACTTGATGTTACACAACCGAACAACCCTGCACAAATCAAACATCAAACTTACTTGAGACAAGGCCCGACTGGGATTTCATCCCCTAGCGGATACCTTACCCCTCCCTGGAAATCTCACTTGGATTTCATCACCAAGGGAAAAGCCCACTCCGTTCTCTAGCAGAGGATAATCTCTAGGCAAGGTATATTTTGGCTAAGCGAGACCAACTCATCACTGGGCTCGTGAAGTGAGGGGAGCTTGCTCCTTAGCACTAGGCCACGTACCGAACCTAATACAGACTTCTTGAGCACCTAAACAAACCTTAAACCATCCATAGACTACCTCTTTTAGGACCCTTCTAACAACCAACCTCCCCAAACATCACTTTAAGGCATAAGCCACAAGATTCTAAAAGTTGATTCTTAGGATTTAACGCTTAGTGTCTGCCTGTCTCCATCTCTATTTTTATGTTCTTATCTGCTTGTTTGAGCTTGTGAGGATGCTCTTCTTCCTTTTTTCCAAGAATCTTCAAATTCACTGAGTTTATGGAAAACTACAGTCACCGGCATCAATTTTATCACCGACATCGGTGACCCTTCCTCGCCGGCATCGGTTACCTGACCGACGTCAGCCATCTGATATCATCGACATCGGTTTTTCAACCGACGTCGGTCACTGTCACAGTCCTATTTTTCAAAATAATAGCCTAAAACTCGACCCTTTTTCTGCCAAAACCACATTCTGAGTTTTTGAAACTAAAAAAACATAGTTTCTAAAACCTGACCCTTCTTGCCTTGCATGGTTTTGACACGCAGTCAAACCAAGGCTCTTCTTGACCACACGAGTCATCAACCACTTCCGTCCTCCCCATCCATAACCAGTCCTATAATGGAGTTCCACTTGGAGACTGAAAGAACTCCTACTCACCCAACCCCGCCCCAGACTCCTATCGTCCCTGAAGGGGACCAAGATTTCGAAAGATTCTTGGACCTCAATGTCAAAGCCCTCAAAAACTATCTCACAAGAAACCAAATGCGGGACCTTTCACTTGCAGCGGCAATGACATCGATGTCATCCGCTACCCAACCCATCATGACTCAGCCTATTGTCTCGACTAGTCACTTGACCATGGCCAATACACAAAGTTTGGCCTCCCCATCTATTTTCGAACCTGCCTCCATCAGGGTATCATTACCCCCTCAACCGCACACAATTCAACCGAGTTCTACACCATACCAGAACTTAGTTGTCTCGACCTCACCCACTCTTACACCTATACATGTGGGAGTGACAACCTATCCTTTTACCAGTGCCGCCACTCAACCACCTATGGCGGTCTCTAGTCAACTTGTGTCCTCCAACTTCATGACACAAGCCCCTTTGACCACGACATCTATCCCTATGACGTACTTCCATATGTTGTGCCTACACAAGTGCAACCAAGTACATCATACGCCTCTTCGACCACCTTCCAGGTACCCTACAACCTAAGGGGTACCCCACCTACCAATCTATGAGTAGACATAATCAAAATGCTGATGGATAAAATGTCCAGTCTTGAGACCTCTATCTCTGGTTCAAGCAATGCTCTGTCATATGAGAAAATTTGCAACGAACCCATTCATCCTTCTGTGCCCATCCGACCATACCCCAACCACTGGGAGCTTCCTAAATTTACTCGCTTTCAGAGTAAGGAAGACCCGCAACAACATATTTGGGCATTCAGACATGCCTGCTATCTCATTGCTCATGACGATGCATTGCTTTTACGCACGTTCCCTATGTCCCTTTCTAGCCCCGCTCTTGACTGGTATAGTTCTCTTACCAGGCATTCTATCTTTTCATTCGTTCAACTCACCCAATTATTTCTCGACCATTTTTCTATCAACATCACCAAACAAGTTTCAATCACAGACCTCTACTCCATCAGGCAATTTGACGACGAATCAATAGTCGATTTTGTCGCCCGTTGGAGAGGCCTGATCAACCAGCTCTCTTTTTCCTTGCCTCAACCTGAGCTCATTGAGCTCTTTTCTCGAGCATGTGCTAGCCACATCTCTTCTACCTTGCGGATCCAGACATTCCGCACTTTCGACAAAGCTTTCACCATGGCAAGAAAGCTTTAACTCTATGCCATCGACAAAAATAAGGTCAAATTGCGTAATAACAATGCAAAATCTAAGGACCCTTCTTCGTCCAAACCTTCTTCTGCCCACTCCCAGTCCAAGGAGTCAGCAAACACCATCATCTTTAGACCATCATCTTCAACCCACCGACCTCAATTTTCAACATCAGACTACATCAATAAACAATTCAACGTCGATCCATACAACGTCAATTCACTCCAATTGGAGAGTCATATGCCTCTATCTTGGATAAACTCGTCAAGCAGGGGATCCTCAATCTCCCTTCAATCTGACCACATCAATTCGACCCCTCAACACCTATCCCTGCATGGTACAGGGAGAATGACTTTTGAAACTATCACCGTGTCAAAGGCCATGACATGGAAAACTGTCAAACCTTCAAAAACATCATCCAGGACATGCTAGACAAGGGGGATCTCACCCTGGATAACCCAAACTCTCTGGCCAACCAAAACCTCGACATCTTCAAGCAACCCTTTCCTAATCACCCACCTACTCAAAACAATATCCAGACCATGACCAATGACCCTCAAGACCATGATATACACACGGTCGACACTGTCTTTTCTCTTATTTCTGACCAACCTCCTTCACAGGTGGAAGACCCTTCATCCCCTATTCCTCCTCCACATGATGAAGGAATTTATTCTCCTATTTGTCCTCCATCGACCTCGCTCATATTGGAGGATGCTTTGATGGCATCCACACCGGCTACCTCACCCTCATCCTTTTTGTCATCAATGGGGGATCATACATTCCCCACGCCTAGACCACACATCGAGACCATGACCATTCCTATGCTCTATCCAACTGCAGAGCCACACTCTCCTATTTATTTTCCACCAAGAGAAGAACCAGTCTCTTCACCCATTTCGATCGAGAAAGACCCAGTCGCGGTTTCTTCTTATCTTTTGCCTGAGATTGCTACATCTCACTTGCCTCCGTCCACATCCGAATCTGAACCCATATCTAACCTCACCTCGCACAATAGTGGCCCTCACCTCAAACCAAAGAAGGCCACTAAACCACACCGGAGGACTCCTCCCCCACATTCATCATTACCTTCAATTTTGGGCCCGCATCCATCCACTTTAATAGGGGTGCTTCCTACTCCCATACTTCAAAGAGGCAAGTCACCTCCATTACTCTCTCAACCCATCAAACATATATCTCTTCTAATCCATTGACCAATGCCTCCTAAACCAAAGTCACCAACCCTCACTGCAACAAAACATCCAGATCCGTTAGCAGGTTCTTATGTCCTGCTGTTACGGCACTTGTTGCAGTCCTCTCGTATCAATCTCCCGCTGCTTAGACCATATCAATCTCTCAGACCAAAACCCCCCTGGTTCGATGATGCTCACATTTGTGCGTATCATCGCACACCTGGGCATGACACTGAGCATTGTTGTGCCCTCAAGGTTGTCATTCACCAATGTCTAGGGAATGACACCCTTCTTCTCGACCACACTATCAACAAACCTTCAACACTGCCCCACTCATCAACTCTCGGATCAAGACCATCTTGGTTTGACAACTCTAAATTCTATCTTTATCACCACACTCCAGGACATGACACTGAGCGTTGTTGCACTCTTAAAGCTGTCATTCATCAACAATGGAGAAAGGATCCTCTTCTCATCAAGGATCTTCTTGACCACCCCTTTGACAAATCATCAACACCAACCCATGCTTCTTAAACCTCGTCACCTAAATTGGGATCTCCATGCCAGACTATGGTCCCTTCGCCACCTTTAACCCCCTTATTCAACATCAACACAGTCAATCTAGCCACTAAGCCTCAATCGACCTTGACCAATCTATCAAACATTTTCCCTAGCCACTGGGGGAATTCAACCTTCATCCACGCCTCAACCAACCTTTCAACCCTGTCTCAACCACATATCAATCACTCTTTTAATCCTAAGCATCGACCTGACCTCAACCAAACATTCAACCCGATCTCAACCAGACCGTCGACCCGACCTCGACCAAACATTCAACCTGACCTCAACCAGACCATCGACCCGACCTCAACCAAACATTCAAACCGACCTCAATCAAACCTTGATCAAATATCAACCAACTTCTTCAGCATCGACCCCAAACTTCAACCAAACATTGACCAACTCCTTCAACATCAATCAACATGTGACCAATTTGGAACGAAGCAAATGGGGCAAGTTTGCTCCTAATTGACCCAGACCTTACATCATAACACAATCATGGGTTAAGATTTTGTCAGAACCTGAGCCCCTTTGTGTCTTGCATCATCGACCAATCCACTGTTAGTCAAGTAATTATTCACTTGATGTTTAACTTGAGCTCGATCCCTTGAACAATCCCTGTCATTGTCATTCCTATCTCCTTCAACCCTCAATCCTAACCCTTTTGTCAAGCATGAATGCTTTGTCCTAATAAAAGGGAAGCCCTCTAAACCTCTTTAGTCAAGTCCATGACCAAAAGTCCAGTAAAAAAAATCAATCAAATAAATATCAAAATGGGATGCATATTCCAAGGTCATAAAACTATAAATGTAGATTGCTCCCTCGAAGGACAGCTACATCATCATTGCTGTATTTACTAGACTGCTCCCTTAAAGGATAGCTAGGCCAAAGTCATATCAAAAACATAAAAGGCAGAATATAGACCACTCCCTCGAAGGATGGCTATGCATAAATTTTGCTACATACACAACACTATCTCTAAAGCTTCCCGCATCGATCAGCTTCACGACATGACCACAAAGCAAGACAATATCCCATCGCAGGCTTCCCGCATCGATCAGTCTGCCTTCAAAAAAAAAAAAATCACTGACAAAACTTTAGAGTCATGGACTTGTCTATAGTCGTTCTCGGGGTCACCTATAAAAGGGGCAAAGTCGTTCCTGCCAAAAAGGGTTCCCCCTTCCATCTCATATCAAACCTATCACCCCAACATACTCAAAGGATTTCGAGCTCACTTAACGTCAAGTGATTCAATTACCGCTCTAACACAACACTGGTCAATGACATAATGCATAAATGGGTCTTTTGTTTCTAAACAACCCTTACCTATGCCCTCATTCTGGTCCTTGTCAATGAAAGAGAAATTCGCCTTTCACTTTTGACACATTTTGGTCACGCATCCAACCCAATCTTTATCTATCCAAGCAAATCCAAACCCAAACCAAACCAATCAAACATTTTTCGACCACCAACATGACATTATGACATCATACATCATCATAGACCATTCACATAGTTTCTATGGACACCAATACACATGGAAACTATCGACCAGACACAATTTATGTTAAGCATAAACCAATACTTGCTGAAGCATAAATAGACCTCAATTCATTTTTAGCATACATCCATCGCGACTATGGAAAATTGCTAGAGATGAAAGACTCCTCGACCAATGTTGCAGAATACACCATTACACAATATGGAAAAGGCTGCAACATCATCTTTTTACCCTCATCATTCATCATGACCAAGACCAATCTATCGACCACTTTGATCGCCTGTCTACCACTCGGACCCTTTGTTCAAACTACATTGGTCTGAGGCCCTATGACCTGGGCTATGTAGGCAGCACTCAGATGATACGACATCTTCTGGGGTTAGCTTGACCACCCTCGTTTGTTCGTCTCTCTGATGGACAAAACTTCTTTCCTCCTTTTGACCATGACCTTGCCCTCGACCAAGACCATTCCATCCCTTTGACCCTTCCTCCCTTTTAGGGAGAACTACATTGGCCTGAGGCCCTTCCACAGGAGCTATGTAGGCAGCACTCAGATCACATAATGTCTTCTGAGGTTAGCTCGGCCACTTTCTTTCATCCATCCATCCACCTCATCCAATGACCATAGAGATCACGCCTATCTCCTCCGACTTCGACCACTGCCAAGACAATGTTGCCTTGGTTGTTTTTTGCCTGTATGTTATCTCATGACTGGTTAGCAGAATTGTGCGCAGACTATTTTTTGACCTTCACAAGTATAGGATCGCAAGAGGGTTGATCCGCACTACTTGTGACTTTTTTGTGTTTTCGAGAGCACTTCCTGAGCCTGGGATACCTAGAACATGATGACCATTTGGAGCTTCAGCTTAGATTGAATAACCCAATCAATAGATGACTAAATGCTGGGGCCTGATTATTTCAATTTTGGCACTCTTCGACCCTTGACCTGCGACACTTTGACCTGACTATCTCATGAAGTAGTGTACGCGCAATCACGACTTTTACAGCATTCTCACTCTATCTTCACCATCTTCATCTACTTTCTGTCAAATCAGCACCCGATTTCAGGTTCCCTTCCCTCGACTCTTGCTTTGAGGGGGAATACCTCATCCATAATTGAGGCAACCCAACCCTCCTATTTTTGTCTTGCAGTTTACTTGAACAACCAACAAGACGAAATCGACCTTATCCCATACTTGGGGCAATCAACTCCTATTTTTGTCTTGTAGTTCATCCAAAACAACCAACAAGACAAAAAGGGGCAAATGTAGACACCAAAATCGTGTCTACCCCTTGGTCCTTTCTCCCCCTCTTAGTCCCCTTTGGTCCACTTAACCACTCCTAACCCATGTTTTATTAATTTGAAATAAATATCCTATTTTAAATTAATAAAATCCCTTTTCCCTCTCTCTCTTGCCACCTCACCACCCTTGGATACCCTCCTTGGATTCCCTTCATTCCCCGCATGGCCAATATTAATGCTTGGACTCCCATTCCAACTTCTCCCCTTTAACCTCTCATCCATTTTAGCCACCTTCGACCGTTTCTTCTTCGGACTCGCTGACCTGGCAGTTGGGAAAATGGATGAAAGGCTATTTTTAGCCTTTTTCCTACCTTCCAGCCACCGATGTCGATCAACTATCGACCGACGTCGGTGATATTGATGGCGTCGGTGGCCTTCATAATGGTTTTTTGCATCCATTATCTATCCTTTGCCTCTCTCTCGCATGAGACTCTTGAATCCTTCAATCCGTCAATCTTTGGCTCCTCTCTCTTCCACTGCTAACTCTTTGGCTGCAGGTACACATCAGGCAACACTCTCAGGGACTCTGCATCAATTTTCTACATCAATAACAGGGACTCTACCTTCGTCAACATCAGCACCATTAGCAATCCTTCAGCCAGTCACAGGTAAGTATTTTGTTTGTACTTTCATTATGTTTTCTAGTTATTTGCTTCTAAGCATTATGAACTAGATTCAACACTCCCTATCTCTAGACCAGACCAGACCCGAATCCTCATCTCCCTATCTCCCTATTGGCCTCCTCTACCCTTCTGTCCCTTTTTGACATTCTGTCCATTGTCTCAGACCTCTGCACATACTCCCAGACCATTAACCAAAACCAGACTCTTGGACCCATACCCCCAGATCATTCAACCAAGACCAAAACTCTGTCTCAGACCCATCCACAGACCAAAACTCGTCCAGACCTCATCCACAGACTACTGCCCTGACCGATGCCAATCACTTCCCCCACCGACATTGGCAGACTAACCAACGTCGGCATCCTTGACAACCGACGCTGGTAGGACCACCGACACCAGTGACTGTGACCAGGCCAACAGCATCTTTCAGGTAAGCTTTTGCTTCCACTTTTCATTCTGTCTTTATCATTTTCAGTCTCTTATCTTTTTGTCCTTTATCAGACAATCTTTTTATTAATCAGTGGGTTGACATCTCTCAAGCTTTTGATTTTGGGATCAAGCTTTCGCTTGACAGCCTACCATCTTCTTATCTAACGTCTTCTTTGTCTTAGTCCCTTTCTTTTGCAGGTGTCATTCCTCCACAGCCAAAGAGGAGTACCTTCTATCGTCTGGATTACGGTGCGCATGACTACATCTAGGTACATCAAGCCTTGACCATTTCTCTTAGTTTCTCATTTCTCTCTTTGAATGTGAAAAGCGAAATAGCATAGAAACAATGAGAGTGACTATGAAAAAAATTTGATTCTAATAATGCATGAAATAATGATTATTATTATGTACATAGTGAAGAATAAAATGCATCTCATGTTTATAACTCTTCTCTCGATCCTCCTCTCAAACATAATGCACTACCAAATGTTGTTTCTACTTATATGCATTATTATATTTCAAATAATGGACATGTTACTGATAGCATCACATCCTCTACTAAATTAGAATGTGATTCACTAAAACATAAAAATACCAACAAATCTCCCAAGCCACCCCTACTATAGTAGCACATATTTCTCACTCTTTACCTAAAGAGAATGGTAGCTCACATACCTCCAATAAGGTCCAATTTACCAATCCTCCAAAGGTTCAAGTGAGCATACCCCCTCTCTATGATCCAATTGTTAAGTGTAGCATTCTCATGGCTAAAATTAATGATTAAATACTTCAAAATGGTAATATACCATCCCAAGAGATTATTTCTTTGATGTATGCAATTGATGAATTATAACACCAAGTGCATCTCCTTACCTTGGAAAACAAAGCTTATAAGTCTTAGATGGATGCCAATGATTTACATTGTAACCCTCTTCAAAAAACATTTTTAAAAGCTTCATTTCCTAAGAATTTATAGATACCATCATTGCCTCACTTTGATGGAACTAGAGATCCATTCATACACCTTCAATCTTTTCAGAAGGCTTTGCAATCTCATGTGAGTCTTTTGATTCTACTAAAATTATTCTGACAGACATTAGTGGGGGAAGAATAGAATTGGTTCTTTCATCTACTCCCCGTTGGCTCCTTGCACACATATGATGAATTAGAGGAGGAATTTATTTGATATTACATAGTAAACATGGGCCCTCATGTTACATATGAGAAACTTGCCACATTGCATCAAAATAATTTAGATCTAGTTAGTGATTATATCTTATGATTCAAGACTCACATGTTAAGACTAATCTACAAACTAGTAGATTTAGAAATTCAATATATATTTATTAAGGGGCTTCATCAACCACTCCTAGAGCAATATTATATCAGACACAGTCCTCTTTTTAGCACTTATGTTATATAGTTTTAGCCCTGGAGAAGAAATTGGGATTGATTGAGGAAGATTTAATTGATCGAATTACTCTAGATTTCATAGTAGTACCTCCATCTATATCTCCTAACACACAACATCCAACATGTCTTTAAAAATATAGGATACCACAACTAGAAAAGTAACTAGTTAAGAATAGAGAGCCAGTTTTCAGATCATAACCTATAGTATGCACTATAGAGAACAGTAGTAAGGCACCACTACAGTTTGATTCAGAGTAGGATAGCCCATGTGTCATATTATCAACACTAATAGATAGGAGATTAATCACATTACCATCTACTCATCAGTGAGATCCACATCTCCTACATAGACAACCACATCAACCCTTTTATAACTATCATCATATTCATGGACACAGAGATAATGATTGTTATGGACTCAAGGATTGCATTAATATATGTGTTGATAATGGCATCATAGCATTCACATAGGGGACATCAAGATATTATCCATCATGGAACCATAGACCTCATTTCTCCATGACTGAGTTATCCCAAGATATTCCTTCACTAGAATCATCAGTTACTCATTATGAGAGTAATGCAGCTTCTAGGATAGAGCCTCAAAGGAGATCTCCTATCCAACCTACTCAAAATGTCTAGAGACCATTAAAGTGAGATAAACCTACATATATCACTATAATTTGAGGAGTACATAGTGTATTTATATATACATATCCAACATAGTCATAGGCACCACAAAAAGGTATCGCTCCAAATAGATATTCACTACAAATAAGTTTTTAGGGTCCTATCTTGTGTAACAACCCACTATGGTTAAGATTAGAGGAACCCAAATTATAGAGTACTGATTTAGAGATATATTCACTATGGCCAAGTTTTTAGGGAACCATTTCATGTAGTAACCCATTACGATTGAGATTAGATGATTCACCATCATAGGTTTCAGCTCTATCTTGATCTATTGCTCAACCTTATGCATCACAATAGAGGCCATAAGGTATTATTTCATGTAGCAATCTACTACAATTGTAGTTAGATGAGCCTTATTCATAACACATAGTTTTATTTGTATATCCAATAAGGTTACATTTGGTAGAATATCCATGTATAGATACAATTAGCGTAAAGTAGATAGTATCAGATATAATGTATGTTCCTAAATAGCATGAGCAGTATGGGCACTTTTTCAGTTATCCATTAGGGTTCAAATAGTGATATAACACACATTCATATCAATATCTTCACTTTGTAGGGCAATAATGGAGCTAAAGGGCCATCCTTTGTATTCTTGATCCACTCTCAAGAAATTGAGCATAGAATGCTCTCTTACATCCCCTTATACTAACAACTAAAATTCCTAACTCTAAGTAAACATCCCTAGTCAATCCAAATTATCCAAATCTTGATCTTATTGATATCCCATGTTACCAATCTTAAACCAGTTCACTTTACCAAATCAATTTACAAATTAAAAAATAAGTAAAATTCTTTTACTTATATACGATTTAGAATGAAACCTAATATCACACTTAAACATATCATGAATATTTAAAATCACATCCTAAAATGTCATCCTACCAAAACATATGAAACCTTAAAATCCATGCCAAATTAACTATTTCTAATCAACCATTTATAACAAATATACCAGTATATTCCAAAATCCATAACACAATATACATGATTCAAAATCAAACAAATATCCATATATATGTAATGAGATTTGAAAAAATATACATAATATCAAATTACAAATAATCATGAATGGGTCTCAAGCCCTCACTCTTAGTCTCACTCTCTACTCTAGTACTAGTCCCATAATCCAACCTAGCACTCAATGGCCCCAAACCTCCTTGAGCTACCGCATACCTCTTACAATGACTCTCTCACTCCAATAGCTAACCATGCTCCTCATACAAGTCTGCATATCACCTTTGAAGGTTTGTTACTCATCCATAATCCTTCTACTCACTAATCCAAAATCAAGTGGGGGCAACCTATGCTTATCTAGTTCAACCATCAGCTCATCTCTCTCTCTCTTATTGCTCTAACATATGCAATTTTCACTATAATATCTCTATCAAATAAATGAACATGAACATCAACTATCACTATCCCTCAATCTATCAAACCCTCCTCCACTACATCATCAAGTACATGCCATGTGAGCTCTTGGATTATCTACTCAATGATGGTCTCCTAGTACTCATCATTTCCACTCATTACCCTAGCTTGTGCTTCATCTTGAAAATCTCCCACTCCACTTGCACACAAAATAAAACACTACATTAGATATATACTTTCAAATCAAACTAAAGCAAAAACTTCTACACAATTCAACTACAATAATTACTTACCTCTCATCATTTGGATCAGTCCAGGATCCTCATACTCAATAGAATCCCCTCTATCAATAGGATATAATAGAGCCAATTGATACCTCATCCACCATGTAATATATGAATTTTTACATCCAACATCATCCATATTAGGAATGTCTATAGCTACATCTTGTGCATCCAAAGGTAACAGTGCTAGCTCAACCTTAATGGGCCTTGTACAAGCTCTTGCCCTTATTGGTGCCCATGCACTCCTCATCCACACCCATACTATTGGGGGCACATCCTGTGGTAGCCAAACTATCTAGTCATGTGCTCATACTAAATTAATTATACACTTCAACCCAATAGGCATGTATCCAATAGCTAACCCTCATATACTATAACTACACTCCATCCTTGACCCACCTAGGAAATCCTTTGTAAGGACTCCATATAATGTCACCAACCACTAGTTTGTCCAAAACCCACATATAATGATCCATCATAGGAGATTGGATAGCCAATGTACTCATTCACTGCTCCTAATGTTTATGAAGGTACCACCTCTAGCCTAGGTAGTCCAATTGGTCGCACAACTGCTATGTGGTCATAATCCCAATAATGCAATAAGGTAGCTACACTCACAACACCACTAAATTGTTAGGTTGTGGAGCTAAAAGCTTCACCAGGATGCGAACAGGAGGAGTTAGGGAGGTTGCAGAGTGTTTGCTGAGTGTTACAGTCACTGGTGTCGGTCAAAAAAACTGACATCAGCAGGGTACAGACAGAAGGCAACCAACGTCAGTCATAAGTCGACTGGCATCGGCACCCCCCAGGAAAATAGGGACCGACGTCAGTCACCTGTGTGGTTTGAACTGCGAATGTTACGGGCAGTTAGCTAACAAACCAAGTGTTTGCATGTCAAGAGCCAAATTTAGACTAGAAGTTGTGGATCTAATTATTGTAATTAGGTGTCTAATTATTGTTTGCATGAGATCTATTTAAGAGACTCATTGGTTGTATTGTAAACTAGTGCTAGAGAGTAAGAGAGAAAAATAAGCTCCTTCAGAGAGAAGAGAGCAATGGTGTGTTCCTCCTAGTGCCTCAGTACCAAGTGTGGGTAATGGTTTGGAGAATCAGAGGGGTTATTTGTGTTTGTATGATCTTGGTCAGTGGATATGCATGGCTTCTTTTGGAGATCTACAATGGTGAGTAAGGTCTAGTGATTTGTAGGTAGCAGCAGAGAGCAAGAGATCTACTTGGAGTACGATTGTGTACTTGGTGTACTAGCAACGTTGTTACTGACTGGTTGGAGAGGTGAACATCAATTCTATATTTGAGTTGATTGTTGGGACTGAGAGAGAGAGAGAAGAAGGTCTTGAGGTGTGGCAAGCCTTTGAGGTGGAAGAAGAAGTGGCATCTTCTTTATTGTATTTTCTTTTGAGTATTTAATACAATTGTGTATTGTCTCTCAAATCCTATGTTGTTTCATATTTCTAGTTACTTATTGATTCTGGTATAATTCTATGTTTAGTTGCTAATACAAGAAGTAATCATATGTGCTCTAATTGAGGAGCAAGATCCTGACAAGTTGGTATCAGATCTTTTGGTTGGGTTACTAATAGGTGGTTCAGATCTGGTTAGTGTTTGTTGATTACAAGTTACTCATAGGGGTTTCTGATTGAGTGGGAGTATAGCAATAGCAGAAGAAAGTAAGCTACGAATGGAGAAACTGAATAGCACGAATGGTCTGATTGATGGAAAGAAAGAGTAGGTAAAGAAAGATTATTGGTTGGTAGCAGATTAGTAGGGAGAAGCAGATGTTGCAGGAGATTTTACACAGGATGCTCTGGATAAATTAGAATCTTGGTTTACAGATTCTTTTGCCTCTTTCCATGCAGCCTGAAATAGAGCATCTTTTCATGGGTATGTCTTTAGAGACTTTGGAGAGATTTATTTAGGAGCTAGAGAGACTTGTCAAATGGTTGGCAAAGGGGAAGTGAAGCTGAAATTGTAGACGGATAACACACAGGTGTTGAATGAGGTCATGTAGGTACCAGTCTTGGAGATGAGTCTAATTTCTTCAAGAAAGTTAGGTGATGAGAGATGCATAGTAACTCTCACAGTGGATGCACTTGAATTAGACAGTGGTAAGAAAGTAGGTATCCTTTATCTATCTACTTATATTATTGGTTCACCTTCTGTTACAAAGATGTGGCTTTGTAGGCTTGGTTACATATGTAGGAGGGGAATGCATGTTCTTAAGCGGAAGACATATATCTTTGACAAACTTAAGAATTGGAAAGCCTTGGTGTTCATGGAGGAGATGATGGACAGAGATCAGCCGTGGGGACTGAATTATTCTAAGTAGGGTTGTGTTGATATGGACAAGAGTTTGACCCAAAAGGAGCTCGTGGGTAAAAATTCATCACTCACAAGCGAACACAGATACCGATGTCGATCAGTAGGAACTGATGTCGAATAAATAGGCACCGACGTCGGTCATGTGTAGATCAGCAGAGTCGGTGGTGTTAAGAAGTAGGAACTAACATCGGTTATATAGTGACCGACATCGGTAATAGGTACACCGGCATCGATAATGTGACCGACATCGGCAGACAGGGTCAGTCACAGGGAACCGACGTCGGTCGGGAGCAGATTGGGAGATGGCTGAGATCAGTCACTGGAAAAGATAGTGGGTGGACAACAAGCTATCAACAAGTCTCAAATGCCCATATGGAGGTCAGAAAGGGTAATTAAATCTCATATTCATTGTTCACCTTCTTTATATTACTTGTTGCTTACTGATGGTCGAGAACCAGGAAGATGTGAAGAGGCAATGCAGGTAGAATCCAAAAATAGTGGGAGCATGGTATGAATTTTTTAGAAGAGAACCAAGCAGGGGATTTGGTAGAGTTGCCAGCAAATGGATGGATTCCTAGGTTAGAGAAGAGAGTGGATGGACACGTGATACGGAAGGCCTGGGTATATGGTCTTAAGGAAGCTGCAGGACAGTGGTACAGGTTTGACAGGTGGATGACAAAGCAGGGCTTTATTCAATGTCAGTGTAACTATTGTGTTTTTTCTTTACCAGGTGGATGATGATTGCAACATTATCTTGTTACTGTATGTGGATGGTATACTAGTTATAAGATCAGATATACAGGGTTTTGCTGAGCTAAAGGTAAAGTTAGTTCAAAGGTATGTCATGAAAAATTTGGAGCAGTGAAATTCTTTGGCATGAGAGACATGGAGATTCTGTCTCCAGTGGGAGCTGATGTGAATCAGGTGTTGGCGAGGTTCATTACACAGGATGCAGAATCGAAAAGCACACCAAGGGCTGGACAGTTCAAGCAGAGCTTAGAACAAGGTTTGAAATCACATGAGGTCTAGTGTAGACTTGAGTTTTCCCAAGCAGTGGGAGTTGTCAAAGAGTTTGGAGCCAATTCGGGAAAGGTAGATTCTTAGGTATTTGAGAGGGACTAGCAGCAGGTTAACATGTTATGCAGGGTCAAGGACTTCACTACATGGATATGTAGGTTTGGATGTGGCAGGTTACTTGGATGACAGGAAAGGCATCACAGGGTGTGTGATGGTTGGTCTTCAGGGTTGAGCTTGAAGAGGGATACAAGCCAGGAAATAGATTAGATGGGGTAAAGATATAGGTACAGGTGTAGCTATTTATCTCCAAGTGGGAGATTGTTAGGTTGTGGAGCTAAAAGCTTCACCAGGATGTGAATAGGAGGAGTTAGGGAGGTTGCAAAGTGTTTGCTGAGTGTTACAGTCACTGGCATCGGTCAATAAAACCGATGTCAGTAGGGTACATACAGAAGGCAACCGACATCGATCATAAGTCGGTTGGCGTCGGCACCCCCAGGCAAACAGGGACCAACCTCGGTCACCTGTGTGGTTTGAACTACGAATGTTACGGGCAGTTAGCTAACAAACCAAGTGTTTGCATGTCAAGAGCCAAATTTAGACTAGAAGCTATAGATCTAATTATTGTAATTAGGTGTCTAATTATTATTTGCATGAGATCTATTTAAGAGACTCATTGGTTGTATTGTAAACTAGTGCTAGAGAGTAAGAGAGCAAAATAAGCTCCTTCAGAGAGAAGAGAGCAATGGTGTGTTCCTCCTAGTGCCACAGTACCAAGTGTGGGTACTGGTTTGGAGAATCAAAGGGGTTCTTCATTTTTGTATGATCTTGGTCAGCGGGTATGCATGGCTTCTTTTGGAGATCTACAATGGTGAGTAAGGTCTAGTGATTTGCAAGTAGCAGCAGAGAGCAGGAGATCTACTTGGAGTATGGTTGTGTACTTGGTGTACTAGCAGCATTGTTACTGACTGGTTGGAGAGGTGAACATCAATTCTATATTTGAGTTGATTGTTGGGACCGAGAGAGAGAGAGAAGAAGGTCTTGAGGTGTGGTGAGCCTTTGAGATGGAAGAAGAAGTGGCATCTTCTTTATTGTATTTTCTTATGAGTATTTAATATAATTGTGTATTGTCTCTCAAATCCTGTGTTGTTTCATATTTCTAGTTACTTATTGATTCTGGTATAATTCTGTGTTTAGTTGCTAATACAAGAAGTAATCATATGTGCTCTAATTGAGGAGCAAGATCTTGACATAAATTCCTCCTATGTAAACTTAAAAAGATCCTTGTATAGGTGGGAAAGCATAGTCATACCCCAAAAGAACACAATGCCATATACCTCCACATTATGCACAATCCTATATATCTTATATGTAATCAACACTCCACTCCCATCCATAGCAATAAACAAGGCCAACAACATGGCCAACCACTTATGTAGGTGTGAAACACTATACTATACTATAATTGATAGTAGTACATCACTATCACTACCTCTTTGATGTATACTTGAGGGAAAACTAGAAACATACAAGGATGCATGATCAATATCATCATCACCCATGTCATCCTATAATGTCACACACCATCCACTAATTTTCAAATGCAAAATACAATACACATCCTCTAAATCCATAGTAATCTCCCTTGTAGGAAGCCAAAAAGTACATGTATAGGTGGGCAAGCATAGTCATACCCCAAAAGAATATAGTGTCATATACCTCCACATTGTGCACAATCCTATACATCCTATATGCAATTGACACTTGACTCCTATCCATAACAATAAACAAGGCCAACAACATGGCCAACCACTTATGTAGGTGAAAAACACTAGACTATACTATAACTATTAGTAGTACATCACTATCACTACCTATTTGATGTATACCTGAGGGTACACTAACAAAATACAAGGATGTACGATCAATAACATCATCACCCATGTCATCTTGCAATGTCACACACCATCCACTAACCAACAAATACAAAATGCAATACATACCCTCTAAAGCCATAATAATCTCCCTTGTAGGAAGCCAAAAAGTACATGTATCTACATTCCACCTCTCACATAATGTAGTCATTAGATATCTATCCCATTGCACTATGCCTAAGTAACACACATGACCCAATCCTGCCTTATCCATGATAGCTCTCTCATCATCAGATAATGGTAATAGGCTTAATGTCTCCATTACCTAGCCCCTATGGAACTCTCTCATTCACACCTCACCCTAAAAACACTAGAAACAACATATATATCAATCATCCATACCAAATAAATATCCAAACAACACAACAACATTTAACAAAGTAGAATCTTAAAAAATCCTACCTCCAAGATAACAATGTTGGGTACAAGACAACAATACTAGATAAGAGCATTGAAACCCAAACAATAATGTTGAACCCTATATAGGAGCACTAACTCCTAGATAGGAGAATTATAACTGGTGAAAATTATCCTAGGCTACTTTAAATAGCTCAAAAATCACCAAAATAGGCTTTAAAATAGACAAAAATCAAGCATTAAGCTTACTTACCAGGCTAACATCACCACCAGCCTCAACCTAAGCTGCTAACTGCTCAAACTGGGTCAAGGAAAGTGCTCATCTCCTCATCATATCTCTCACTCCAGAGATCCAAATCTGAAACTCATCAATACATAAATGAATATAAAATCAATCCAATTTCTTATATTACCCACTTTTCTCAATCAAAGCAAAATACCATTTTGCCCATAACTTGAACCCTGTAACTCTATTTTTCAAAATGTTTTCTTCCACAGAATCATGAAAATGATGCCTTCGACTTAATATGAGATTTTATCTATTAATAATTCATTTGAATATTATATTATGCACATCTCTATAATTCTCTTATACCTAGACACACACCTTGATCATCACCAATAAAAAATCTGTTTCAATTTCAACAACTTAGTCTAATCAATCAAACAACTTCTCAATCAATTCAAACTATACCAACCTTGTTTTTATCAATTTTGCCACTAGTCATCACTTTTGGATTGACTTCCTCTATCATAAATTTTGTCCCTCTCCCAAAAAAGGGGCATCATTCCTATTATTCCTATTCCTACACTTACCCAACATACCCATCCATTCCCATAGGTGGATACACCATGGTTCTTACACCTCCAGTATTTAGATTATCAGATTTAGCTTAGATTAGTCAAAATATATAGTGATTTATATTACATGGGTCACTCAACATTACTCAAAATATTCAAGAGGATATACCTTCAATTTATAGATACATAAACTATTTAGATGCAGTGGTTCAGATCATATGGATCCACGATTATTTTATCTTATAGGTACATAGACTATTCGGATATAGTGGTTCAAATTATATGGATTCACAATGACTTTGATATAGATTTAGACTCAGATACCAAATTTGGGGGCATGTACATTACTACACATCTCACATATATAGCATGACATAGTTACATGACCATATAGTAGATTATAGGCATAGTATAGAGCACAGTGTTTTGATATCCTTTTTTACATATGGGGCATGGAATGATAGGTCATATCACATGTGGTTATATAAATTACCATATTTTACATACGTATCACTCACATACCAAATTTGGGGGCATGACACAGATGTTTATGTTATTTATAATCCAAGATTATATAGATGGAATGGCAATACATGTCATTCTCTTCTTACACATTGACTAGAGTTTCAATTTACACCCAGCTATACCCAAGTTGTCACTAGGTTAGATCGTACAACCATCTACAATGGTTTTTCTATTTCATTACCCAGACTCAGACTACATGAGTTTGTGTGGGATAGAGGACAAACATTAGTTTTGGGCCTCTGAGCATTTCTTAGTTCTAGTTTAGATATTCATAGTGGGGGCATGATATATTTTTCTCTTCACAACACATATTTTATACACACATTATAGATTACATGATTTTATGTGGGACAAAAGACAAAAATTGGTTTTAGACCTTTCATCATTCCTCATCTTTAGTCAGATTCAACATAAGGGGCAAACATTTCCCTCCTTCTCCATGTTATATAAATTCCACTTCCAAATTAGTATAGGGGGCATCCATTTTAGGGATTCTTTCTTTTTCTAGGCACTATTTAGCTCTCCATCCACTTCCTTGGCCAAGAAGTGAGTTGGATCCTTTGCAGCACATTAATCTCCACATAGGTAGATTCAAGTATGCATTTTCTTTTCTTTTTATAATCTACTACTTCATTTCATTACATCACTAGAATAAAATGGGGGAAAATGTATACACGCTAAATTGGTCAAAAAACCACACATATCATGTCTTTTCATAGTCCTTTCATAAGAGACTCCAACTAGAGAATATGAGCCTTGTTCACATTAACCATTTGTTTTACTTATATTGGTCTTGTTTCATGCTTGAGTCACCTTTTTTCTTATTCTCAGTCATCTCAAGATTTTTAAATGATATTTCCACCTTAGCTAGGTCAGACTTTCCATGCTAATTCCATCCCCTAGGTCCTGAGCGTATAGGACAAGAGTGTCAGAATTGGACTACTAGACCCTAAGGTGCCCATTTCGAACACTCCTATCTAATGGCATTTAAAGTCTCAATGGTTATATTACCTCACTTGATGAGTCCAAAACCCTTCTTAGCTTCATCCCTAAGTTTTTTTTATCTTTTTAATGTTGACCAAATGTGAATAAAGTTCCTAAATTCAAAACAAAGAGTCTCCTATAGAAAGGACTTTACAAGGCATTTTATATCTATCACTTACTAATTTGGCATAGTACATAATTAAAAATTAGTCAATAGTATAGCTCAACATTCTACATCACATATAGATTTTCATGCTTGATTAAGGAAGAGCCCAGGAAAAAGTTCATTCTTGCATCTACCATGTGCATTGATTATGCACATTCCCTAAGGGAGAACTACATTTGATCTAAGACCCTAGCACGAGGGTTAATATAAGCAACAATTAGGATAACAGGGGTTCTAGATCATGTGATCATACTTTTCCTAACCTAGTTTTCCCCCCATATGCTTTTGATGTATTTGTTGTTTCATGTGTGTGGATAGACCTAAGGTTTTAATATTGAAATGGATATACAACGAGCTCTATCAATATTCAATATCTGATTTTTCATATACAAGCTCACATAGGGACAACAGACAAAACCTAAAAAACTCAGGTCTTTGGGACAATAGCAGAAAAAAAAGACTATAACACTAGACCCTAGGGTGTCTTATTTTGATGCTCCTATCCTTTCACAAAACAAAATCTAGATCTAGGTTCTTGACATTTTCTCAATCTTGTGCAGTAATTTCTAACCCTTGGATCATTCATTTTAACCTTTTTTTATAGATAAGTTTATTTCTTTCTCTATGCAATTAATTTGATTAAATTGATCAAATATTTTATTTTTACTATATTTGATTGGATTTTCCCCTTACTCTAAACCCTTTATTGTTTAGGAACTAGACCCTAGTTTGCCAAAAATAATAAAACAAAAACTCAGATAGAACATATACTAGATTTATTATGTTGATATATGCTAAAAATGGAAAGTACAAATATGTTAGATATTTGAATGATGAATAAATTAGATACGTAGTTGGTTCTAATGCTATTATATATCTATATCTATAACATGTAGGAATAAAACATGAGTAATATTCTATAATAGTCACCAAATTATATATTAAGTACCTCCATATCTATAGACACTTGCATCAGCCTAAGATAGTTGCATCGATGATAGTGTCTATATAAAACATAGGTGTCTAGTATGGAATACCTACTAAAATTGGATATGACTATCTATATTATTTTGGGTTCATCATTGCCTTCACTCTGGGGCATTTAGATCTAAGTCATGTATAATCATTCCTTGTCAAATTATCAAACCCTAGTTCTTCATATTCATAGTGACCTTGGTAAAAATAGGTTAGTGGGCTCATGGTGTTGAGTTTCCCCAAAGAACCTTCTATAAATGAGCATTGCCTACATATCAAATACTCTGAAAAGGGCCTCAGACTTATGTAATTCTCCCATACATGTATTTTTTGTGAATCATGCAATGTGTAATAAGTAAGTATAATAGTGACTTAACTTGTAACTTGGAAAATATAGCTCTTGGGATGATCCTTCAGTACTAAAAACCTGTATATGTGTTATCCTTATGAATAATATGGAAATAAGAGAAAATAGGGAAGCTTTTCTCATTTGAGTGTTTGATTAAATATTATCTGATATGAATGTTAGGTCTATGCTAGGTGAGGAATGAATGAGGATTGATTATGCTGATATATTAATCTTCACAGAATAATATCTCACATTAAAAAACTTAGGTTAACCATTTGTATATGTTTCATTTATAAATTATGATTTTTGGGTGCTAGAAATTTACATCGAAATAGGACAGATGTGCCAATGTATATGTATATCTGATGCAAGTGTCCAGAGAGTAGGAAAATAGGTACAGGATTAGAACTTGTAGAGGCAGAATATGAGTAGGTTTTAATTATTATAATAAATATATAAGGCCTGGTTTATCAAGATAAGACTCATTGGACTAAGAGATAGGCCAATGGGCACAAGAGAGAGTAGATGCAAGACTTGTAGAAGTGGAAAAGTTATATACATGAGAAGAACATCCAAGGTCTGAGTTTACCGAGTGTATAAGACTACGGTGATATATAATTCATAAATATCATCTAAATTTCCACCCCTTAATTCTAGTAATGAAATTTATAGTTTAAAGGAAGAGGAATGCATACCTAGGTGTGTATAACCCACCTTGCCTTTTCTTGAGTCCAACTTGAGTGATTTTTTGGTGACTGACCTACAACTAAGTGTATGTTACAATATATAATCAATGGATATAATTGAAATTATTTAAATTAAAAGACAATAAGGTTTAGGAGTACACCTATGTATCAATGCAATCATCTTGATCTTTGGCAATTTCATTTGAAAGATGTATCATTATGAATCACTAAAATCTAGATTGATAAAAATATAAATATAGAAAGTGCATATATCTTAGAGAGAGAGAGAGAGGAGGGCCTTATATATACATGAATAACACACACTAAACTATGCACTTAACTCCCTGAGGTCTAGTTGAGGCATCTGACATAATGAATGGGTTATGGGTTTGGTTGATTGTTTGGTGGAATGGGATTTGGGATAGGTGGTGGAAATGGGTTCTCGTGATGGAACCAAAATACCTAAATAGCTTCTTGATTATCAATAATAGCATTGAGATATGTGTAAATGGATATCTAAGGTCATTAATTCTCCAATATCACAAGAAGATGAAGTTTTTATTTAATGTTAGGTTTGTTGAAAGGAAGAAGATCATGTTGGATGACTCGTGGGAAAAGGTCTACCTGATCAATGTCATACACTAAATGTGAATGATATAAGATGAGGATAGACTTGAAGAGAATAAGGGGGTGTAGATGAGATATTAGGTCTGGATAATGTTTTATTAACATCCTTTGTTTTGAAGGAAGATAATGATAGGTGGACCGAGGATGTGCTCTTGTTCTTTCAGTGTGACTAAAAAATATATGATGAGGTGAGGAATGGGATTAGATCAAAAATCATCACATCTCAACTTAGTTATAATGTTAAATTATGTGATGATGGTGGGACTAGGTGTTATAATTCTAGGGAATAGACTATGTTAGACAAGACCTAGAGTCTTGGGGAGGGTCATCCAAAGAAGACTAGGCTAAAGCTAGGGAAAAGTGTATGATCTTGTTCAAGAAATGGCTTGTAAAATATAGATGTTTTATTGACATCTATTGGGTTGACTCTACCTAATCAATGTCATACACTAAATGTGAATGATATAAGATGAGGATAGACCTGAAGAGAATAAGGGGGTGTAGATGAGATATTAGGTCTGGATAATGTTTTATTGACATCCTTTGTTTTGAAGGAAGATAATGATAGGTGGACCGAGGATGTGCTCTTGTTCTTTCAGTGCGACTAAAAAATATATGATGAGGTGAGGAATGGGATTAGATCAAAAATCATCACATCTCAACTTAGTTATAATGTTAAATTATGTGATGATGGTGGGACCAGGTGTTATAATTCTAGGGAATAGACTATGTTAGACAAGACCTAGAGTCTTGGGGAGGGTCATCCAAAGAAGACTAGGCTAAAGCCAGGGAAAAGTGTATGAGCTTGTTCAAGAAATGGCTTGTAAAATATTCATACTGGAATTTTAAAGCAAGGCTTGATATATGGTGCTTTTTTATATAGACACATATTATGTAGGATGTGGTTACTTGCATGGATTGTCAAGAATTTCATATGGCTTGTGTGTGTTAGCAATGTTTTTGACACTATTTTTATTTGTTTTGATTGTTTTGGACTTTTCTTAGTTTTGTAAAAATAAATACCTATTTGTTGAAAATGAAGTGATAAAATTAAAATAATAGAAAGGATGAAAGAAAAAAAAAATTATTATCCTTTTAATTTTTTTTAATGTATGCAAATAAGGAGAGAATGTTAATTTTTCTTAGCTCTACTTGTATGCAAACTAGATGCGATGTTTTTGTTTGTTTTGATTATTTTTTATGAAATTAAATAAATTTATAAATTTAATATATGCATGCAAGTAATGTGAGAAGAGAATATGATTTAAAACAACAACAATAAAATAATTTTTAATGGATTTTCTTATTTGTAAACAAACTAGACTAGTTTTTCAACCTTTCTAATTTACCGCAAACAAAATCCCTTTTCTTTTTAATGGATTTATAAGATGAAAACAAAAGATGCATGTTATTATTTTTTTATTTTTTAAAGATGAAAATGGTATTTCTTTTAACACTTCAAAAATAAACAAGATCGGTAATCTCATACCTTTGTGTATGCACCTAAGGTTGTCTATGTTTGTATGTTTATCTAGGTGATTATTTAGAGTGCAAGAGACTTGTTTAGATATTGAAATAAAAATGATGCCTTGGCTGGAAATAATTAAAATAATTTCTAATATATTTTTTAAGATGATTTAAAAATTTTATTGTTAATTGGGAAGGAAACTAATCTATTAAAATTCAAACACAAATCAAAACTAGCTATATTTTTGTAGCAAAGAATAATGAAAATGGATAGATCACTTTCACTATCAAATTTGACTATTTTTTTGAATATGGAAAATTAATATAAAAAACTAATAAAATAAACTAAATATAATATAATAAAGAAAATAAATAGTAGAAAATTTAGAGAACTCCAACCTAATTCTAGCATAAATCAGCCGAAGTGCATGTGATGTGTTGATAGAAGAATCCTTTATATGCTAGCTCTGTATGCTCTTATATAAATTATATAAACTCTCTAGTTATAGGATTCAAAAAATATGTAATAATATGTAAAAATTGGAGACACAATCCACAAATGGAGAGCATTTAAACTAAGGCTGGCTAATATCTTGCCTTACAAAGTCTGGGTTGCTTTTACCAAGAACATTTCTTCAGTTACGACTATGTAGCCGATTCAAAAAAATAGAGGTTGAATCTTTTGTTAATTGTATCAAGTATATGTCTATAAAATATTATCAATAAAAAAATTTAATGGTAATTTTTAGATCTAAAATCAGGCCAAAATTGGTCTTCTTGTAGAAAGATATGGGAGCTTGTATGGAGGAGTTCAACTAAGTCCAAAAATGAGTTCAATTTAAGAAGAACTAAAGAAGAATAAAAATAGAAGAGTGAGTGATTTATACATGATTTGAGGTGAACATAAGGTGATAAAAATAATGAATATGATGCTAGTTATGCAAAATATGTGAAAATTGGAGTCACAAGAGATAATTTTAGAAGGCATTTCAACTGTGATAGAACTATCGCTTTATACAAGCGCAGTTTCAGAATCACCACTTAAGGTGAAAAAATACCAATAAATATTACAATACCACTATGGTTTTAAAATTAAACCACTTCTTATCATTAAAATTTCCACCTAATTTACATAATCACTTCAATGGTTATGTAAAATAAGAGGTGGTTTCATAACAAAGAAGGGAAGTTTGGTTACCTAGAATGATGGTTCTATCATATATGGTAAATTTTTAAAACAAGGTGAAAAGAGATGGAAAATTAATAATAAATGGGACCAATAGGGACCATGGGAGGAATGGGAAGGCATAGGGAAGGAATAGAGCTAGATATTTCCCTATAGAGCAGTAAACAAGAAGTCATTGTATCCTCATCATATTTATATGAGAAGTGTGACATCATGTAAGTTTTGGGTGCATACATATTACCCCTCGAGAGGGTGCCTTGTTGTGAATTGGCAAGTTGTAATCCTAAGTAAGGCATATAAAAGGAAATTAAAGGTTATAAATACTTACCTTACCCAAACAAAGGAGTAAAGCCCATCGAGACTCTGCACAACTTGTAAATAGAAGATGAGATTCAGGTGTGATTATAAAGAAAATAAAAAAATATATTATGTAATAAAAACATGAAAAGAATACATGCCATACATTATAGAAAGATCATACTACTTGGACCATCCCATCAGGGGACTAAACCTAGTACCAAACTATGTGTACCTACAAACTATAAAATTTATTATAAAAAAACAAAGAAGCTTGTTAAAATGTTAGTGATAAAAATACTAGTTGTGAGATCCGGTAAAGATGACTTATACATGTGAGAAAAAAATTAAATAAAAAATCTTGCCAAAAATAAAAACTTCTAAATTAAAAATGGTTAGTTTGGGGCCCAATATATTCAAAAACTTTCCAAAAATAAATCATTTATGTCATTTTCCTTGAGAGAGATTTTTTGACTGTGGATTGTTGATAACCATTTTGAGCACAAAAGTAGTCAACAAAATGAGGGTGATGAGAGGATGGAGAACATACCAATGGGAGATCAGGCCAGGCATAATCAATTTTTATTAACTTTTATATTTATATCCTAAATTTAAAATTTTGATCAAAATTTAGTTGAAATCCAATAAATTTGATTTTTTTTGCTTTTGTAGTCATTGTTGGGGGGTAGATTAGGTATTTGTGGAATTTGTTGGGTTTTAGGTTGATTTTATTAGGTTTTGGGGGTTTTGGGGGAGTTCATGGATAGTTGATAGAACCACCACCATTTTTAGGTTGGTGGTTACATAACTATTGTGATGGTGAGGTGATTGTCGTAAGGAGGTGGAGATATCACTTTCTTAGGGAAGTTAAGCAACTACCTAGGGTAATTAAGTCACTAACTTAAGGCAATTTTTCAACCACTACAAGGTAGTTTTGTAACCACCACCTATAAGCTGAGATAATTTTACATGTTTAGAGAATGCAAAGATTTTTAACTTATTTGAAAGGTGGAGTTTATTTTTTTATTGACTTAGGGTCTCTTTTTTTATTGTAGGGGGCCTATATTCAATATATTAGATCCTGATAATAGGAGTATATCCCTCGATTCCTATAATTTTTGATAGCCAATGAGTTGGCCTTACTTGTCTGAGTAGGGATACTTTGTATAACATGGGAAAAGATCACCCCCTCTTCTATCCATCTATTGTGTGACCTATTGACCTATTAGGACCTTGATAAAAATACTTTCATGTTCCCTTAGGCCCTAGGAGTGGATGATCACTCTCATGGATGTGTATCAAATCACTAATCTTCTTATGACTAACTGACTAGTGTCTATCTATGATGTTGATAGCCATCATGATGTCCCTAGTTAGAGATAAGCTATCACCAATCTAAGGAATACCATCATCATTATCCTTACCTCTTGATAAGTGGGAGATAAGGGCACATATAGGCTCTTGCATAGCTAGTCACCAATCATACAATGCATAGAGGAGAGAATGGCTCACTGTGCCTAGAGCCAAGATATTTTGGAATGGACCTATGGATATTTTTACCTAGTAGATCACCTAAGATCCCTTTCTTTTATCGACTTGACCATTGTTATGGGTTGGGTCTATGATAGGATGATCCCCTACTAGAGGGGGGTGTTGATTGGGGCATTGAGAGACATTAGGTCCATCATATGGGAAGATGTGGCACCTTTTTGTGATTTGCCATATATTATGGGGTTTTTTATGGTAGTATATTTGATTGCCTTGCCTTTCTAGGACATGGTTGGGTAATGGACCAATGATGGATTCTATTTATCGACAGTTATTAGGGCCACCCAATTTTGAGATAAGCTACTACATATCAAGATGCACCTCATGGATTGAATTCCTCAATAGTTTGGCATGCCCTATGTGGGTAACCTCCCCATCCCCAAAGTTGTGTATAGGGGGATTCATGAGGTGAGATTCACAAAGCTAGGGTGACTAGCATGGAACCCACTTGTGAGAGAGGAGCCTATCACCTAACTAGCCTTGTAGGTAGTTAGAGAAGGATGAATTTAGGTTAGAGATAGACAATAGTAATATATGGATCCACCACCACCACCACTACCCCCACCATCACCATAGGGACCTACATAATAGTAACAACATCAACTAAGAGATTCAAAAGGCAAGGCCTTAACACATGATGAGATAGAGGAGGACCTTGACACAGATGAGGAGGAAGATATAGATGATAACTCTGATCCCAAGTGGCAAGAGGGAGATCTAGGTAAATTTTTGATTTTGTTTATTTGTGATTAAAACTTATATTTTGTTTTTTTCTAGTTACATAGCTGAATTTACATGTGTTCAATTTTTTCATTTTAGCTAGATCTAATTTATCTTGTGTACTCTGTGATAGTAGATATTGTGGGCACATGGAGGAGGAGGATCAAGGATAACCTAATATATCTATTTTAGCTTAGCACTAGTTAGAAATGGGACTAGTTATTATTATACCCTAGGATCCTTATAGGGATTGGGCATCATACAAATGTTTTTACCCTAGTGTACCATGCTTCGATGATGGTGAGATGTTGAGGATAGAGAAAAACACTTTATTGGATAGGGAAAGGAGAGTAGAGGCCTTGGTGGACACCATGGTGAAAAGAGGAGGATACAGAGCTTCCAATCATAGGATAGGGAGGGAAGCATTAGAGGGAGGCTTGATCAGGATCCATATTCCCAGACACCAACCAGCTGAGAAATAGGTAACATTAGAGGGAGGCACAAGTAGGAGACATCTCTAGAGCCACAGCCCTAAACATTCTTCCACCTCAACTCCTTCTCAGAGGATGAGGATATGCTTTTGAGACTTGTTGTATATGTTTTTGGTATACCATTATAGATGTTGGTTCTTTTTTAGATGCCTTGAGGCATATTGGCCCTCTATGGAGGTGCTTATATTAGACATTTTTATTGTATGAACTTTATAGTTTACGTGATATATATATATATATATATATATATATATATATATATATATATATATATATGGATGTTTTGGAATATTCATCATTGATCATTGAGTGATTTGACTCTTTATTTTCATATCAAATTCTTAGTATGTATCTTTGAGGGACTAGATATGTGATGATGTATGTATATATGTATCTTTTTGTTTTTGATATGCTATTATGGGAAAATGTTTATGTATACATGGAAAATGTATGAAAATAATTTAATGTGATGGATGTACACATGTGACTATGACTGTGCTAACATTTTTATTACAAGTGAATACCTAATTGCTTTGTTCACACAATATATGACTTTCAATTTATAATAAGGGATGAATGGTGAAAAAAGGATAAATGTGAGATGAATCATAAATCAAAATTTCATAGGAAAAAGGAAGATGACCTAATCTGTATGAGAAAATGTGAATATGTACTTCTTGTTAAACTTATAAAATACTAATTTTATTGGCTTCATCTAGAGAGAACTTGCCTTGATAGAACTAGTAAATGGGAAAAGGCTACCTTATTTAAATGTAAGCATATAGAAAACCTATTTTGAATAACTTTCTTTTTAGACACTCTCTTTCTAATTTGGCATTTCTTTTTCATTTATCTTTTACTTCTCTTTGTAACCCCATATACCTATTCTCATGTGACCAAGAAGACACATGGGATCATAACCAAATTCTAGATACATGTGAGCAAGGGCATCTCTCCCTAATGTCAACCTCATGCAACTAGTAAGATGCAAGGGATCAATACCAAGGATTAAAAAGGATAAAAGATGGGTAGTTTTGAATTTTGAAATAACATAAGCTCTTAATTTTATTAAAAACATCTAATTTTATATTTTTAAGGCCTTCACTTACAAACCTTGGCCCCATGCAACTAGTAAGAAGTAAGGGATCACCACTAAGGACCAATATGAGTAGCTAAATCTATTTTATTTTATGCATGCTAATGTTTTATTTTCCAAAGGCGCCATAAAGGGGGGACTATATCATAGACAAGTTTCTAGACTCCACTGTAGGCTAGCATTTTTTTAAGTTGTGCAATAATATGTAGGGAAAGAGGTGTACTGTAATCTTAAAAACTAAGACAAATACCCATGTGACATATTTATTTCAATAATACTCTCTATAGGGTGATAGGGTGACATGAGAATGGAATAACATGATATGCCACATTCTAAAAGTTTCTATTTTATATGAACCAACCAACTAAACAATCATGAAATAAAAAATATGATATGTAGTTGAATATAAAACATATGAAAATGCAATGCAAATGAGAAGAGAGTGATATCTAAGAATTAGATATAGAAGTGTTTTAGGTGCAAAGAGTTTACAAACTCATTAAATCTTTCCCCTCTAAAGTACATAATTGATAGGCTCCATTGTTGAAATCCTTTGTTAATAAGTAGGGGCCCAACCAATTGGATCTGAATTTTTGAACCTCTACTTTATTTTTGTTAATTAAACTATTGAGACTAAGGATAAAGTTTCCAACACTGATTGGGTGCTAATGAAATTTTTTGTTGTATTTCCTACACATGCAGTCAATATAAGCTATGTGATTATTTACAATGATGATTTGATGCTCGTCTAGAATATCCAACTTGACCAGACACCCTTGTCTATATTCTTATTCATCAAGGAGGCCTTGAAGGGAAATTCGAAGGCTAGGTATTTCCACCTCTAAGGGCAGAATGACCTCTGACCCAAATACTAGTGAATATGGGGTTGCTCTTGTGGGTGTTTTAATAGTTGTTCTATAAGCCCAGAGTGTTGGATAGAGTTGTAGATGCCAAACCCATTTAGAGTATTTGATGGTTTTGACCAAGATTGACCTCAAGGTTTTATTGGTATCTTTGGCTTGGCCATTATCTTATGGATAATATAAGGAGGCCAAGTGGTGAAATATAATGAATTTCTCACAAAACTCACAAACATCAAGATTCTTGAAAGGGGACCCATTGTTAGTAATGATGACCTCTAGGAATCTAAATCGAAAAAGTATTTGGTTTAGGATGAACTTTGCAATGATGCATCTAGTCATAGTTATTAGGGGAATCATGTACGCCCATTTGGTGAAATATTTGGTCATTATGATGATGAAGTGGTGACTGTGTGAAAAAGTAGGGGAGATTTTACCTACTAAATCTAGACCCCATGTATAAAAGGGCCATGGAATGATGATGGGTTGTAATTCCATAGTGGAAACATGTATCTCTTATAAAAAATGTTCGTACTTTTTGTATTTATGTACATATTTGAAAAGATCTTGATATAGAGTGGGATAGAAATATTCCATCTTATGGATTTTTTGAGTAGTTTCATGGCCACTAAAATGTCCACTACATACACCACTATGATGATGAAAGAGGACCTTTTATGGCTTCTCTTAGTCAACACATAAAAATAACATGTTGTCAAAGAGCTTATGATAAAATACCATATCTAATATAGCATACTTGAATGGAATAACATGAAGATGTATCTTATGTTGTGAATTAACACCTTCAGGGTAGGTATAATCTACCAGGTAATTGATGATGTATATATACCAAGGAGAGGAACTAATAGAAGGATAATCTATATATCATATCAAATCATTGGGTAAATTGGTATCAATGAGGTCCTTAACCTCCAAAGGGGAATCAACAAATCAATTACTGATGATTTTTCCTTTAAAGAACTTTTGGTTGATATAAGTTAACTCAAAGTCACTTAAGATCATAATGAGGCACCAAACCTTTCGAGAGAGTGATGGATGGGTTAGGAAAATTCATATGGCTTGAGATTTCACAATAAATTTTTCTTCTTGATTAATCATATAATCTTTCAGTTTCTTGGTTTCAAACACTATTGCTAGGCATTCCTTTCTTACCGAGTGTATCATGTTTCATAATTGACAAGGATTTGGATAATGAAATAGATCATGCATTCCTTACCAGTTTCATCTTCTTGAGAAAACATACATGTGAGGGATACCTTAGTCACTCTGACATAAAGTATCATAGGTTTATCTATCTTAGGTTCCATGAGTTTAGAAGGATACATAAGAAATTGTTTTATTACTTTAAGTGCTTCTTAACAATCACTTATCCAAATTAGTATGCTTATATTTTTGAGTAGGTTGTAGATGAGACGAATGGTGTAGGAAAGGTCAAGGATGAATCATTGGATATCTTCAAACTTTCCTAAAAATGTCTTGATGTTATATTCATCCATGGAAGGGTTCATTTCTAACATTGCTTAGATCTTAGCGGGGTCAATATCAATCCCACACTTAGAGATGATGTACCCCAAGGGTTTTCCAATAGTGACTCCAAACATGTATTTCTTTAGATTGAGAGTAACTCCATATTAAATCAACCATGTGAAGATGATGTATAACATTCCTAAATATTCCTTGCATCATCTTGTTTTTCTAAGTAGGTCATCCATGTAGATCTCCATTATTTTATGGAAGATATGGGTCATAGCCTTTTAATATGTTTCCCCTATGTTTTTTAGGATGAATAGAATTACAACATATCAAAAGGTTTCCCAAGGTATAGTGAATGAATTCTTATTTTGGTCTTCGTTAGAGATGTGAATATAGTTATATCCAAAAAAATCATTTATGAGTGATATCAACCTATATCCTATGATAAAATCAATAATGACATCAATAGACAAGAGGGGGAAGTCATCCTTTGGACATGCCTTCTTAATGTCCAAAAATTATGTGCATATTCTACTTCTGCCATTATTTTTTATAATGGGGATGACATTATACATCCATTTACAATAATCAATGGGCTTAATAAAGCTGACTTTTAAGAGCTTGATGACTTCCTCCTTTACCATCAATACAACCTTAGGTTTAACAAGTATGAGTTTTTTCTTGATGGGTTTCACTTTAGGTGTTGTAACTATATTATGGACAATTACGTCAAGATTTATGCCTCTTGTGTTGATGTAAGAGAAAATGAAGAATTTCGAAAGATCCATGAGGAGTTGCTTATGGACCTCCACCCACTTGAAGATCTTAGCTTGAGTAGTCTAGGGTTAACTATGAACATTATACTATGTTTCAAGGCTTCCAAATTTCTTATTGAGGTCTATCTAGACCAAGGTAGCTTTTCCAAACCTTAGATTCTTCTATCCAACCTACTATTGTAACTTTCTTCACCAAAATATGTTTGACTGTGTAGAACAACAACACAACTACAAGTCTATGACAAATGTTGACATCTCAAATAATGTTCTTGATCATTCCAAATGTTTAAATGCCTTCCAAAAGACTCATATACACTTCCTCCAATGTTCTATAACACATTAATTCCAATTCTTGGTCCATGACCTTTCAATTATTCAAATACATAGACTTCTTTACCAACATTCATTTTAAAAAGTAGAGTAAGATTTGAATGGACCTATACGCATAGGTATTATTTGTTAAATATGAGTATTTTAACATCTAATCACACTAAATATAACTTTATAAACATATAAAACCATTTACTAATCTTAATACTTTACCATTTTGAGAGTCACAGTCTATAGACAGGTAAAATTCACCCACAACAGGGGTCTAGTTTTTGCCACTTTCAACAAGGCTTCTTTCTCCTCAATATTTCTTCAAAATTTATCTCAAAAAAACATGCATTATTCAACATGAATTACCAATCACAATGTCCACAAGGCTATCAAGATTCCATGTATTAAATTTCTAAACGTCAACTTTACAAAACATGCATACTTAGAAATTTAACCTAGTCTTACAAATTATTTTCAACATTACACCAAACATAAATATAATACATTTGCTTAATCTTGTCACTAGATGTAAATCATGAATAATCCAGGAACATTATTGAAATCCAAATCACCATTGTCATTCTTTTAAAGTACTAATTATTACCAGAATGGACTTTCATAGTCCTGTACAAATTTTTGGTAGACTTTCTTTCATATAACCATTGTCTGCCCTATTTTTTCCTTCATACCTATGACCTCTTATACATAAATACTCACTATATAACCTTACTATCTAAAAATAGAATCTCAATACAACCCTATAACTATTTATTGAAACAATCAACTTCCATCAACTTCTAAAACCCACGTAGGGTGGTTATCACACTAACTGCCACCCCACACAATAAATAATGACATATGAATCAAAAAAACTTTATGAAATTTATGAGAGGACAAAAGGTATTTTAAAACATTATTAAATAATCAAAAACCTTTATTCTCACTTAACCCACCTAAAGGACTCACAATCCCTATTTACATGCTTTGAAGATTCAAATTAGAAAAAGGTGAGAAACTCTTAATGGACACAAATTAAAATTTTCATGCACCGATATGACTTCAAAACAATTTCTTGAGTGATCCTAAGATGCCCCTACATCATAATCCTAAGGGGAGAAAATAAATTGCCTCAAATGTTCTTCACTCAGATTCTCGTACAAATGAGTGTGTTCATTATTGCCACACCTATGTCTTTGCTTCCTCTTCCAATTGCTTCTTTTCTCTATCACCTGTTGCTACTCATTTTACTACTTGTACCTAATAATAATATTATTTATTTGATTAATAGATTATCCCATGTGTTCCACTATCACTTCTCTTCCTTTGATGCTTTCTAATGAATCAATGAATTCATCTTCATCTTTTAGTTTTTCATGGAGTGACTGAATGACTCCCTTAGCATCATCTTCTCCTTTTGGAACAACTGCAAACTATCTTTTCTCATATTCATACTCTTTTTTTTTCATGGGTACTAGTATTGTCCCGTCTCTTATCAAATTTCACACTTGACTCTTGACTTGGCTGGTCACTATATTCATACTTACATATAAAAACTCAACGAGAATGTTAGCTATAAAACAAAGAGACCATAATGTCCCTTTAAGTTCCTCTTGAATAGACACCCTCTTTTCTTTTTATTCTTCTTAAATTTTTTGCTTTGGCCTTGGTTTTTTTTCCTCCTTCACCTTCTCCACTACGATAAATATTTTTTCTACTTCTCCATCCTCATGTTGCTCTTTTGGCAAATTGATTTTCTTTAAACCTCCATGGACTTTTTTGTTCATCTTTTCCTTCTTCAAGGCATTCATCTCATGTCTTCTCCTCTTCATCAATAGCTCTATGGTCCATTTTACTCTTTTTTTCATCACCCATCCTTACCATGGGCCTTCTACCTCTTGTTGGCTAACCCATTGTTCACAATCTTCTAGCAAATCCATCAACTTAATCTCCAAATTCATCATATCTTTCCTTATTTCCCTCATTTATTTTTTCATTTTTTTCTCTTATTTTTCTCTTTATAACTTCTCTCTCTTGTGGTTATTAATCTAAACCCTATCTCTCACCTTTCTCTCTACCTCTCCCTTCATCTTGTTTTGTTAGCCTCACTTAGACCACTTCCCTCTTTTGGTTCACACCTAGAACCTCCTATATCATACCTCACTTGGGTCTTCCAATTCTCTTTGTCCTTTCACACTAGGACTATCTTTCTTTCTCAAGCTCTCTTTATGATCTTGTTTCTCTCACTTAATCTTTTTAATATCTCACTTTGCTATAGAGCTGCCACCTTAATCCTTCTTTGTCTTCTTTCTTTCACCTGTCACTCATCATCAGTAATGCATTCAACCAAATAAATCAATCACAAAACATATCATACCTTCTCAATCTATTATCTCAACTTTGTCTTTCCAAAGAATCCTTATTGATCAACTCATTTCCTAAAATTTAAATTCACATGCATAGTAAAAATATCAAATCATCAACATGTACCTATTTTTACACCTTTCCCATTTTAGGTGTGGAACCTGATTGTATTCCAAGATCAGAGGTTAAAATTTTGATGTTATTTCAACTGGTTTTAGATCCCATTTTTTGAATCCCTGATGGTGTGGGAGGGTTGCAAGGGGGGAACCCCCTTGCAAGTTCTAAGGTGGTTCAGGGGCTACGTACCCCATAGATTTTTTTTATTAAAATTGCATTATCAAATTATAATTTCATAGTCAATCTAGGCCATTGATTAAAGGTTTCCATATCTAATAGTAGATGTTATGTTTAGGTATTTTTTACCCTAAAATGTATTGATATATGGCTATGATTAATGAGTGTGAAAAATAATGAAATATTGTACACAAAGAGGAGATGGAAAAGGTAGAGAGGTGCAACAAGGTTTGTTATAGGATTTTATTTCTCCCTTTTATTACTAGAAATAATATACTAGACAAGTTTGGTAGATGTATACCATCTTGAGTGAAGCACATTAAATCTTGTGTCTCCTATTATGTGCATGCTTATGTTTATTTTCTAAATGTTTGATTAATTCATTTCATATTTTTTATTTTATGTGATTTGGGGATAAATCTAGGTTTTAATTTATCCTAACAAGTGGTATCAGAACAAGGGTTATTTTTGCATAATTTTAAATCATAAGAAGAAAATGGTTTAACCTCGAGTGGAAACTATGGTGGATGAAAATAAATCTAAGGTGAAGTTTAATGGATATAACTTTAGATTGTGGAAGATGTAGATGGAGGATTACCTTTATCAAAAGGACCATTATTTTCCATTGGGAGGGCAAGCCAAGAAGCCATCAATAATGTCAGATGAAGATTAGGAACTATTAGATTAGAAAGCCCTTGGAACCATATGGTTGTGCATTGCATCTTCTATAACATTCAACATATCATAAGAAAATACAATAGAAGGTATTATGAGCACATTAGGCAAGTTATATGAAAATCCCTCTTCCAATAAAAGTTTTTGATAAAAAAATTATTTAATATGAAAATGTTTGAAAATGGTTTAGTACCAGATCATTTAAATGAGTTTAACATAGTTACTAGTCAGTTACATTTCATAAATATTGAATTTGATGATGAAGTTAGGGCTCTTAGTATTCTTTGTTCCTCGCCTAAAATCTAGAATAAATTGGTAATGGTAGTAAGAAACTTTGTGTCTAATAATGCCAAACTAAAGTTTGAAGATGTGGTAGGTGTTATCCTAAGCAAGGAAATGCAAAGGAAAAACATAGGTAAAACATCCACATCTAGAAACACATTAACAGTGAAGAACAAAAGAAGGTTAAAGAATAGAGGAAGATGAAACCATGGAAAATCAAAAGGGGGTGCAAGATATAAATCAAGAGGCAAGATGGAATGTTGGATCTATGGAAAGCTAGGACACACAAAGAAAGAATGTTGGTTTTTAAAGGAAAAATTGGGTAAGGACCAATAGGAAGGTAATAGAGAAGCAAATGTAGTAATTGATGTATTATACGATGCTCTTATACTTTCTTTGGATAATATAGTTGAATCTTGGGTTTTAGATTCAGGTGCTTCTTTTCATGTTACCCCTTATAGACATTATTTTATAGATTATGTTCAAGGTAATTATGGGAATGTTTACCTTGGTCATGATGAACCCTATAGCATTGTTAGAAAATTAAGTTTTTATGTTAAATTACAAAATGTAAACACTTGGGTGCTAAAGGATATCAGGCATGTTCCAATCTTGAGGAGAAATATGATCTCTGTAGGGCAGTTAGGTAGTGAGGGTTGTATGGTGGCATTTACAGTTGAATCATGTAAGGTTAAAAAAGGTTCTTTGGTGGTTTCAAAAAGTAAGAAAGTCGGCACTTTATATTTGTCTACAAATAATGCTAATTCATCTTGTGTTGTAGTTGTTACAGATAAATATGCAGCTTTGTGGCATTACAAATGACCACATGAGTGAAAAGGGAATGAAGACCCTACATGGAAAGGATAAACTACTAGGTATAAAATAATTAGATCTAGACTTTTGTGAGCACTATGTATATTGGAAAAAAATGTGTGAGATTTTTCAGGGTTGAACTAGCTAGGATGGAGTAGAAGTTAGAGCTTGTGTATATGGATATATGGGGACTAGCTCAGGTATCTTCCCTTGGTGGTTCATATTATTATGTTAATTTTATTAATGATGCAACTAGGAAGGTTTGGGTATAATTTATAAAAATTAAGTCTGATGTTTTTGATACATTCATGAAATGGAAACTTTATTTGAAAATGAAATAGGTTTAAAACTAAAATGTCTCATATCAAATAATGGAGGTGAGTATTGTAGTAACACTTTTAACAATTACTATTCAAAAAGTGAAATTTGTAGACAAAAAATAATTCTAAGAACACCACAACAGAATGGTGTGTCAAAAATAATAAACAAGACTATTATGGAGTGTGCCAGATGCATGAGATTGCATGTAGGTTTGTCTTTATAGTTTTGGGCAGATGTTATAACTACAATGGTTTATTTGATAAATAGAGGACCTTTGAGTGCTTTGGATGGTGGAATACCAGTGGAAGCACGGATTGGAAATAAGGTAGATTATTCTTTTCTAAGATTTTTGGTTGTGAGTAATTTTTTTATATTGACAAAGATCATTGAAATAAGTTAGAAGTTAAGTCTCAAAAATAGACATTTATTGGTTATGGAACTGATGACTTTGGATTCTAGTTGTGGAATATGGAAGATAAGAAAATAATCAAGAGTAGAGATGTTGTATTCAATGAATACGTCATGTATAGGGACCAGTTATAGGAAAAGAATAAATAAGAATCCAAAAAAGAATATACATTATTAGAATACATTACAGAAAAATATGTCCCAAAGGTACCTAATCAAAATGTACAATAAGAACAGGTACCTCAAACCCCTATTAGAAGATATACAAGAGTAAGTATACCACCTGATCAATTTTCTCCTTCTTTATATTATTTATTACTTATTGATGATGGTGAGATAGAAAGCTATGAAGAAGCATTGTAGATTGATGCCAAGGATAAGTGGGAGCAAGCTATGGATGAGTATGATGCTCTAATGGAAAAATAGACATGGGATTTGGTGGAACTTCCCAAAGGGAAGAAGGCATTATAGAATAAGTGGGTATACATTATAAAGAAGGAAAATGTAGGTAAAAATAAATTTAAGTCTAGAATGGTGGTTAAAGGTTTTGCACAAAATAAAGGTATAGATTTCAATGAAATATTTCCTCCAGTTGTTAAAATGACTTTAATTAGGACTGTTTAGAGCTTAGTAGCAGTTGAAGATTTACACTTAGAATAGTTAGATGTAAAGACTGCATTCCTTCATGGGGATTTGAAAGAGGAAATATACATGGAGAAACCACAAGGTTATGAAGTTTGAGAATTTGGTGTAAAAATTAAAGAAGAGCTTGTATGACCTAAAACAAGCTCTAAGACAATGGTAGATTAAGTTTGATAGTTTTATGATGGAATAGGGTTATTCTATATGTCATTTAGACCATTGTGTATATTTTAAAAGATTTGAAAATGGTAGCTATATTATTTTAGTTTTATATGTAGATGATATGCTTGTAGCTGGTTCCAACATGCACAATATTAATGTACTCAAGAAATAGTTAAGTGATTGCTTTTCTATGAAGGACCTAGGTGCAGTTAAATAGATACTTGGTTGTGGATAACTAGAGATAGAAAGAATAGGAAGCTAGAATTATCACAAGGAGACTACGTTATAAAAGTGTTAGAAAGATTTAATATGTAGGATGAAAAATCAATTGGGACACCTTTGGTTGCATGCTTTAAATTAACAAAAGAACAATATCCTAAAACATAAGAAGAAAATAATCTGATGTCTAACATTCCATACTAATTAGTAGTTGGTAGTTTAATGTATGCAATGGTGTGTATGAGGTATTACATTACACATGCAGTGGGAGTGGTGAGTAGGTTCATGAATAATCCAGGAAAGGAACATTAGAAGGCAGTTAAATGAATCCTTCATTGCTTAAAATGGACCATAGCTATAGTGTTAATTTATGGTGGATCAGATGTGACATTACATGGATATGTTGAATTAGATATGGTAGGTGATTTGGATGGTATAAGAAGCACTACATGGTATGTGTTTATAGTAGGTGGTACAGTAGTTAGTTGGGTATCACAGTTACAAAAGGTTGTGGCACTTTCAACCATAGAGGCTGAGTATGTTGTTGCTATAGAAGCAATCAAAGAAATACTTTGGTTACAAATATTGATGGAAGAATTGGGACATAGTAAAGAAAGATGTACATTATATAGTGATATTCATAGTATAATCCATCTAGAAAAAGATTTAGCTTTTCAATCTAGGACAAAACACATTTAGTTGTGGTATCATTTCATTCATTTAGTGATAGAGGAAGAGCAACTAAAATTGGAGAAGATACATAACACTGAAAATCCTATAGATATGATGACCAAGTTAGTTATAAAAGAAAAGTTGAATATTTGTTCATCTTCAATTGGTCTTCATGGATGATAATTAAATTAAGGAACTTGTCTAGGTATAGATAGTATAGTGGATGTAGTAGTGGTGGAGTTGTTGCAATTAGTCTCCAAGTGGGAGATTGTTAGGTGTAGAGCCTAATTATCTTCTAGGATTAGAGGTTAAAATTTTGATGATATTTTAGTTGAGTTTAGATCTCATCATTTGAATCCCTTATGGCATGAGGAGTTTTAAGGGGAGGAACCCCCTTGCAGGGCTTGAGGGGGATGACCCCCCTGGCAGGGGGTTCAAGGACCATATGCCTCAAAGAATTTTTTATTAATATTGCATTGTTAAATTGTAATTTCATAGTCAATATAGGATGATAATTAAAGGTTTCTAGATCTGATAGTAGAGGTTATGTTTACTTGTTTTTTACCCTAAAATGTATTGATATATGGCTGAGATGTATGATTGTGAAAAATAATGAAATATTGTACATAGAGAGGAGGCAAAAAAGGTAGAAAGATGTAACAAGGTTTGTTACAGAATTTTTTTTCTCCCTTGTATTACTATAAATAATATATTAGACAAGTTTGGTGGATGTATCCCATCTTGGGTGAACCATGTTAAATCTGGTGTCACCTGTTATGTATATGTTTATGTTTATTTTTTAAATGTTTGATTAGTTTGTTTCATAACTTCTCTTGTATGTGATTTGGGGATAGATCTAGGTTTTAATTTATCCTAACATCCCAAGGCATATCCTTGCTTTGATACCAAATGATGTAGAGCTATTCCATTACTTTTCCAAAATCTACCTATATCCTTCACCTACATGCACTTATTCTTATTTGCAAACTAGTCAGTCTATCTTGGCAAACATTATGTCTATTTGTCCAACTAGATCAAAACACAACAATACCTACTTAATCCAAGTTTCAATATTCTCAAAAAATTATTTCTTATCACTACACACAACAACAAACCACTTTATCACTATGCTCTTTTCAATTCATTCAAGAATCTCTTTTTCCTCATTCATACTTTCCATACAATCCCTTTTAGGCAATAAGTATTTATTGGTTTATGTCTACTCACCATAATTTAGGGTTCTAGGCACTTGATACATGCTTCAAAAAATTTATTATATCTATCAGATCATTATCAAACTTCCACTATACATTTAGACAACCTTATACAACTCTATTCACTTGACAATGACTTTTATGCATACTCTTCAAGTAATGATTTTTAATTTAATGTTATCATCTAATTTAATAGAATTTGATTTTTTAAACATGGTTTTCATTACCTTTCTTCCTTTCCACTAATTCACAATCACTTCCCAAGTTTCAATTCTCCTCTTCTCAAAACTCTGCCACTCAATTTTCAGTCTTTGTAGCCCTATTACCTTGCATTTATTACTTGTATGGTCCTGTAATTTATTAAAATTAAAAAAAACACTAGTTATAGATACAATTTTCCATGTACCTTCTATTCACAAAGTTACAAAATCTAACTTTGCATTTAGACCACTTTTCTTTACAAATCTTGCTCACTATTATCTTTGAATTAGGTCTCCTAGGTTCTTCTAAGCCCATGTCTACATATAGGCTACTCCACACATGCATGTACATACAGACATATTTAAAGCCTTAAAATATGTTATCATAGATTTAAACCTATCTATCCTCAAAATTTTATCATGTTTTGATGGTTATAAAAGAAGTTATGACCCAAACCCTAGTTTAGGGTTTCATAAACTCAATCATAGGCCAAAAGGACATAATTTTCAACTGTGAACATTATACTATGTTTCAAGGTTTCCAAATGGATTATTTAGGTCTATCGAGACATAAGGTATATTTTCAAAACCTTAGATTCTTCTATCCAATCTATTGTTGTAACTTTCTTTGCCAAATGACTGTGCAGAACAACACAACTACATGTCTATAACAAATGTTGACAACTCACATCACGTTCTTGATCATTTTAAATGTTTAAATGAATTAAAATATAATAATATATACTTTTTCCAATTTTATATAACACATTCATTCCAATTCTTATTTCATGACCTTTCAATCATTCAAATGCATAATGTTCTTTACCAAGATTCATTTCAAAAAGCAAGGTCAAATTTGAATGGACTTATACTCATAGGTTTTATTTATTAAAGATGAGTATTTTGACATATAATAACACTAAATAAAACTTTATAAATATATAAAACCATTTACCAATCTTAATACATTACCATTTTGAGACGCACAATCTATAAACAAGGAAAATTCACCCACAACAGGGGTCTTGTTTCTGCCACTTTCAACATGGTTTATTTCTCAATATTTCTTAGAAGTTTCTCTTTAAAAAAGCATGAATTATTAAACATAATTACCAATAATAATTTACACAAGGATATCAATATTCCAATTATTATATTTGTAAATCACAATTTTAAAAAACATGCATACTCAAAAATTCAACCCAGTCTTGCAAATTCTTTTTAACATTACACCAAACACAAATATCATCTATTTGCTTAATCGTGTCACTGGGTATAAATCATGAATAATCCAAGAACATTATTTCAATCCAAATCACCATTTTCATTCTTTTAAAGTATTTATCATTAGCAAAATGGACTCTCACAGTCTTGTAAAAAGTTTTGGTAGACTTTCCTTCATACAACCATTGTCTGCCATGTTTTTTCCTTCACACATATGACCTATTCTACATACATACTTACTATATAACCTTAATATCTAACAATAGAATATAAATAAAACCCTATAACTATTTCTTGAAAGAATAAACTTCCATCAACTTCTAAAACCTACGTAGGGTGATTATCACACTAGCTGCCACCCCACATAATAAACAATGACATAGGAGTAAAAATAACTTTATGACCTTTATGAGACCACAAAAGGTATTTTAAAACATTATTAAATAATAAAAAAACCTTTATTCTCACTTAACCCACATAAATGACTCACATACCCTCTTTACATGCTTTGAATATTCAAATTATAAAAAGGCAAGAAACTCTTAACAGACACAAATTCAAATTTGCATTCACCAATATGACTTCAAAATACTTTTTTGAGTGCTCCCAAGATGCCATTGCATTCTAAAGTTTTGGATATCTAGGAATTTTAAAATGAGAATACTAATTAATATATCCTCATACTTATCTCTATTATTTGTAAACTCAAAGTCTAACTTGAACCCAAAAGGCATAACTCATCCTTCAAAAGAAATGAGAATGACTCTTGCCCCATTTCTCATGAGTTACTTGGCCCCATTATAGTGTAGGACCCACTAATTGTGTGTAGAAATAGGGTATTCATCAATAGAGGCTTCTCAGTTATCTGATATTTCAACCATATGAATATTGAATATGTTGGTAATCCCCCTTGGGATTCTTGGCTCTAAAACTTGGGAAGATGATGAACTTGTCCCTTGTGTGGGGCTAATGGGAAGGCCTATGAAGGTGTGGATAACTCAATCACGTGTTATGGATGAAGATAATAAATTTTGGGGACTTGAAAAGTTATTTTTTAATCTTTGGGTTGAGATAGGTGAGGACTTCTAAAAATTTGAAAGACTATTTGTTTTATTTCTTCTTTGGGGTAGGGAGTATGCCAGTATAGTTAAGGTTCTATTTGGGTGTAAGGAGTATGCCGGTGTAATTAGGATTTTTCCTTAGTCGAAGAGATTCATAGATATAATTATGTAACTTGAAATACTATGGATAAGATATGGGAAACACTATTTTTCCCATCATTATATGGGGGAAATCTTGTAGGAATTTGGTGAGAAATTTTTTGGGGTCTTCCTCCTTTATGGTGAATGAAAGAGGTTTTTCCTCAAGAATATTTGGGTTGAAATGTTGATATATATCAACTGATAGTCACAATGTGAGCCTCCTCCCTAATTACTAGGATGACCAAGGGATGGGAGATGACCTGGGTGACCATTGATGGTTTCTGAGTGTAATAAGAAATGAGACCAAGTGCAAGTCGAAGGAGGACAACCAACATATATAGGAGTAACCCAAACGTGTTAGGGACCCTAGAAAATTAGTATGGTCCTATCATGGTGGGCTCTACCAAAATACTTTTAAGTGGTTTAGAAGTGATAAGAGTGGGCACAATTTATAATTTGCTTCCCTATGGTTGGCCCTTGATTGGCCCTGGTGATGACTATTGAGATGATTGTTGTGGAGGGGAGCTTCCTCATTCCTAGAATATAAAGGTCTGGTAGGCTAGTTATACCCTCTCAGTGTTACTGACCTTAAGGCCTAAAAAATTCATAGGTCCTTACTATTCATGAATCAAATGGGAAAATTAGAGGAGTGTCCTTCTCTAGGAGAATAATGATCTTGATGGTAGACATGGTGGAAATTATCACCCCGATGACTAGTTATAAGTCAAAAATATTTTTAGTTGTGGTTATGTCATTTTATTTTAGTTTATCTTTTAATAAAACTTGGTATATTTCCATCCCTTTCTTCAATATGACCACTTTAGGCTTTGAGGACCCAATAATATTGACTAATTATGGGGGCTTCATGACCCCATTGGTAGGTAAGTGATGATTGATGTGTAACCTAGGTTGTTTTTGCATGGTATTTTGCAACACATAAAAGGGTTTAAGATCCCCTTAGACTAAAAAAACCTTCCCTATGTGTAATAACCATACTTGTTGGAATAGGGTGGAAGGAATAGACTTCATTCGATGTATCCAAGGCCTTCACAAGGTCATGTTGTAATTGGTATCCTTGTCTATGACCTAAAACTCCATTAGCACCATCTTGGGAGTGAAGGTGACTGGGAGTATGATAGTCCCAATATAAGTAAATTTGAGGCTGTCCTAGCCTAGTAGAGTGTTACACATTATTGAATAATTAGTTTCCATGTAACCAAGTTTTTGTAGGAAAGAAAAGGGGATGATGTTCAAAACCACTCCCATAATCAACCATGTCTCTCTTCACATAGTTTTTATAGATCCATACTTGTAGGAACAAGGTTAGATATCCTTTCTTTGTTAGTTTAGAGTTAGGTATGAGGCTTCGTATATCAAATAAGTAGCCAACATCCTATGACTCCTAACCAAGAGAGAACATGTCCAAATCAATGTGGCTAATTTGAGTTTGAGAGAGAGGATTGATGCTATAATAATGTCCAAATCCTAGGGCATCATGCAAGATTTATCAATGAATAGGAGAGTTATTAAGTATAGAAATGAAATATGAGAGAATGTTTTGGTTAGGTCAGAGATCAAGGCATAATTTCTAATGGGCTTAGGGATTATATCTATTTCCAAGATGTTCAAGGGGTGAAGGACCATAGGATGATACTCTTTAGTTCAAGTTACAGTGTTTTCCTCCTCTTAAACTCAACCCCTATCATCTTGGTTTTACCTTGCACTCCCAATTGAAGAGCTATGTTGGGGTTTATGATTCTTGAAGTAGAAGCTTTAACATCGTGAGTACTTGACATCATAGGTTGGTTATGTTGAATGGGCTGGACCTGTGGGTTAATTTTTTTTACTTTGAGTAAGGTATGTTTGGTGGTTTGGGAAAGGGTTGTGATAGATTTTTAGGTTCTAATTTTGGGGGGCAATAAGATTGTTTGAAGAGGTTTGGGTATTTACATTAGCATTTCTTAGGAACATATCCATGAATATTTTCCTCTAGTCCTCAAAGAGCCTTTATATGAACTTGTTATACTCTCTAAAAACAAGAGTGTCATGACCCATGACCCTATGGAAGAGGCAAGAGATGTTGTGGTCATAATCCTTAGGTCTCATGTTTTATCCATGTTGTCCAAACCACTATTAGTTATTACTTGGTTAATAGTTTTGGTTTTATAAATGGGTATATTGTTTATTTGATTGATACTAATTTTAGTTATGATTTTGGTATTGCATATTACAAGGTGGTGGTCAGTTGAAATCAATCTCATGAATGGTAGGAGGGGGATTTTGATTCTTAACCCCTGTGTTGTTGATGTTAATTTTTAGGTTGATATTGACTATTGTTTATGGGGTTTTGGTTATTGGTTTGATCAGTGACACCATTAATGATAGCATTATTATTAAAATTTAGGCTTTTAGGACGTTAGTTATTTACATTTTTAAGGTTTTTATTTTGAAATCCCCCATTACTTTGGCTAGGGGTGATGATGTGCCCATTGGTCCCATAGGTTTGTCACCCATTATTGATGGTTTCCCAGTCAATGAATAGTGTGCTCTCAAGGGCCTCTTCACATTACTAGTATAGGAATTTTTGGACATCTTCTCTTGTTTCCTTATTGAGGCAATGGAGTAAAATATCACATAATTACCATTGGTCCATTTTAGGTGCATTGGTAGAGGAGTGTAGGACCTGCCTCCATCTCATGATGAAATGGGTAGTCGATTCATTTTATTCTTACATGATATGCAAGAAATCATGTATGCTAGTATTTATAAGTCTATTCATGTTAAAGGATTTGATTAACTCATCCATAATTTGGTAGAAAGAGTGTATGGACCCCTTGGGGAGGTAGTATTACCAGTCAAGTATGACCCCCTCAAGAGTTTTAGGAAATATATTCACTACAACACTATCCCAAGGTAGGATTTCCCCAATGGTGGTAACATAGGATTTTAAATGCACATTGGATTCCCCTTCCCCTTTGCATTTATGAAAATCAGGTAGGGGGCATGGAAGAATAACCCCTTTATATTCAACATAGGTCCCCATGTTGCTAAAGTTCATCTTAATTGTAGTGGGACTAGGTTTAAAAAGAGGAGTTGCATAGGGGTTATTTTTATAATTGTTAGAGGGAAAAGAGGAATCCTAATAGGGTGAAGTGGAATAGGCCAAAAATTAGTTGTCTAGATGAGTGGACTTTGAATGCATGTGGAAGTAAGAAGGGAGGTTGTTAGACATAGAGGCATGATGTTTTTTTATGGTGGGGTATGTGTAGTTTGTGTGTAAATTAATGCCACATAAGGTAGGACATAGAATGTCTATGGGGGGTATTATACATGGGAGGAACCTCACATGGAGGTATGAAGAACAATGGGTTGTTGGTTATCGCATTGTTTTATAATGGTGGAACATACATGTATACACTCCCTACTAGAGTTTGAAAAGGTATTTGATAAGATGAATAGATCTTGGAGGTAATAATATTGGGGACCTCATGAGTAAGGATATCTCCTAAGGGTTGGTGAGTGACATGATTTTTTGGTGGTATGTTCTCCTATGATGGTGGGAGAACATAATTTTATTATTGTGATGTTGGGTAATTTGTTTTTTTGATGGGATAAAAGGAGGATTGAGTTGGTGTAGGGGGACTTGGGCCCATTCCTTGACCTATAACTTGTTTATTATTCTATAGGTCATGGATGCAACTCACTAAGGTGTTAATGAGCCTGTTCAAGATGAAATTGGTGTTGGGTCCATGGGTATACATATAAGGAGGGGTAGATGTGTGAGACAGGGTGGCATGAAGGGCTTCGTTTGAGGTGGCCCCCTACAATAGTGTATGTGGCTAATGGTAGCACGTATGAGGTATTTTGACTTATGTTGGGGAGGTGGGTAGTAATTTGCATTTTATTGACTTCATCCTCTAAGTGATGGATCCTTCCTAGGTGGTGATCATATTTGGTGATACTTTCTACGTCTAGGATTTACAATCTAATGGATGGCCTAGTGGCCACATGAAGAGTGAGTGTGCCTCTGCATATGAGGGTCATTGTGTTAGAGTCAAGTTTGTTACTTATATTTTTAGATACATCATGTAGCTCTTGAATAACCACCCCACTCCTTATCTGAGCATTAGTAAGGGATTAATCATAAGATTGTTATTCTATGTTAGTGTTCAAATCTAGATTATTCAAACTTATTAACAAAGGATCACTAGAGCTAATTTGGCTTCTCCTATAGCCCTTTAGGCCCAAATATATACCAATATGATGTCTAAGAATATGTGGATACCTATAGAATAAATGGAAGGAGGGAAAATAGAGAAAGGAAAGGAGAAGATGAAGAAAGGGGTATGCAAAGAATGAAGTCCTTCATGTTAGATTTACTAATTTGTATGCACATGTATAACAAGCTAAATTGTGTACTCAATTCCCCAAGTTTTGGTCAAGTAAATTGGTTTAATAGATGGGCTAAGGGTTTGTGTGATTATTTGGTGGTAATAGGTTCTCATGGTGAACCAAAAGACCTCAACAACATATCAATGCTCATTAAGAGCATTGAGCTAGTGTGTAAATAGAGCTATAAGGTCCTTTAGTCTCTGTTGTCACAATAATAAAAATTTATTAGTGAATGTTAGGTTAGGGGAAAGGAGGGAGATCAAGTTGGATGACTCATGGGAAAAGGTATACTTTGTTGGGTTGACTCTACCCAGTCAATGACATATATTAAATGTGAATAATATAAGATGAGGCTAGACCCAAGGAGAATAAGAAGGTGTGGATGAGAGACTAGTAATGGATAATGTTGTATTTAAATACTATATTATAAGGGAGGAGAATCATAGGTAGATTGAGGATGAATTCTTATTCTTCTAGTGTAGTTAAACAATCTATGATGAGGTGAGTAATGGGAGTATATCAAAATGTGTCACATCTCAACTTAGTGCTAATGTCAAATTGTGTGATGATTATGGGACCAGATGTTATAACTCTAAGGAATCAACCATTTTAGATAAGACATGGTGTCTTAGGGAGGGTCATACAAAGAATACTTGGCAAAAGCTAGGGAAAAGCGTATGAGCTTGTTTAGGCAATGACTTGTAATGTGCGCTTGTTGAAATGTTAAATTAAGGCTTGATAAATGGTGCTTGTGTAGATAGATAAGGATTATGTAGTACGTGGTTATTTTCATGGATTGGTAAGAATTTTTATATGACTTTTGTGTGTTAGTAAGGCTTTAGACACTAATTTTGTTTGTTTTAATTGTTTTGGATTTTTTTTGGTTTTGTAAAAATAAATCCCTGTTTGTTGAAAATGAAGTGTTGAAAGTAAAATAATAGCAAGGTTGAAAGTAGATAATATCAAAAATCCTTTTTTTTTTCAAATTTTCAAATGTATTCAAATAAAGAGAGAAAGAACGTATGTTATTATGCAATATGCTAATTTTTCCTAGCTCTACTTATATACAAACTAGATGAGATGTTTTTATTTGCTTTGATTGTTTTGTATGAAATGAACTAAATGTATAAATTGAATATATGCATGAAATTAATGTGAGAAGATAATATGATTTAAAATATTATAAATAAAATACTTTCTATGGATTTTATTGTTCACAAACAAATTAGACTAGCTTTTCAACTTTTCTAATTTGCTACAAACAAAACCCCTTTTATTTTTAATAGATTGCTAAGAATAAAACAAGAGATGAAATTTTTGATTTTTTAGTTTTGAAAGAGGAAAATTATGATGATTTTAACCCTTCAAAAATGAATAAAATCAATAATCTACTACCTTTGTGTATGCACCTATGATTGTTTATGTTTTTATGCTTATCTAGGTGATTATTTTAGAGTGCAGGAAACATGTTTATATCTTGAAAGAGAAAGGTTGTCTTGGATGAAAATAATTTAAATATTTCATAAGTTATTTTTTATGATGATTGAAAAAATGTATTTCTAATAACTAATCTATTGAGATGTAATCACAAATCAAAACTAGTTATATTTTTGTAGAAAAGACAAATGAAAATGGATAGATCTCTTTCACTATTAAATTTGATTATTTTTTTGAATATGAAAAAATAATCTAACACAACAAAAAACTACACCAAATCTAATCTAATAAAAAAAAAATACTAGAAATCAAGAGAACTCCAACTTGATTCTGACATAAATCAGCTAAAGTGCATGTGGTGTGTTGATAGAAGAATCATCAGTATGTTAGTTTTATATGATCTTGTATAAATTCTAAAAAAAATATATATGGAGGATTCATAAACTTTGAAACAAGATGGGAAAAGGGGAGACATAATCCACAAATAGAGAACACTTGAACTGAGGTTGGCTAATATATTGGCTTGTAAAGTCTAAATTGCTTTCACCAAGAATACTTATTCACTTACGACTATGTAGTTGACTTGAAAATAATAAAGTATAAATCTTTTGGTAATTTTAGTGACATTGTGGTTGAAAAATATTATCAATAACAACTTCTAATGGTAATTTTTGGATCTAAAATCAAACCAAATTTGGTCTTTTTGTAGAAAGAGATGGAATCTTACATGGAGGAGTTCAACTACATCTAATGGTGAGTTCAACTTAAGAAGAACTAAACAGAAATAAAAATATAAGAGGTAATGAGTTAGGCTTAGTTGGAGGTGAACACAAGGTGATAAAAATAATAAATGCAATGTTACTTATGCAAAACACATGAAAACTAGAGTCATGGGTGCTAATTTTGGAAGGCATTTCAACTATGATAGAACTACCACTTTATGCAGGGGTAGTTTCAAGTGACCAAACCACTGGTAGGAATTATAATAACATCATTATTTTGATACAAAACCACCTCTTATCATTAAAAACACTACCTAATTTACACAAACGTTATGGTGGTTGTGTAAAATAATGGTCAAGTTCATAATGAAGGACGGTTTCATTACTTGGAGCATAAATTTTGTCATCTATGGTGATTTTTTAAAACAAGGTAAAAATATTTAGGAAATTCAAAATCAAGGGGACCAAAATGGGCCAAGGGAGGAATTGGAAGGCAAAGGGAAAGAATAGAGCTAGAGAGTTTCCTATGGAACATAAAATAAGAGGTCATTAAATCATCATCAACTTTATATCAAATGTATTGCACCATATAAATTTGGGTGCATACAGGGCCATGCCTCCAACCTTGGAGAAAAGATGGATTGCCACCTAGAAGTTGAGACTAGCTCAACCATGCAACACAATCATACTTATAACCTAGTGAGTGTGAGTGAAACAAGTCACACTATCAAACTAGTGAGAATGGATGATACGATCAAGTCCAACCTAACAACTTTGTAATATTGAGTGATTTAATCACCTCAAACATACCAAAAATTGAACCAACTACTGTAATAGATTGGTTCAATATAGTCTATAAAATTATAACTTGGTGAGTGGTGACAGTCCTTGAAAGTGTTTGAAATCTGAAACTGATTTGATTTTGTAATATTAGACACACATTGCATAGCTTATGCACCTTAGATATGTCTCATATTGAGGTTTTGTATAAAAATTGTATCAATGTATAGAATTATACCATAAATTTGTATCTAAATCATATAACTATAAATCTAGCCAATCTAAGAATTGTGTACTAGCCAATCTAAGAATTGTGTAAGTCTAGAGAATATATCTCCAAAATATGCCCCCATAATATATCTAAAATTAAAACTAGTGTAAGTGTGGATAACATGTTTCCAAAACATGCCCCCACTATATATGGAGAAATCTAAAAAATTGATATAAGTTTCAATATGGAAGACATGTTTAAGAAACATGCCCCCCACTATAATTTGGGTATGCTACATACTGAGTAAGTGTGGAGAACATGTTTCCAAAACATACCCCCCACTGAATTTGAAATTGTGAATGTGTGGAAGCCATGCCTATATGGCAGGCTCCTACTAAATCTAAAACTATAAATGTGCATAATCCATGTCTCTATGACATGCCCCCACTTATATGTTTCCCCTTTGAGGTGAGGTAAGAATAGAAACTAGTAGTTACCTCACCTCAAAAAGATACGACAACCATATAAATGTGAATGAACCATGAAGCATATAGGAGAACATGTCTGGGTAAATGCATCATTGAGCACCATGATGTGATCACATCAAGACCTAAAATGCATGATAAATATCATGGTAACATATATATAGTTACAATATAATCTTAACAAGCAACCAATCACACATACAATAGCACTCAAAATCAAGTCAATGGATAATGGTCTAAAGAGACCCTAAACAAGGGGTATGTTCAAATGTCGCACAGGTGAAGGGACATGACTTAATCAAATGTCTATAAAGTAAGAAATGAAATATCCAAATGTCAACATATAATAATTAATGACATATTTAAATTCCAAAGAGTCAAACAAAGGCATGGGGTCCATAAACAATGGAGAATATTAAAATTATCAAACAAGCAAGACAATAGCAAGGCAAGACACTCAAAGAAGTACATAAATGAAAACACAAGAAACCAGTATAAACATGGAATACTATCCCATGGATCAAATGTGTTAGAAAAAAACATCAAGTACATAGTATATCAAGTACACTACTAAAGATGTAAACATGAATAAATAAATGTAAGTATATAATCTCAAACATGATAATATAAAATGACCATAGAATGATATAACCTAGAAGTATTATGATCAAATAATTTGGATGACTCAAATGTCCTAGTGATGTGAGAAAAATAAAGGCCCAACATCCATAAGTACATCAATCATGTATCTATGTATACTTGTATAACACTTAATTAGAATCATGAAATACATGTGCATGTAGAAGTAACTAATATGTTATCCATCAACATCAAAATAACAACATATATGCCAAAGAGCTAATAGAACATGTGAATGCGAAAATAAATTTTGGATTTTAGATTTTTTTTTTTTTGGAATATGTGCAAATAAATAACTATCCTATGATCTCATCTAATGGATGATCATAGGTATCTCCCTAATGTGAACCTAGTGAAATAAACTAGTGGTACTTCCAAGGAACATGTATAAGTGTAATATCTATCACTGTATAATATATCATGTTATGTGGTTTCTTTAAAGTAGTAGTAATAGGAACATGTTTATGTGCTCTTGATATATGAATATGGTTTGTAGTAGAATTAGGAATTATATCATGGTTTTTTGGTAAGTTTGTATTTGGTATCCTTACTTCACGTGAAAGTGTACATTTAGTTCTTTATTCATTGTGTATATGTTACTTGCATTTATTTTTGTGATGTTGTTTGGATATGGTAAATTGTATAAAAAATATTTCCATGTAATGAAATTATTTTATTATAGTGGTAATAAATAAATCACCATATGCTATGAAACATGGATAGAAATAGTAAAGCTCAATTATAATGATCATGTGGTTATAAAATTGTTAGTTTTGTTTTTGTTTCTGACTCTGAAGTATCTGTAAAAATATCTTATGAATATGTTTAGGCACCCATATCTATTTTTTAGGTTCAAATTCTCCACATGTCTCTTTTATGAAGGACCTAATCGACCAATGGTTCCTTGGTGGGATTTGTGTGGGAGAGATCAGTCCTATGAAATGGTGCACTAGTTGAAGGACTTTTACTAGTGGTTACCTTCTATGAAGGTTGATGGACCATGTGATCTTTAAAAGGAGTAGCATGGGATATCTTAACCCTCTAATAATATCCTCTATAATAATTTTGTGAAATAGGTAATATATATCTTTCCAAAATGTAACAATTTCTTGATCATCTAACTATGTAAGATTTTTCTCAAGAGCAAAATAATCATTATCTTGGTGTATAATTATACCATGGTAAGTGAAAAATTGTTGTCCTTTTACCTTTTCAAATATATGTTGGGGGTAATGATAATTAGGAGTAATATTTATCATTTGTTTATCTAATAATGTGCACAATATATCATGTGGTGTATCTCGATACCAATCAAACTTAAGTGGTTGCCTTTTTTTAGAGGCATATGGTTTAACTATAGGAGGTATTATGTAAGTATACTCATTTCCTTTATTCAATAGTTTTACTATTTGTTCTTTGGTTCTAAAGATTGATTTTGAAGTGGTTCATGACCCTTCTTAGCTTGCTTATTTGATTTGAAAATGTTATTTGTACCATGTTTGCCTTTAGGTGGTGAAGGTAGTGAAGTAGGTAACTTGATTTTTATATTCATTAAATCACATGCATATTTATGCACATCCCAATATAAAATATTGAATTAATCCAAGGTTTTATGCAATTATCTTTCTCTAAGAAGAGAAATAAAACCCATACTAAATATAAACTACACTTCCAAATCCAAGGGGGTATAGTTTAAGTAATACAATATGTCATTAAATTTGATAACATAGTCTAGAATGGAATCATTCTCATTTTGTATTTATACTTGTAAATGTTCTAATGGTAACTTAGGTAAGTTGTATCGATGAAATTTGGATAATAAAACATCTTCAATTTTTTGGAATGTGGATAAGAAACCATTTAGGAGGCTATAAAACCAATCAATAGCCTCTTGAGCTAAACTTTATTAGAAATATTTTCATATCAAGCATCCATATTTAGCCTAATGTTTAAAAGAGAATATATATTATTTCAAATTAGTAGTGAGATCTCCTTGACCATTGAAGGAGGAAAAATTAGGAATGATAAATTTTAAAAGGTAAGGAGATTCAAACACATCTCGAGTAAGAAGTTGTTCCCCTGATATATTCTCCTCAAATGTAGCCTCATGAGAACAAACTTACAACTTAAGGGTATTTACTTGTTGTTGAAGATCTCCCATTGTAGTCATGATAGATATAATATTATAAGTGGAGGTGGGTAAAGAGTTTGAACATTTTCTTAGATGTCATAAACTACCATTCATATGAAACATAGGAATGATAGATTCTTTACCACCCTCTAAAATAGGATCATCACATGGGTTTCAAATATTTGGTAAATGAACACTCATGTCTAAAGAGAAAAGTATATATTTTTTAATATCATAGAGGTTGATATCATTATCATTTGAAGGTGCTACATTACTTGAAGTTTTGTGACATACAATAGGAATAGGAGAAGTAATTTCCTTTAATTTATTGAAACTTGAAACATGATTTTGAGCTAAAAATGTAAAAGAGGGGGGAAGAATATTTTCTACTTGATTTTCAACAAAATGAAAAATACAAACCTCATTTCCATTTTTAAGTTAAAATAAAAGAGGCATAGAGAATGTAATGATACTTGCAAGGAAAGGTTTTGAAATAGGTGCCTTTTCATTTTCACCTTTCCAATCAAGAGAGGGGAAGAAGTGACACATGCATTTTGATAAATATTATCTAGAAAAATAATAGAATTTTTACTATTTTCATTTCAGTGATCTAAATAAGGAACAAGATTTTTAACACTATCATAATTTTTTAAAGAAGGCACACACTCATTCTTTTCAACATTTGCATCATGTGAAAAAGAAGGAAAACATTCAATTTTTTATTCATCTTGACAATTTATGTATGAAACATCTTCATCCTCTGGAATGTTAACTTCTTTCATATCTATTGTATTATCTTCAATAAAATGAACCATTTTTACCCTTTTAAGCCTTTCACTATTGGAAATATAAGTAGGAGAATGAATATCCTCATATTCACATTCAATTTCATACTCATAACCATATGAAAACATGTTATTTTCAACATAATCAATTAAACTTGCATTTTCATCATTAGTTTTTTTATTATCATAGTTATAAGGAATATAAATAGTTTTAACATGTTTTTGATATACCATAAGATCCTCATATGCAATACATTGATCATTAGGAACATTAAATAAACTATCCAATGGATGAGGCTTTGTGGGGCCTTACATAAGGAAATTCATAAATTTACACCCAATCATAGAGAAAATAATAACAATGTCTAGAGAAACAAGATAAATAAGCATGCCTAAAGTTATGACTATACAAAAAAAAGTCAGATCTAAAAAATAAATACATAGATCTGAAATAAACTTTTAAAGGAGGAAACCCTATCATGAAAACTAAGGTTTTGGTTCAAAAATTAGAGGACATGTTCACCAAATATTTAACCCTAAATTGGATGTGGATCCTAATATGGGGTAGATAGGCTTAAGGATATACAAATGAATAAGCATGAGGGTGATAAACAAATATATAGTAGGCCAATTAATATCAAAACTTAGATGAGGCACATTGGGAGCCATGTACCCAAAAATATCATGTCATTAATTCAAAAGGAAACCATTAATATATAGGATGATGATGCGGTAGTCACATGCATGGATTTTACAGCCAAAGCTAAGGTATTAAAAAATTATACTCTACCATCATATTAACACATGGAGAGTTAATAAAAAAATGATGGGGGGGATTTTCACTTCAATTTTCTTTCAAGACGTTGGTTCTAGGCACTACCAAGGCTCAGTGAATTCCATTTTTCATTCAATCTTTTAGCCCAATGTCAAGAAAAACATGGGAGGCAACAGGGATAGATTGAGTCCGACACCCTATTTAGAGGTCCAAAAAATTAAAAAGTTTTGGAGGAAGTTATGCAGAGGGTGTATGCAATCAAAAATTCATCATGTCTATAAATTAATCATAACTCAGAGAATATAAATCATACCATACACTTTTGATTGGGGACACATTTATTAAGTGAGAACATGACCATTATGGGGATCTATTAGACCCAATTAGGGGATCTCTTACCATAATACACTATGATATGGAGGGTTCCAAATCCTCTAGTCTAACATAATAATGTGATAACCCTAAGGCGGTCCAGAGTTTTTTGTCTCACTAAACTAAAAAAAATTAAATTAAATCTAATCTAGTGCTCACCAAAGCTTGTGGCACAACATGAAGGGTTAGTAAACAATTAAAACATGTATAGGATAATATCAATTAAGCTAAGTATGAATAAGAACCTAATACATGGAATATGAATAGTAATATTATTTGAAGCCAATACTTATGCTACTTCATCTACTAAATAGAGGATCAAAGTTAGAGAATACTTACCTAAATGATGAACCCACTGAGACTCAATCTCTCCCTTGGACAAAGGGGCTTTGCAAGAGGTTTTTTTGGTTTGTAAGGATCATTAAAAAATCCAAATCATCTAAGACTTATCCATAGAACTATATTCTCCAAGTAGAAACCCTAAACAAAGACTCCTAAAGTAGAATGGTGGAAGAGCAGATTGTAAAGAAGCATGAATGAATAATAAATCTTGATTACATATTGAAATAATGATGAAATGATCTTTTATATATAGGTGGATTTAACCCTAAACCCTTCCAAAAATCTCAGTTGATAGGGTCAACCCAATCGACCTAGCATAATTTTGGACAATTATTCACTAGCTCATGAGCTAGGTTGACCAAGGGCCAAACTAGTTCCTAGTGAAATCACCCAAAACTATACAAGGTCGATCCAATGGACCTAGTATAGCTAACTATCAAAATGGGATTTAAGGTGAGGAAAAGAGGGATGGAGAGTGGAAAATATTGGAGGAATGTGAAAAGGAGGAGTAATAGCTTAGGGAATGGTTTTCAAGAGCTAGTTGGATTAGTAAAAAGTAGAAATACGGGATAACAATCTTGTGAATCACTAATAGTCTACCCACCCATTTTTTGGTGCACCCCTTAAGGTGTGCACTTAGAGAGATTAAGTCTCGATGAATTCTTGCAAGATGTAAATCATCAATATTTGATAAAATTTGAAAATATTATGTGTATACATATTCCCCACTTGAAGCTCATCACATGTCACTAAGGTGAAACATGGGATGGTGCTTTGAGAAAGAACATAATAACACATAATGTTGATGCTAAAAAAGTTGCAGTATTTTAAAGCATAAAATAACTAAAATTAAATGACTAAAAATGGAAATAAATGAAAAGTAAATGTAATGCATACCTTTAATTACTTTTATCGATGGATAGTTGTATGTTGTGTTATTATTTTTGATTGTGTAGGGTGCAGAGACTACTTTTGACAACCCCAAGAATGCAAAACTAAAGAGCAAAAACAAACACAAGAAATCCAAGATAATTGGTGCTATGAGGATGGGATGTAATTTTAAATTTGGAAATTTGGGGTGAAAAGTGATATGTTGACCAAATGACTAAGTCAAAAAATAAGAGTAAATCAGGTAACCAAAAATCTAAGGTTACTAAAGACCGAAAAACTCAAACAAGTAAACCTTAAGTAAGAAATGCAAACTCACCAAGTCAAACTAAGGATAGATGTCAAAAAGGATGGTAATAAAACATTGATGTGAAAGTAATAACAAAATGGTAAAACAACATTGAGAGTCGTAACAATCCTTATCTCACACAACAATGAAAAAATGTGCATAAAAGGGGGAAACAACATTATCGAGTGAGAAGTAACAAGCCAACCTCACGCAACAATGGAAAAAGGTACATACTCATGTGCCCATAATAGAAAGGTAGTATAATAATGACAAATGGTAAAAAGAATCAAAATAATTCTAGGAATGTAGTTTTATGGTATAAATAAAGTAATCCATAATTACTCAAACATATTGTTTCAGTCTAAAGATAGATAAAATTGAAACAAAATAATGCTAGCATGTTTTTAAGAGGTTAGGAAGAAAGGAATATAGAAGAAGGGAAAACACATTTAGAATCATAATTTACCTATCAAGGGGGGAAATGAAATGGGTGGAGGGGAGAATGAAGAAGAAACCAAGGTAGAGGAACTCTTTATCAAAGTCAAGACACTCAAATTAGGTTTGTCAAAAAAAATAACTTTCAACGTCAAGGACTGTGAAGAAATTTTCTTAGCTACACAAGTCATAAGTCAAAAAATGAATTATATAGATTATCCCATGAGGCTATATACAAGAAAAGAAAAATAGATCTACCTTTTCACAACTTGTTCCCCATTCCTTAGGACCCCTTATAGAGTCATTGGTCTACTATGAAGATTGGGTACTTGCATGAGAAATTAGGTAGCAACATAGAGTTTGTTGATTTTTCTTATTCTAATCTACTATCCTACTGCACCCCAATGGACCTTGGCTCTATATGAGGCTAACTGTGAAGTTTGAGCTTTGATTAGAGATAGGAGATGTGCTTGTAATCACATCTTTTGGTGTGATTTTTAATTTTTAAGATTTGTATGTTGCCTTTTATTTTAAATGATTTGAATTTTAACTTTATTGATGGATTTTTCTATTCCTCCTCCATATGGATTTGGAAAACCAAACACAAGTGCTAAAGATGACTTTCATTTGAATACTTGGGACTAAGTTTCTAAGAGAGAGAACTTCAAAGAGCATGGGGTCTAAGATTCTTTGACCTTATTTTATCCAATGTGGAGTGAAAGGAAAGGAAATCAAGAGGAATGACATGTGGACCAAATTTGAATTACTTCAATTTTTTAAAAATGTGGAAAAGGGAAAAAGAGGGATATAATGATATTAAAGGGTGGTTTCTTATCATAAGAATGAGAGAAATGTAGGAAAACATGCTAACATAGATTTTTGTGAAAATTCCATCTACCAAAAGAAGAAAAAGCTATAGTTGAAAACAAGGAAAAAAATAGATTTTAAAAAAAGAATAACATGATAGTAATTTTATGAGGAAGGTCAGGTCCTATTTGTGGTATTACACTATAACTCATAAAATAGAAACCCATGAGGGTGCCAAAGAGCATGTGAAAAAAATAAATGGGATAAAAAATAATATATTTTATTTTATGAGGAAGGCCAGGTCCTATCCATGGTCTTATACTACAACTAACAAAACAGAAATCCAAGGGATGCCAAAAATTATGAAAATAAAGAAAACTATGGTACATCATGAGGAAGATCGGGTCCTATCTACAGTTTTACAATACAACTCATGAGAGAAAAAGGGGAAGCCAAAAGACCAAAAAGTAAGGATTGAAAGGTGGGTGATGAGAGATAATTGCTATGGAGGGAGAGACCCATGTAAGTAACCTAAAAAAAGTGTTAGACAAATGTGGATAGAAAGCATGAAAAGAAGGAAATTTTTAGGCAAAATACTTTTTGAGGAATTGTGCATTGGTGGGCTCTTTGAAAACATGGCCTTCATTGGTTTGAAGGTGATAAGTGCTTAAACCAAGAATATCTTTAACTAAATAGGGACCCCACCATTTTTGGGTGTATTTACCTTCTTTATCATGAGTGTAATCTAATTTTAGGACAAGATCACCAACATTAAATGTGTAAATTTTGACATGTTTGTTATGTTGTTTGGTAATACGAGCCTTGTATTGGCAGTTATGTTGTAAGGCAAAAATATGGTGTTCATCAAGGAGATCAAGAGCATAAAAGTGATCATTACATAATTATTCATTGGGAATGATACCATGAAGAGATATATAAAGAGAGGGAAGTTCAACTTCCAAATAAAAAATTGATTCAAACCATGAGTAGAGAGAAAAACATTGCCCCAGTGGTAGTATGTATACTAGTCTGATAGGCCCAAAGATCAAGATAAAGATGAATGTGCCAATCCATGCAGGTTTCATGAATTATCTTTTGAATAATTTTGTTGAGAATTTTTTTAGTATCCTCATCTTGGCCATTGTATTATGGATGGTAAGGTGTGGATAATTTTTTATTGATATTAAATGTAGCACAAACCTATGTAACATATTTATTTTTGAAGTTACCACCATTATTTAAAATGAGAGTATGGGGACACCAAAGTTGAAAATGAATTGATTAAGGATAAATTTGGCAATGATTAAGAATAAATTTGGCAATGATGTTATGAGTGACATTAACAAGGGGCATGGCTTCAACCCATTTGGTAAAATATTCAATAGTCATGATGATAAAAGCATGCCCATCTTGGGAGTGAGTTAATTTTTCAATGAAATCTAATCCCCACATGGAGAATGGCTAAGGAGATTTGATAGTTTAAAGCTCAGCTAGAGGTGAATGAATTTGGTAAGGAGTACATTTTTTTATGAATTCAATTGCATCCTTTTAAATATTAGGCCAAAAATATCCCATATATAGGCATTTGAGGAATGTATCATGTCCACTACAATGGCCACCACAAATGCTCCCATGTTCTTGTTCAAGTAGAGCAGGGACCTCATCTTGCATAACACAACAGAGCAAGGTACCTTTAGCATTGTGATAATAAAGGATGTTATGTCAAAATAAATATTTGAAAGATTGTTTATGAATGTGTGTCTTTTCATGAGAGTCCAAGTTAGGAGGATAAGTTTGATGTTCCAAGAATTGAATGTCTTTATACCATGGGATTTATCAAATGGTAATAGCCTTGATGTGGCAGATAAGCGAATCTAGTGCTTGAGTAGAAAATGAATATTTTTGTATTTGTATAAGAAAGGTGGGATTAGAAAGAACTTGGTGGGGATGGAAGAGATAAGTTGAAGAAGTAAGAGGATCAACAATGGAATTTTGATCTTGAGGGATAGGCTTAATAGTGAAAAATATAAAATCCTTAGCGAGAGTGGTTGCAATTTGATGATAAAAAATGAGATTTGTGCTTTTACATTGGTAATAACCGTTGAATTCATAGTAAATAAGTTGGGAATCATGTAAACCATGTATGTATTGAATGTCTAAATCAAGAGAAACTCTCATGCCTAGGATTAGAGCTTTGTATTCAACCATATTATTGGTGACATCAAATGTTAAACAAAAAGCTAAAGGTATGATCTTTCCAAGAGGACTTGTAAGAATACAACCTACCCCATATCCTTGAAGGTATTTATCACCATCAAGGTGAAGGTTCCAAGTATCCTCATGAAAGTTGAAATTAACTTCAGGAAGTTCTTTGATAACCACTTTGGTTTTAATTGTATTTGGGGAAATAGTGGATTCATCAAGATTATTGACTTCAAGATCACTGGTAAAGTTATGAAAATAATATTTAAGATAAATATCTTGATTAAGACCTTCAATAGAGAGAATCTTATCATTTGGGAGACCATCTTGAAGGTGATTGGTAGCGAGCACAAGAGCTATAGTAAATTGATCAACTATAGCTTATCCTTTGATAGCATTTTGAGTTATGATACAGAGATAAAATTCAATAAGGAGGACTATCCATTTGTTGATTCTATCTCCAAAAAGAAAGGCTTTGGAGAATAAGTGACAAAGGGGGTCAAAATTAATGATGACATAAGTATTATGGTAAAGCATGTAATGGTGAAGCTTTTCAGCTGTGAAATAGATGACAAGGAAATCATGTTCAACTTTGGTATAACATGTTTCATAATCGATGAGGCCTCAATTAAATAGTAAATGGCATAATCTCTTTTGATATCATCTTATTGGGCAAGCATTTCCTCAACTGATATAGGTGTGGAAGAAGTATAGAAACAATGGTCAATCATTAGAAGGAGGATGAAGTGAGGTAGGTGCAGCAATGACTCTTTCATGTTATCAAAGGCTTTTTGACATGGGTTCATCCATTCTAAGGCATTACCTTTCTTAAAAATATAATTGATGGAGTGGATACCATAATCCATTTTGGGGATCAATCATCTAATTACCATAAGTTTTCCTAAGTAAGTATGAATGTTGAGAATGGATCAAGGAATGGGCATGTTAATGATAGCACTAATCTTAGTAGGGTCAATGTCAATGCTATAGAGAGAGACTAGGAATCCTAACAATTTTCTAGATGTGACACCAAAGACACATTTGTAAGGATTTAGTCCAAATCAGTATTTGAGAAGATGATCAAAGATGATAGCAAGATCTGAGAGATGAGTTTTACAAATTTTGGATTTAGTAATGAGGTCATCCACATAGGTTTCAATAATTTTGTGGATAAAATCATGAAATATGTGAATCATTGCTCATTGGTAAGTGGCTCCAACATTTTTGAGGCCAAAGCGCATTTTGACATAGTAATAGGTTCCCCATTTCATGGTGAAAGTGGTCTTATGTTGGTCCTCAAGGATAATGTGAATTTGATTATAGCTTGAGAAGCCATCCATAAGATAGAACATTTTGTAACCAGCTATGGAATCAATGATGGCATCTATCAAAGGTAAAGGGAGGTTGTTCTTGGGATAAGTGAGGTTAAGATTATGAAAATCAATATAAATTTGAATGACCATAGTGACCTTTTTTTGAATGGTAATGATGTTACAAACCCATTAAAAATAGTCCATTGGTTTGATAAATTTGGCATTGAGTAATTTGATTATTTCCTTTTGACATAAGGTGGAAACCTGGGGTGGAAATTTCCTTTGCTTTTGATGCAAAAGTTTAGCATCAAGATAAGTAATAATATTATGCAACATAATAATAAGTTCAATACCAAGCATGTCTTCATAGGGCTAGGAAAAAACCTCATGATACTTATCAAATAATAAGCTAAAATTATCATGTTTTATTGGTGAGAGTTCATGAGATATTGTAATTGGTCAACGATAGGATGGAGTATCATACTCAATGCGATTGGTTTATTTGATAAGAATAGTATTTCCATATTGGAAATGGTATCGTGCATTAGGTAAAGAAGAGAGTGTATTAGTTTTAGGATCAATGCTAGAAATGAATTTTTTAAAATGAGGGGTATTAGTTTTAAAATTACCAAGTTTATGATGTTGCCAAAGAAGTTGAGGTTATCAGACATGAAGTATTTCAAGAATAGTTTTTCCACTATGCAAGGTGGGAAGAGGACCAAAATACTTAACATTTACTTTGAGATCTATTATTTAATTACCATGGAGTTCATACTCAAAATGGAGTTCATACTCATAATGAACATTGGTTTCCTTATCATCAAGTGTAATCTTGGGAGTAGGAGAGGTAGATGGATTGAAAAGGATTGGAGTGTTTTTGGGTTTGGTGATGAGATAAGTATAGAGGTAATGATAGGATCCAAAGGTAGTAAAGGATATGTAGGAATTTATGGAGATTTGGAAGGTATAATTTTCTCTACCACCCAAGGGGTATCAAGAAGTGGAGATTTGGTGGCAGGCACATAACCTTCAGGATCTAAGTCATGATCCATAGCAATGGTATGGACATCTTGATTAAAAGAATGAATTTGAACTAAGGTTTTTTAATAATTTTGGACATCCAAGTCTCAATATTGATTTTAGTCCATTATCCAATTATCATCCTATGTTAGAGAAATTATACATGCTTGAAAGTTGGGAGGAGTTTCAAAGGAGACATGATGAGAGGATCTTTAAATAATTTAGCCACTCTAAATTCATTGTAATTGAAGGAATATTTGGGTAAATAAGGCTCTTGAGTATTTCATGGAGGGGGAAAGTCAATAATATCATCAATAAGAGGAATAGTATGGTCCCTAGGTAATAATGGAGGAATCCACTATGAAAGGTATAGAGGTAGCTTGTTAGTATTGCAAGTATGTTACAAATAATTAGGTTCATCATCTTCAAAATCCATAAGAGTGACTTGTAAATCAAGATTGATGTTGATAAACTCAGGTAAAGGAACACTATTGGTCTTAGGAATGGTAGGAATATTATACTAAGATTTGGGATTAGGAAGTTAAATACTCCATGGGTTGGGATCAACTTCATGCTTATGCCATTTTCCATTATGTAAGAATTTAATGCATTGGCTACCAAAAGAATCAATAACCCTCATTCTATGAGTCTAAGCGTGACCAAGGATGATATGATAAGATAAAGGTAAATCAAGGACCATAAGCTTAATTTGAATGGTCTTAGGTATGATGGTAATGGAATCCAAATGCAACCAAGTGGCTTTTGATTGGCCTTACCAGAACCATGGCAGGTAAGATGGGCTTGCTTAAGATGATCCTTGTTATAACCAAGTTTTTGAATAAGCCACAAAAATGTCACATTAATACCAGAGCCTTCATAAACTAGAACTTTATGGATAAGGGTACTATTAATGGCTATTTTAATAAAAAGTGGCAGATCATCAACACAAAAAATAATTTCATCATTAATCATTTCCTCTTCTATAAATTTAATAGAAGGATTAAAAGGACACATAGTTTCAAAGGTATTTACATTGGTATGTTGAGATTAAATATAAGGTAGTTCATCTATAAAGGATGGATCTTCAATATCTTGGAGTTATTGCATGAAGAAATTGCGATGATAGGGTGAAGTATGAACCAAATCCATAAGTGGAATTTCATAAGGCATAGGGTTAATTTATTTGAGAAAGTTCCAATGAGACTTAGAAGAAGAACCAACATGAGGCTTAGGAGGTAAAGAAGGTTTTGAAGGTATAGATGTGGTTGGAGGTTCAAAAGTAGGAAGTGGTTCCTCATGTACTTATGAAGCTAGATTAGTAGTGTTAGTATCTTTGAGAAATTGTTCTTCTAAAGATGGATTCTTAGGTTTGGTAACATGATCTTTGTGATCTGGCTTGTGAAGATAATTAACCTTGGAAGTGTTAACATATCAAGAATTGTTATAATATTGGTCATAATCAACATCAATGGCATAACATCCTTGGTATTTTGTTGATTATTAGATTTATAAAAATATTTTTTGTTATTAGAGGTAGAAGCTTTAGAACCATGTCATTTTTTATAAAAAGCGGTGTACTCTTGCTGATGAAGATTTATCATAACTTCATGATTAAATGAATCACTAAGAATATGGGAGACAAAAATTAGTGAACCCTCTAAAATATTCATGGGAATGACCAATGTCAGCATGGAACCAACAAAATTTATTAGGGTCATACCGCTTAGGAGGATTGTTAGGATAAGTGAAAGGACTAGAGGGTGGTAAGAGTTATTTTACTTGTTGTCCAGAAAGTGGTGTGTGAGAATATGAAGGGATGTTGGATTTGGAAATTATTGGTTTGGTTTTTGGATTATTACTAGTGATAGAATTGGTATATGTTTGAAAATATCCTTTTAAAATTTTATGATTAGGTTTGAATTGCTTCATGATAAAGTCTTGACATTTAGCTTAGTCAAGAGCTTCATTATGTGTTTGGGGAGCAAAGGTTCAAACCATATATTGAAGAGAAGGAGTTAAAGAGATTATAAAGAGTTTGAATAATTTATGATCAGTCATGTTATGGTTAGCTTTATGGGCCAACGATTTCCATTTTTTGATAAAGTAATGAGGTAATTCAGTAGGAGATTGCTTAGCATTGATGAAGTGGTTAAGACAATGTTTGGGAAGATAATTGTGTTGAAAATCTTTAACTAAAGTTTTAACAAAATCTTCAAGTTGCCAAATATAATTTTGGGGTAGTTGGTTGTACCATTCCAATACATCACTAGTGAAGGTTTTGACTAAGAGTTTATTAGTGGAAAAAATATTAGTTTGGATGCACTATTTATAAAGGTTGCCAAAGGCTTTAAGAAATGAGGTAGGGTCTTTAGTCCCATCATACTTGATAGTTGGAGATATGTTACCATTATCAATGGACACAATGAAGGGATCTAAAGGATAATTTTGAATAGTTTGAAGCATCTTATTATTCATTATAGGTTGAGGAATAACATTGCATGAGGCATCTCTAAGAGGTAGAGAAATGTAATTGGGATTAACTTGAGGATGGATATCCAGAGGTTGATTATCCATATTAATCAAATGATATTGAAGTTGATTCATTTGATTGGTGTTAGAGTTTTGCAATATTTTTATTTACTAGATAACTTTGGAAAGAAGTTGAGTTGTATCAAGAGGTGGGTTGGTGTTGGGGGGAGGGTTATTAGAGGATGGATTATTGATTAAACTTGTGTGAATTACTCCCACATTAGTTTAAAGGTTTTGAAGATGAGAAACATCTTGGTAAGTGTAGAAAGGATTAGACCCATCAACTTCATCTTGAAGTGTGATTTGCACCATGTTACAAGTGATGGATGAAGGAGGTAAAGAGGTGCCCCAAGAGTGATGTTTCTCTTGGGAGGAAAACAGAGGAAGAAATGAACATCTCATATAGTATCTAAATGGATTCAAGCTATCCAAGAAGATTTTGATCGGAGAATTCATGATGATTAGAGAGAAATGAAAAATATGCTAAGAATGATAAACAAAGAATTGAATCAAAAAATAGGGAAGGCAAAGAATAGTACAGAGTTGACTAGGTCAACCTAGTTTTATATCCTAGACATGAAGTAGGAAAAGATACAAAGTCAATTGGGTCGACATAGTTCTGTATCTGAGGGGCAGAAAAGAATATTGTGTTGACAAGATTGACTATGTACTGAAATAAGAATAATTTTTCAATTACTTAGGAAAGTAAAAAATGAAAGGAAACACACAATCAATTGGATCAATGAGGTTTATCCAATTGAGGCATACAACACAAAACCTTGCACCAATGCTAGCCAATGCAATTTTTTGTAATACAACATACAATTTATCAAAGAGAAAGAAATCAACTTGGAAAGTAAAAGCTAACTAAGTGGTCAACCTGAATGTTTTTATATTATTAGAGTATAGTTTCAAATGTGATAGGAAGTTGGTTGTAAGCAAGGAACTAGAAATTAATCTAAGGATGGTTTAAGGACATTTGGGCTAAAATGGATATGTATTGGTAATGGTACCAGCTTGGTACTGGGGCCTACCCCCTCACTTCATACATAGCAATGATAAGGGTGTCGATTTCTTATCCAAAATATACCATCAACCACGTGTTTATACTTGACCAAAAAATGAAGTGGCTTCCCCCTTGGTGATGAAATCCAAGTAGGTAGGCCTTAGGTAGACAATTCTTAAAATGCTTTTTAAGATTTTTTGATTTGGTAGTGTGTGTATAAAAGAGAAAATAGTGAAAATAAATGGTATATTGAAAACCATCTAATTAAAATATGTAATCTTGTCTAAGCATGCAAGCAACAAGAAATGAAAGTGTGAGATAATTAATAGCATATAAGGGTTAATTACAACTTTTAAACACATTATAGTGTTAATTTAGTTGACAACATATGCAGATAATTATAGAATAGGGTCGACAATGTCACCCCTGTACTATGGAAGAAAAAAGTTTGAAAGTGAACTACATCAATAGAGTTGACCCAACTTTCTAGACTACACACAAAATATAGAACTATGTTGACAGGGTCGACCTAGTTAATTGTACAGGGGTAGTTTTAAAGACTCTAAATTATGAAAAATAGAACTATAACAAATGCTATAAATAAAAAAAGATATAAAGGAACCTTGGTGGGTTTGAGGATGAAAATAAAGATGATATTATTGTTTAAAAACCTTGATTTGTACTTGTAAATTTTGCTAATTATGTTGATTGGGTTGACCAAGATTTATAAAGACTTTATGTTGATAGCCTAAAAATGTACAGGGTCAACTAGGTTAACCTAGTAGTCTAAACTAGAATTATGGAAAACTTGCACAAATAGAACATAGTCATTTTAATGAGACTGTGTGTTAAAACTGTTCATAGAAGTTAGTATTATATCCATACAGTCAACCCAACATCATAAATATATGAAAAATAAAATGATAAAAAGATGAAATAAGTGAATAAAAACTTGCAAGGGTTAGATTCACATCAGGTTCACCAAAATGTATGCAATAAAAAATACATCATGTCTATAAATCAATCCTAACTTGAAGAAGATAGATCACACGATACACTTTTGATTGGGGACATATTTGTTAAGTGGGAACATGACCAATATGAGGATCCACTAGACCCAATTAGGGGATCTCTTATTGTAATACACTATGCTAGGGAGGGCCCTAAATCCTCCAGTCAATTATAATCACATGATAGCCCTAAGGAGGTCCTGAGTTTTGTATCTCACTAAACTAACAACCAATAAATTAAATCTAAATCTTTGGGCACAACATGAGGGGTTATTAAATAATAAAAACATGTATAGGATAATCTCAATTAAGTGAAGTATGAGTAAGACCATAATACATGGAATATGAAGAGTAATATTATTCAAAGCTAATACTAATGCTACTTTTATCTACTAAAGAGAGGAACAAAGTTAGAAAATACTTACCTAAATGATGAACTCATCAAGACATAATCTCTCCCTTCACCAAAGGGGATTCAAAAGATGTTTTTGTGGTTTGTAAGGATAACTAAGAAAGGCCAAAGCATCTGAGACTTATCCACAAGATAAGATTCTCCAAGTAGAAACCCTAAACTAAGACTCCTCAAGTAGAATGGTGGAAGAGTAGATAGTAAAAAAGTGCGAGTGAATAATAAATCTTGATTTTATATTGAAATAATAATGAAATGATATTGTATATATAGGTGGATTTGACCCAAAACCCTTCTAAAAATCTTGGTTGACAGGGTCGACCTAATCAACCTAGCATAATTTTAGATAATTATTCACTAGGTCATGAGCTAGGTCGGCCAAGAGCCAAACTAGTTTCTAAGTGAAAATCACCCAAAATTGTATAGGGTTGACCTATCAACCTAGTACAACTGACTATCAAAAGGAGATTTAAGGTGAGGAAAAGAGGGATGGAGAGTGGAAAATACTAATAGAGTGTGAAAAGGATGATTAATAGCTTAGGGAATTTTTTTAAGAGCTTGTTGGATTGGTAATAAGTGGTAATAAGGGATAAAAATCTTATGAAGCACCAATGGTCTACCTACCCCTTTCCCAGTGCACCCCTTAAGGCATACACTCAAAGAGATTGAGTCTCAATGGGTTCTTGTAATATGTAAAGCATTAGTATTTGATAAAAGTTGAAAATATTTTATGTATATAGACAGGGCCTTATTGAATTCATGTAGAGGGTCACTAGTCATGATGCGAACATCTCAAACGAATTTGTGGTGGCATGAAATAAGAGAATATTGGAAATAAGAGGCATAATAATTTTTTTAACTGAGGATATGATAGGTGAAGTCATGAGAATGTCATGTGAAGAGAAAAAATCCTTCAAAGATTATTCAAAGAAGTTAAAACCCATGTAGAGATTTTTCAGTTACAATGAGATCATTAAAATAGATAAAAAAAGGTTTCTCATGCATAGACCTTTTGTGATACTGGCCTAAAGTATGTCTACATATAATGAAGTATATCACCCTCAAAGGTAAGTATACCCTCATATTTTTTCATCATTTCCTTTTTTTGAACCACTTTTAAGGCTTTAAAATTAGCCTACCATATTTCCTTCTGAAATCCATAGAGTGTACAACACACATACTAGATTAATGAATCCAACACCATCATACACCAAGGCCTCATTATCCTACTGGTGAAACATGATGAGACCCTTAAAGGTAAGGAAGTCCCATCGAGGGTACTCCATGGAGGACTCCTCTTAGGAAGATCCTACCTTGAGCTCTCACCACCTGCTTCCCATCTTTTCCATCATAATCCCCATATCCAAGAGCTCTACCAAGGATCTTCCCCTAAAACTCAATTTTATCAAGCTTAAACCCTTATTCTATAGGAAGGGAACTCTATAAAGGTAGTGGGTAAAGACAAGGCCTCCTTGTCATAGGTGATAAGAATAAACAAGGATTAACTAGAAGGGTTTAATAAAAAATTACATGAGGAAGGGATGTACTTGGTAGGTTTGATATAGGAATGGAATTCCATTAATAAAGAGGCATCCAAAATGATTCAATCCTTCTCACACCTAGTGAAGGTTGAAGGCACTCCCCATAAGCAGGTCACTGAGGTAGTAGAGATTCTTCACCCAAAGCTCCCCCTAAACTCCCCCTCCAAGAAGACCCTAGAGAAGGAACATCCATAGAATAAATATATAATTATAATGCCAAAGGAGGATGTTGAAGGCCTGAATAATAGAACCTGGGCTAGAATCACCAAGAATAGATCGACTAAGTAGGTGAAGGAGATTGAGTCTACTAAGTTACTCATGGAAGGATCCTCCCTCTTGGATTAATTTCTCCTTATTTTTATTTTATCCTCTACTATGATATATTTTTTTGTTTTGATACTCTGATTTTTGCCTCTCAACCTGTGGGGATTGTTATATGTTATTTTACTTTACGTATACTCTAGTTCCTGGTCCCTATAAAACTAGGTATTTTACCTAATCAAATAAAAATAGGAAAACTCAAATAGAATATATATTGAATTTATTATATTGATATGTGATAAAAATAAAAATTACAAATATGCTACATATTTTAATGACAAATAAATAAGATACATAGCTGATTATGATGTTAATACAGATATGGATCTAGAACAAGTAGGAAGTAGGATGGATGAATATTTTAGAATATTCTCCAAATTCTAGATTAAGTTCCTTTGTAAACATAGACACTTGCATCAACCTATGATGGTTATGTTAATGCTAGTTTTTGGATCATACATAGTTGTATAGTATGGAATACTTACTGAAACTAGATGTAACCACTTAAATGCTTATGGGTTCAGTATCAACTTCACTCTGGTGTATTTAGATCTGAGTCATGGACTATTACTTTTTGTCAAATATTCAAACCCTAGTTCTTTATCTTCATAGTGAACTTGGTAAAAATGGGATGTCAAGTTAACCCAAATACCTCTCTATTAATGAGTGTTGCTTACATATCCAATACTCTGAAGAGGGCCTTATACTTATGTAGTTATCCCATACATGTTGTAATGTGTGTGAATCATGTAATGTGTGATAAGCAAGTAAAATAATGACCTAGCTTATAACTTATAAAATATATATCTTATATTTTTACTTTAATACTTTAGACCTATAGATGTGTTGTCCCTATGTTTGGTATGTAAATAAGAGAAAATACGGAATCTTTTCTCACTTGAGTGCTTGATTGAAATGTATTTGGTATGAATGTTAGGTTTGTGCTCGGTGAGGAATGAATGAGGATTGATTGTGATTTATACTAATCCTAAAATAATAATATTTCACATTAAATCACTTAGGCTGACCATTAGGATATGATTCATTTAAAAATTAGATAAATTTAGGTCACTAAACAATTATGTTAGAATAGGACATCTACATCGACATAGGTATCTATCCATAATGCAAGTGTCTAAGGAGTAGGAAAACAAGTACAAGCTCAAAAATTATAGAGGTACAAGATGAGAAATTTTTAAGCATTCTAGGCAAGATAGAACGCCTGGGTCATCAACATAAGATTAGTCAAACTAAGATATAGGCTAAGAGGAATGAGAGAGCAAATACGAGACTTGAAGAAATAGGAAAGGTCTATAACTAAGAGGAATAACCAAGGTCTAAGTTTGACAAGTTTATAAGACTATGGTGATATATAATTCATAAATATCATCTACAAATACATGTCTTTAGAGAGGAACAAAATAAAATGAAACTAACCAAGGAATATATATTTGAGGAAGTGCATGTTTCAACTAATAATGAACCTTGAATGTTTTAATTTTATGTACTAGAGCATCTCATTTAATATTAGGATATGATTTTATTACTATTATTGTGCCATCACTTATTGTTTCTATTTAAATTACTATATCTAATACTTCATAGCTTTTGGTCTTAATGATTTCTTGGTGCCTCCTACTTTTAGAACAATTTTTCAATCAATATCTTTTGGTCATGGTATTTACCAAAACAATAGTGTTTTAATTCATACACATGTTAATTATAATTCACTTCCCACTTTTAAATATGTACTTGTATTCACACAAATAACACACACTAAACTATGCACTTGATTCCTCGAGGTCTAACTAAGGCAGTCGATGCAATGGATGGGCTATGGGTTTGGTTGGTTGTTAGGTAGAATGGGATTTGGTATAGGTAGTGGTAACAGGTTCTCATGATGGAACCAAAAGACCTTAGCAACATCTTAATGCTTTTTAAGAGCATCAAGTTGTGTCAAAATGGAGCTATAAGGTCCTTTAGTCTTTGATATCATAACAAGGTGAATCTCCTAGTCAATATTAGGACTAGGGACATGAGGGAGATTAGGTTGAATGACTCATGGGAAAAGGTATACTCTATTGGGTTTAATCTCTCTAGTCGATGTCATCCACTAAATGTGAATGATATAGGATGGGGCTATACCCAAGGAGAAGGAGAAGGTATGGATGGGAATTTAGGCCTAGATAATTTTGTATTGATGTCCTTTGTTTTGGGGAAGGATGATGATGGGTAGATTGGGAATTCACTCTTGCTTGTATAATATGATTAAATATTATACTGTGATATGAAGGATCAAAGTGGAGTGGAAGACCTCATGTCTTAGTTTAGTGTTGATTTCAAACTGTGTAACAATTATGGGACTAGGTGCTCTAACCCTAGGTAATAAATTGTGATAGATAAGACTTGGTGTCTTAGGAAGGGTCATCCAAAAGAGGTTAAGTAGAAGCCAATAAAAAAAATGTACGAGCTTATTTAGGTAATAGCTTATTATAAGTGCTTACTAGAATGTTGAATCAAGGCTTTGTATAGGATGTTTGCTTGAATTGTAAAGGTTTATATGGATTGTGATTACTCACTCATTTTGGCAAGGATTTTGGTAATATCTGAGGCTTTCATGTGTTAGTAAGGATTTTTGACACTATTTTTTTGTAAAGTTCTTATTTTTTTTGGGTTTTTTTGGTTTTATGGGGATAAATGCTTGTTTTCTAAAAATGAAATGTTGAAAGTAAATACATTAAAATTTTTAAATTAGATTAAAGTGAAACTTATTTTTTTAATCTTTGTTCAAGGTTTATAATGCATACAATAAGAGAAGGAGAAACTTACACTATTGTGCAAGATGTTGATTTTTCCTAACTTCATTTGTATGCAAACTAGATGATGATGTTTTTGTTTATTTTTGAACTAAATATGCAAACTGAGTCTAGATATGTAATAAATTCAAGAATAAATCTGATCTAAAATAGAAATAACACAACACTTTCTTTTTATTTTATTTGTTCATAAACAAACTCGACTATATTTTTAACTTCTCTAAATTGCTATAAATAAGCTTTTTGAATGAATTGCTAAGATATAAATAAGAAATTCAATTTATAATTTTATTATTTAAAGAGGAGAATAACAACAATTTTAAATCACTAAAATAAATAAATTCATAAATATACTAGCCTTGTTTATGCACTTATGATTGTTTAAGTTCTTATGATTGCCTGGGTGATTATTTGGAATGCAAGAAACTTATTTGTATCTTGGAAATATAATGTTATATTGGTTGTAAAAAACTTGATAATTTACTAATATCTTCCTAAAATGACCAATGGAATGTTTTGATAATTGAAATAAATCTAATTTACTGGAATGCAAACACAATCAAATTTAACTATCTTTTTTTGTAGAAAAGATAATGAAAAGAAACAATTCTATTTCCCTATAAAATTTACTCCTTTTATGGATATTGAAACTAATTAATTTCAAAAAAAATTACACTAATATAATCTAATAAATAAATAAATTTTGGAAATCAAAGATAACTCCAACCTAACCAAGGCATAGATCAGTTGAAGTGCATGTGGTATATTGATAAAATAATCCTTAGTATGCTAGCTCCTTATGTTATTATATGAATTCTAATAACTCTATAGTTAGAAGATTTACAAGATTTAAAAAAATATGGGGAAAATAGGAGACACAATGACAAATGGAGAGTATTTGAACTGAGGTTGGTTAATGTTCTAGTTTGTAAAGTTTGAGTTATTACACCAATAACACGTCTTCACTTGTAGTAGTATAGTCGACTCAAAAATAATAGAGGTTGGATATTTAGGTAATTATAGTAGGATTGTGGTTGTAAAAGCTTCATGATGATAAATTTCAATTTTTTGATCTAAAATCAAGCCAAAAATGGTCTTCTTGTAGAAAGAGATGGGAACTTGTATGGAGGATTTCAACTAAGTCTAATGGGAAGTTCAACTTGAAAAGAATTAAAGAGGATAAAAATAAAGAAGGGAGTGATTTGGGCCTAATTGGAGGTGAACACAAGGTGATAAAATGAATAAAAATGACACTAATCATGCAAAAAACATTAAAATTAGAGTTACAAGAACTAATTTTGGAAGGTGTTTGAACTATGATGAAACTTCCCTTTCCTACAAGGTTATAAAACTATAACCCTGAGTGATAGAAACACATCTATAAAATATGAAACCACCATTATTTTAATACTTAATTACCACTTAAGTATATAACCATTGCCTAAGTTACAAAACTATCATGGTAGTTATGTAACTGAAGAGGTAGTTCTATAATAGAGGGGTGGTTGTGTCACTTAGAACAAATTTCCATCACAAATGGAAAGTTTGTAAAACATGGTGAAATAATATATGAAATTAAAATTAAAGGGGACCAAATTGGGTCAATGGATGAGTAGGAAGGTAGGGGGAGGGGAAAGAGCTAGAGAGTTCCCTGTTGAGCATAAAGCATGAGATCACTGCATCATCATCAAATTTGTATCAAAAATGTCACACCATGTAAATTTTAAGTGCATACATATTTCCCCCTTGGGAGGGAACCTTATCATGATTTAGTAAGGTGTAGTTTTTATTAAGGCATATGTAATGGAAATAAAAAGTTAGGAAAACTTACCTTACCTATCTAAGTGATAGAGTGAATTCAGTTGGGACTCTATGCAACCTGTAGATAGAAGACAAGAATCAAGTGCATTTTTTTATGAAAATTGGAAAATGTGCTATGTAATTGAAATATATAAAATAATACATACCATATTTTTTGGAAATATCATACTACATAAACCATCCCATCAGAGACTGATCTAGTGCCAAGTTGTTAAGTAGCTACAAAACCATAAAACTTGTAAAAATGGAGATGTCATTAAAATGTTAGATTTGAAACATTAGTCATGAAATCTAAGATAAATTTAACTTATAAACATGATAATAATAATTAAATAAAAAAATATTCCAAAATTGGAAAGCTTTTAAGCTAAAACAACTATTTTGGGGCCTAATATATTAAAAAACTTGTCAAAATTAATTCATTTGTGCCATTTGCTTTGAGAGATTTTTGAGCTTTGGATTATCTATGGCCATTTTGTGTGTGAAATTAATCAACAAGATGAGGATGATGAAAAGATGGTGAATATACTATCAGGAGGATTTGTGGGGCATGATTAGGGAAGTTTTGTTAACCTTTTCATTTTTACCCTAGATTTAGAATTTTGATCAATACTTAACTACAATCTAGTGTATTTTAAAAATTCTAAATTTGAAGTGATTGTTATGGGGGATATATTAGGTATTTTTGAGGGTTTTATGATTTTTAGTAGGTTTTTTGAGGTTTTAGGAGGGTCTAATAAGTCACATTACTAATAAATAGAACCGTCATTATTGAGATGGAACTACCATCCTATTTAGGGTGGTGATTATGTAACCATAAAATAGTAATGTAACTGCCCTATGATGGTTATGCCATCACCATCATAGGGTGATTATAAAAATTCTTAGGGTGGTTACATAACTACCATCGGATAGTTTTGTAACCATTGTAAGGCAATTTCATAGCTACCTCAAGGTGGTTTCATAACCATTGTAGGGTGATTTTTTAACCACTACCTACAAATTAAGGTGATTCTATGCAAAGGAAATGTGTGTAAAATTTGACTTATTCAAAAATTATATCTGGTTCTCAAGCTAAATTAGGGTTTTCTTATTGATTGCAGGGTGCTTACATATGATGGAACAAATCCTAGGAATAGGAGTGGTTCCCTTGAGTTTTGGTGATTTTGATGACTGACAAGTTGTTCATTATCGATCAAGTGAAAATACTATAGATAGTAAGGGAAAGAATCATCCCTACCTTTAGCTAACTATTATGTGACATTTTGACCTAATTAGAGCCTAATCAAAATACTTTCATGTTTCCCTAGGCCCCAAGAGAGTGGATAATCACTCTCATGGATGTATATTAGATCACTAGTCTTCCCATGATTAGTCATTTAGTGGCCATGAAATTTTTTGATAGAGGTCATGAGGTCCACAACTATGTATATTATTTTGGAGATCCTAATGCACCTGATGTGGGTGAAAAGTGTGGGGTGATACTTTCTTAGGTTGAGGATTTAATGATCCCTAATCCAAGTAAGGCTATCATTGGTATCTTTACCTCTTGTTTAATGGGGGGAAAGGGCACAAATAGACTTTTTAAAACTAGTCACCATCATGTGACATATTGATGAGAAAGGGGTGTGTTATTCTTGAGGCCAAGAGTTATTAGCATAGACTTATAGATATTTATATCGAGTGGCTCACCTAGGATCCCTTTCTATTAGTCGCCCTACCATTGTCATGGGTTTGGTTTATGAGAGGATGATCCCATATCAGAGGGGGTGTTAATTCAGGTACCAAGGGATATTGAGGCCACTAAATGGATAGATGTGGCACCCTTTCATGTTTTACTCCAAACTATGGGATCTTTGACAATAATATAATTGAATGTCTTACCCTACCAGGATATGGTTGGGCAATGGTAAAATGAGGGATCCTATCTTCTAGTAGTTATCAAGTCCACTCAAGTTTGGGATAGGTTTTTATAGGTTGAGGTGCATCTCATGGACTAGGTACCCCGATATTTTGGTATGCCCTATGTGGGTAACCTCCCCGTCCCTAGAATTATATTTAGGGGATCTGAGAGGTGAGAGCTATGAGGTTGGGGTGACTGGAATAACATCCACTTTTGAGAGGGGTGCCTATATCCTATCTAATCCCATAATTAGTAGTACCTATACCTCTCACACCAACCACCAGAGAAGGAGGAAGATAGGCCAAAGTTGGGTAGTAGTATATGGGCCCTCTAACATCATCACCACCACTACAGGATCCTACATAGTAGTAATAATTGGGAGATAGAGATGGTGAGGCTTCAATATACATTGAGTTGGGTGAGGACCTAGATATAGATGAGGAGGAGGGCATAGAGGATGATTCTGACCTAGAGTGGCATGAGGGAGACCTAAATAAAATATTGATTTTGTTCATTTGTGATTATAGCTCATATTTTAATTTCTAGTTACTTATATAATTTTACATTTATTTTATTTTTATATCAATTGGATCTAATTCATCATATGTACTCTATGACTATAAACACTATGGGCAGTTGGAGGTAGATGATCAAGGATACCCTAATCAATATTTTTTAGCTAAGACTTGGTTTGACTCATGAACATATTTTGCTTAACCTTGGGCTTCCCATAGGGATTGGTCATCATACATATGTCTTTTCCCAAATATACCATGCTTCAGTGTTGGTGATGGCATTAAGGATGGATAACATCACTTTGTTAGCCAAAACAAGGAGATTGGAGGCCTTGATAAATACCATGGTTGGTGGAGGAGGTGGCAGAGCCTCCAACCACATGACAAGGAGGACACCATCAAAGGGAGGTTCAGGTATGAGTCATCATCCTAGATACTGACATATATATAGTGGGATAGCTTTAGAGGGAGGTACCAGTAGGATATGTCACCAGAGCCAAAGTCCCAAGCACTCTTCCACATCAGGGCCTTACCAGAGGAGGAGGATGTGATCCTAAGACTTACCATAGATGTTTTTATTATACCATTGTATATATTGATTTTTTTTAGATGCCTTGAGGAATATTGGCCCTCTACGGATATGTTTGTATTAGATATTCTTGTTGTATAAACTTGATAGTTTTCATGATATATATAGATGTTTTTAGTGTACCTCTTAGTGACTTGTTATTATGTATCATGGATTATTAATGTATATGTTTAGCTTCTTAGTTAATGTACTCTAGATGAATAGACATGTGATGGTGTAGATGTATATGTATCACTTTGTTTTTGATATATTGCTATGGGAAATACTTTTTTACATGTGGAAATAGAATGTGCAAATGAGGTAATGTGATGAATGTATATATCTAACTATAATTGCACTAACATTTATTTTGAAAGTGATTAATTAATTACTTTGTTCACATAACACATGACTTTCAATTTGCATCAAGGAATGAAAAGATAAGTACGATAAGCATGAGGTGATAAAGGGGTGAAAACCATAAATCAAAACTTTGTACGAAAAAAAGATGACCTAATCCTTACGAGCAAAAGGGGAAAATGTACTTCTTGCTAAACTTATAAAACACTGACTTTATTGGCTTGATTCAGAGATACCTAGCCCTAACAAAACTATTAAATGGGAAAATGTTACCTTCTTTCAACATAGACATGTAGGTAAACTTCTTGAATAACTTTCTCTTTAGACACTTTTTTTGATTTGATTATTGCTTTTACATTTGATTTCTACTTATTTTTATGTGCCCCTACACCTAGTCTCATGTGACTAAGAAGACACATGGGTTCATCAACAATTTTTAGATATAGGTGAGTATGATCATCTCTCCCCAATGCTAGCCCCATATAACCGTTAAGATGTGAGGGATCAACACCTAAAATTATTAGAGGGTGAGGGATGTGTAATTTTTAATTTGTATTTGTATAAGCTTTTGATTCTCATATAAGTTTATACTTTTCTATCTGTAAGGTCTTTACCCCCAAACCTTGGCCCCATAAACTATTAAGATGAAAGGGGTCATCACCAAGGACTAAGATAGGTGACTAAAGTTACCTTATTCTAAGCATTTTAATGTTTTATCTTCCAAAGGCATTGTAAAGGGTAACTCTATCATGGATAAGCCTCTAGACTCCATTGTAGTTTATCATCCTTTTAAGTTATGCAAGAAGATGTAAGGAAAAGAGGTGTATTTTGATCATAAGAACTAAGAGAAAGACCAATGTGACATGTTAATTTTGAGAATGATTTATATGGGGTGATAGGGTAATATGAGAATGGGATTATATGATATGCCACATTTTAAAAAATATATATATTGTATGAACTAACTAACTAATCAATCATGAAACAATGCATTTGATATATAGGTGAACATAAAACCTATGAAAATAAAATGAAAATGAGAATAGAGTGATATTCAAGAATTAGATATATAAGCATTTTATATCCAAAGAATTTATCGACTTACAAAACTTATTTCCCTATAGAGTGCATAACTGATAGGCTTTGTTATTGAAATATTTTGTCACTAGGTAGTCCTAACTAGTTAGGTCTAAACTTTTGACATTCTCTTTTATTTTTATCAACTAGACAATCAATTCTAAGGACAAGGTCTCCTAAATATATTTATAACTTATAGGAATAATTATGAAACCCATAATACTATTGGTGGGGCATCAATAACTTTGACTACCTAATTGTGGTATTTAGATACATGAAAATGGGTACCTCTAGAAACTCAAACACCCATTCACCATGAATTACTCATAGTATAGGAAATATTATAAGATAGCCTTGTAACCAAAAAAAATTGTGGTCATACATGACCAATTTTTCATCTCTTAATATCAAGTCAAATTTCACCTATGATATCCCATCGACATACATTCTCAGAATGATTACTTCTATGGGATGGGAGGGTGACTAACTTTGATAACATTTAGGTAATCATGGGGATAAATGTTAATCCAGATCAAACATATCATTAAGGTATGTCCTCTCTCCTCAATCATAGGCATGACCAAGGGAAGACAAATTTATCAAGAAAGTGGTCTAAGATTGATGGGGAAACTTAGACTACCCCCTTCTTTTACATGACAAAGCATTTTATGATCATGACGGTAATGTCAAAATGAGTTAATGAAAACCTCATTGTCCCTTGAATTTTCTATCATATCAATAATTATGAGAGATAGGAGGTTATCAATATCTAATGAACTATCACTTCCCCCCTTATGAGTGACTATTTGTTCATTATATATCTTAGGGATGAGAAGCTGTGTCCCAATTGAGATTATTAAATCAAATTATAGGATCACTGAACAAGGAATGAAATGTAAAGAGCAAGCAGACATAAGTCAGTAAGTTTGTTGTTTTTCCTAAAGGATGATTTTATATAAATGAATTTGAAGTCCTTTGTGACCTCATAGCTAACAATCATGTACAACTAAAGGTACTCAACCTTGGTCTATTAGACTTCAAAAACTTGGTTTGTGACTAGCTATGAGTCACCATGGATCCTTAAGTTTTAAACACCTAGGAATTTCATAATGAACATGCCAAGTAATAATTCCCTCTACTCAACACCATTTTTTGTACACTTGAAGTCTAACTTGAATCCAAAAGGCATGACTTGCCCTTCATGAAAAAATAGAATGACTCCTACCCTAGTGCCTAGGAAACACTTGGCCCCATCATAGTAAAGGACCCACTAATCATGTGTATAATGGAACAACTCATCAAGTAAGGTTTTTTGATCTTCTAATATTTTGACCATATAAATACTAAAGATGTCAGGTAACCCCCTTTGGGGTCCCTAGTTTCAAAGCTTAGGAATACAATGAGTTTGTCCCCTTGGTGGGGTAAATGGAAGGGATTGTGAAGGTGTGGATGCTCAGTCTCATGTTGTGGATGAATGAAAATAATAAATTCTAGAAATATAAAAGTTTGTTTTCCAAGTTCTAGGTCAAGGTAGGTAAGAACCTATGAAATTTCAAAATATTTTTTATTCAACTTTTTCTTCAAGGTAGGAAGTATGCTAGCATAGTTAGGGTTTCATTTAGGTGTGGGCAGTATGTAAAAATAATTAGGATCTTGCTTAAGTGTAGGAGGCATGTGGGTATAGTTATGTATCTCATAATACTATGGGTAAGACATGGGTAGTATCATTTTTCCTTTCATTATGTCTGGGAATGCCTACAAGAATCTGGTGAGCAAATTTTTGGGGTTTTCTTCCTTTATGATGATAAAAAGAGATCATCGTTAGGAATCCATGGGTAATAATGAGTAATGTTTAATTATATCCTACCTATGGTCATAGTGTGAACCTGATCCTTGAGCATCAAAGTGGCCCAGAGAGGAGGATTAACCTATTTGACTGTTGGTAGACTTTGAGTGTGATGAGAAATAAGACCAAGTGCAGGCTGAAGAATAATGACTAACATTGCTCTAAGGAGTAAACCTAATGGGTTAGGGATTATAGATAATCATTATGGCCTTGTCATAGCATGATATGCAAGCATACTATAAAGTGGCTCAATGGTAACAAGGTTAGAATGTGAATCATGATTGGTATTTGTATGATTGAACATTGGTTGGTCATAGTAATAGCCATTAGGATGGTTTTTACAAAGGGTAATTTCCTCATTGTTAGACACCTCTACCATGTAAATATATTTTAGGATAGTTAACCCCTCTTGGGTCTACTATCCTTGAGGCCCAAAAGTCATAGGTCCCTATTCCTTGTGGATTGAATGGGAGGACTAGGGTGTCCTCCAAGAGACTGATGATTTTAGTATTAAACATTACAAAAATCATCACACTGGTGATTGGTTCTGAGTCAGTAGTATTTTTTATTGATGTTATGTCTTTATCTTCTAATTTATCCTTTAATAGGGATTAGGTTATTTATACCCCTTTCTTTAGGATGATGACTTTGGGTTTTGAGGATCCAATAACATTAACCAATTGTGGGGTTTTTATGACCTTGTTGGTAGGCAGGTGGTAATCAATGTGTAACCTAAGTTGTTTGTGCATGGTATTTTGTAACATATTTAATGGTTTAATATCCCCTTAGGCTATAAAAACCTTTACCTAGTGTAAGAACCAAATTTGTTGGAACAAGGTGGAAGGAATGGCCTTCATTTGATGTATCCAAGGTCTTTCTAATATCATATTGTAATTGGTGTCCTTGTTTATGACATAGAACTCCATTAGTACCATCTTGGCACATAAGGTGATTAGGAGTATATTGTTCCCTCTAAAAATGGAGTTGAGACTATCGTAGCCTCATAGTGTGTTGTATGTTGTAGAATAATTTATTTCCCCTTAACTAAGTTTTTGTAAGGAAAAAAGGGGATGATGTTGAAAATTGATCCATCATCAACCATGGATATCTTCATATAGTCATTATATATCCATACTTTTAAAAATAGGGCTAGATATCCTATTCTCTCCATATTAGAGTCAAGTAGAAGGCTTCACAAATCAAAGAAATAACATGTATTCTATAATTCTTGACCAAGTGGGAACATGTCTAAATCAATGTGGTTAATCTAAGCTTACGGAGGAGGATTGATACTGGATAAATGTTCCATTAATAAGGAGTTCAGAAATGTCAACCAATGAGTGAGATATTTTTTGAGCAAGTATACGAATGAGATGTCAGAGAATGTTTTGGTTAAATCAAAGAGTAAATCATAGTTCCCCATAGGTTTAGCAATAGATTATGTTTCTACAATGTTTAAGGGGTGGAGATCCATAGGTTGATAGTCTCTAGTGAGATTAATAGTGTTTTCTTACTCTTAAAATTCTAATTCCATGACTCCTATCATCTTAGTTTTACCTTACACTCATAATTGAGGATCTATATTAGTGTTCATAGTCCTAGAGGTGGAGGCTTTAGCATCATGAGTGCTTACTGGTCATGGGTTGGTTGTGTTGAATGGGGTGTCCCTGTGGGTTAACATATTATTGAATTTGAGTAGTGTGTGATTAATGATTGGGTAATGGGTTGTGTTAGATCTATAAATTCTAGTTTTGAGGGGAAATAAGACTGTTTGAAAAGGTTTGGTGTTTATATTGGCATTTCCTAGGAACATGTCCATGAATGTTTATCTCTAGTCCTCTAGGAGTGTTTATATGATTTTTTTATATTCTTTGTAGTTATAAGTATCATGACATATGACTCTATGGAAGAGGAAATAAATTTTGGGATTGTAATCTATAGGTCTCATGTTTTTTCTTTGTTTCTTGAACCCTTGATTATTTTGTGGGTAATAGGTTTGGTTTTGAAACTAGAGGTATTTTTCACCTAATTGGTATTGATTTTGGTTATGGTTTTGATATTGCATGTTATGAGGAGGTGGTAGGTTGAAATTAACTGCATGAATGGTAAGATGGGGATTTTGGTTCCTATCCCCCATGTTGTTAGTAGTATTGGTATTGTTTACAGGTTGATATTGATTATTGTTTATGGGATTTTTCCTCTTGTTTAGATCAGTGACACCATCGATGGTGGTGTTCCTATTATGATTCAAGATTTGGGGGAATTAGTTTTTTGTATTATTTTGGCTTGTGTTTTAATATCTCCTATTATTTTGTCTTGGGGTGATGATGTGCATGTTGGTCCCATAAGTCCATTGACCACTATCAATAGCCACTTGGTCAATTTATAGGGAACTCTCGAGGGATTATTCATATGACCAATACAAGAACTTTTGGATGTACTACCTTATCTCTTTGTTAATGGAATGGAGGAGGAGATTGCATAACTCTTGTTGATCCATATCGGGTGTGCTAACATAAAAATATAAGACATACTACCATATCATGATGAAAAGGATAGCCAAATCATTGTATTCATACTTGATGTGTAAGATTTCACATATGTTAGTCTTTAGGACCTTTTTCATGTTAAATACTTAGAAAAAATTAGACATAAATTAGTGGAAATAATGTATAGACCCCTCAGGGTGGTGGTAGTACCAATCAAGTGATATTCCCTTTAGGGTTTTGGGAAATATATTTACAACAAACACATCCCAAGGTAGGAGTTCCCTAATGGTTTTAGCATAGGATTTTACATTAAGAGCCTCTTAGAGGTATTCAGCATAAGATCCCATTTTTTTAAAGTATGTTATTGTTATAGTGGGACTAAGGTGAAAGGGGGGATCAAATAGGGGTTGTTTTAGTAGCCACTAGAATAAATAGAGGAACCCTGCTAAGGCGAAGTGGAGCAAGTCATAAATTAGTTTTCTAGATGAGTGGATTTGGATTACATGTGAAAGTAAGGAGGGAGGTTATTAGATGTAAGAGACATGGCAATTAGTTGGGTTGGGTTATGCATATTTTATTGGTAACCTAATGTTACATGGGGTAGGACATAGCCTTTTTTCATAAGGTTTGTATGTGGGAGGCACATGGATTGGAGGTGTAAAGAATAATAGATTGATTACTACTACATTTTTTATAATGGTGGAGTGTATGTGTACACACTCCTTATTAGAGTTTAAATAGGTACTTGATAATGTGAATGGATTTTAGAATTATCAAAGTTAGGGACCCCATGAGTGAGGATATCCCTTAGGGGTTGGTGAGAGACATGGTTCTACAGTGGTATATGCTCCTATTTTGGTGGAGGTATGTAGGTTTGTTGTTATGATGTTAGGTAAGTTTTCATTTGAACAAGAGAGGGAGGGAGATGAACTATTTTAAGAGGGTTTGGGCCCATCCCTTGGCCTAGATATTGTTGACTATTCTATAGGTCATAAATATGATCCACTAGGGTGATGATGAGTTAGTTTAGGATAGTGTTGTTGTTGGGACTATGGGCCTTTAATGCAGGATGAGTAGATGCAAGAGATGGGGTAGCATGAATAGGTTGGTTCAATTTAGGAGCCTATAGGGTAGTGTTTTTGGTTGATGCTGGTGGGTTAGAGGTGTCTTGGCTTCTATTGGGAGGATTCACATTTTCTTGAATGAAATGGACTTCATCCTCTAAGTGATGGATCCTCCCTAAGTAGTGATCATATTTAGCTAATATTTCTATGTCTAGGATTTTTAGGCTAATGGATGGCCTTGTGACCATGTGCAGAGTGGTCATGCCTCCCCTAATAAGGGTCATAGTTTTAGAGTTAAGGGGGCCACTTATGGTTTTAGATATGTCACATATATCTTGGATGGAGACCTTGCTCTTGGTCTAAGTGTTAGGAAGGGATTAATCATAAGATTGGTATTCTATGTTGGTGTTGAATATTGGCTTATTCTAACACATAAATTAATTCTCACTATAACTAATCTAGCTTCTCTTATATCCCTTCAGACCAAGAGATCCACTTATGTCCTATTCAAACGTATTCAGGGGGTATATGAATACCCATAGAATAAATGGAAGGAGGAGGGGAGATAGAAAAAGGAAAGGAGAAGAGGAATAAAGGGGATACACAAAGGATAAAGTCCTTCAAATTGGGTTCACCAATTTATGTGCACATGAATAACACATGATAATCTATGCACTTGACTACCCAAGTTCTAGATAAGGCAATTGATGTAATATATGGGCTATGGGTTTGGTTGGTTGTTAGATGGAATGGATTTGGGATAGGTAGTAGTAATGGGTTCTTGTGATGGAACCAAAATACCTTAGTAACATCTCAATACTTGTTAAGATCATTAAATAATGTTGAAATAGAGCTCCAAAGTCTTTTAGTCTCTAAAATCATAAGAAGGTAAAGCTCATGATCAATATTAAGACTAGGTAAATGAGGGAGATTGGGTTGAATGACTCATGAGAAAAGGTCTACTCTATTGGGTTGAATCTACCTAGTCAATGTCATCCATGAAATGTGAATGAATAGGATGAGGATAGAAATGAGGAGGAGGATGTGTGATGGGAAGTTAGTCTTGGATGAAGTTGTATTGACATCCTCTATTCTGGGGAAGGATGATGATGGGTAGATCTAAATTCACTCTTGTTCATCTAATGCAGTCAAATATGAGATGAGGGACTAGAGTGGAGTGGAATACCTCACATCTTAGCTCAGTGTTTATGTCAAAATGTGTAACAAGTGTGGAATTGGGTGCTCAAACCCTAGGTAATAAACCATTATGGACAAGACCTAGTGTATGAAGAAGGGTCATCCAAAGGAGGTTAATTAGAAGCTAAGGAAAAAATGTACAAGCTTATTTAGGTAAGGGCTTGTTATGTGTGTTTTTTGGGATGTTGAAGCAAGTATTTGTATATGATGCTTGCATGAATGGGAAAGGCTTAGATAGATTATGATTTCTCATACATGTTGGTGAGACTTTTAGTAAGATCAGGGGCTTGCATGTGTTAGTAAGGGTTTTTGACATTGTTTTTGTAAAGTTTTTATTATTTTTGGATTTTCTTGGTTTTATGGGAATAAATGCTTGTTTGCTGAAAATGAAATGTTGAAAGTAAATAAACTAAAAATTTGAAATTAGATGAAAGTGAAACTTTTTTTTATATTTTTCCAAGGTTTATAATGCATGCAATAAGAGAGGGAGAACCTTACACTAGTGCGCAAGATGTTGATGTTTCCTAGCTTTGTTTGTATGTAAATGAGATGATGATGTTTTTTTTTTTGGAACTATTTATGAAAATTGAGTCTAAACATGTAAGTGATGCAAGAATAAATTTGATCTAAAATATAAACAACATAACACTTTCTTTTGACTTTTTTGTTCACAAACAAACTAGACTAGCTTTTCAATTTCTCTAATTTACTATAAACAAGCTTTTTGAATGAATTGTTAAGATAGAAACAAGAAATGCAATTTCTAATTTTATATTTTAAAGAGGATAATGACAAAAATTCTAACTCACTAGAATAAATAAAATGAGAAATATACTAGCCTTATTTATGCACATATGATTGTCTAAGTTCTTATGATTACTTAGGTGATTATTTAGAATGTAAGAAACTTGTTTATATATTGGAAAGAGAATGTTACATTTGTTGGAAATGACTTAATAATTTACTAATATCTTCCTAAAATGACTTGGAATGTTTTTATTATTTAAATAAATCTAATCTACTAGAATACAAACATAGTTAAAGCTAACTATCATTTTTTTGTATCAAAGACAATGAAAATAAACATATCTCTTTCCCTATCAAATTTACTCCTTTTTTGGATATTGAAACTAATATATTTTTAAAAAAATACAATAATATAATCTAAGTAAAAAACAAATATTAGAAATCAAAGAGAACTCCAACCTGACCAAAGCATAGATAAGTTAAAGTATATGTGGTGTATTGATAAAATAATCCTCAGTATGCTAGATCCTTATGTTCATGTATGAATTGTGAAAAATCTCTAGCTATAGGATTAACAAACTCTAAAACAATATGGTTAAAATAGGATACATAATCACAAATGGAGAGCATCCAAACTGAAACTAGCTAATGTTCTGGTTTACAAAGTTTGAGTTGTTGCACCAACAATACTTATTCACTTGTATAAGTTTATTTGACTCGAAAATAATAGAGGCTGGATCTTTAGGAAATTTTAGTAAGATTGTTGCTGTAAAATATTTATAATGACAACTTTTAATGGAAATTTTTGAATCTAAAATCAAGCTAAAAATTGTCTTCTTTTATAAAGAGTTAGGATCTTTTATGGGGAAGTTCAACTAAGTCCAAAGGGGAGTTCAAATTGAGAGGAATTGAAGAGGATCAAAAATTGAAGAGGGAGTGAGTTGGGCCCTCTTAGAGGTGAATAAAAGGTAATAAAATTAAGAAATGTGACATTAATCATGCAAAACATGTCAAAACTAGAGTTGCAGGAGCTAATTTTGGAAGGCATTTAAAATTGATAAAACTGCCCTTTCCTATAGGGGTGGTTACAAAACTGACACCTTAAGTAACAAAACCAGTGCTATAAAATATGAAACTACCATTATTTTAATACATAATTGATGCTTAAGTGTAGAACTACCACCTAAGTTATAAAATGATTGTGGCAGTTGTGTAACTGAAGGGGCATCTTTGTAATGAAGGGGGTGGTTGTGTCACCTAAAGTGGTGGTTTCATCATGAATAGCCAATTTTTAAAATAAGGTGAAAGAGGCTATGAAAATAAAAACAAATGGGACCAAATGGGGTCAAGAGAGGAGAAGGAAGGTAGGGGGAGGGGGACAAGCTAGAGAGTTACATGTGGAGTACAAAACAAGAGATCACTACATCATCATCATATTTATATCAAGAATGTTGCTTCATGTAAATTTTGGGTGCATACAATACTCCAAAAAATAATGCAAAACATGTAAGTAATGCAATGAAATTCAACAACTTTTTGAAGGATATCAAAATCAAGTAATATAGTTATTTCTCTTGATATATTACTCACTATGTAGGATTATGAGGTCCTTATATATCCCTTATGTACCAGTTTTATAACACCTAAGTTTGAATTATAAAAAAATAAAGATGAGCTTTCATATCATATCAAAACTATCTATTATTCATGTCTTGGCATTGTGTAAAATGATATCTCATTGACTAAACTCTTTCCTAAAACTCTTAAGTATTAATCCTAGGCTTGGTTTTAGTCCTACCATTGAGATCTATGTGTCATTTTAATTATTTGACCAATAGTTTATTATCTAATTTTTCAATCAATATTAACTAATAGTTCATGATTTTTTAGGTATTGTAGTTTAAATAAGGACCTAATGAGCCTATTAGTGAGTATGTGCTCAAATTCAAAAAAATACTTACTAAGATGATTCACCAATTACAAGATATGGAATTCCAATATTTTTTGAGCTTTGTCATATAGTTAGGAACTATACGAATAATTTTTTAAAGGCCAACATGCCTATATATGATATTGATTCCCCTACCTCTAGTGGAACTAGACATCAAGGTAAAAAACATTCAAGGATAAGGCTAATGATATTACTTTTCAAGTTAATAATGATACTAATAATTTAATTGATGTGGTAACTCAACCACCTGACATGTTTTTCGTTTCACCTCAAGAGTGAAGATGGTTTACATAGATATTTGATAGTCCTTACCAAGTGCATAAACATTTTCATGAAGGAAATATGATATATTTGCCTCCATAACATGAATTTGACTCACCACAACCATTACCTAAGAATTAGTATGTTAATGCATATTGTGATTATCATAGAGATTCAAGTCATACAATTAATAGTTTTTTTTAAATTAAGGGATAATATTCAAGACTTGTTTAATAATAACTAAATATAAGTGGAAGGACACAATAGTACATTGAAAAAAATTATTTCTCAACAAAATCAATGTTTGAAAGTATTTACCAATGCCCTTCTAAATCATGTTACCTAATTAATAAAAAATGAGATGATGTTCATATAGTATTTCCAAAACAACCCCTATCCATTTTTAATGCATATACCATTGTTCATATAATCTTTCATACAATCACATTTGAAGTTAAAAAAAAGTAATGTGGTTGGTAATGGCTTGTGTTTAAACATGTGTATAGTGTAATTTTTTATTATTCGAGGATATGTATAAAAGGATTTAGATGTTAAAACCAATGTTATTCAAAGAATAATGGTCTTTCTCAAATACATATTGAGGATATCACATTACATGTCACCATAGATCATAACATTATTTTAGTAAGGTTTCATGTATTATCAGATAATGGGGCATACGTGTATTACTTGGATGGCATTGGCTTAATCTAATTCAAGAAATATCATTCAAATTAAATCAATGCTTAAGGTTTTTTCATGATAACAAAGTGATTAATATTTGAGTCACTCATTATGAGTCACCCATCCAACATCAACACAAAAAATTACCTAAAGGGCTCCAAAAATGACAAATCATATAACCTCAAGTGAAAAAACTATATTTCAAGTAGTTGCTAATCCATGCACTAGAGTAATATTATCACAACCTTTCACATCCATTCAAGATAAATAAACTACAAAGGTTTTCATTACATAATCCAAGAAAATTACTTCTTTACAAGATGACAAAATGACTATCATAGCTAATAAAAACAATAATAATTACACTATCAATGATGATGATTATATTTACTATACAACTCATGACTACATTATTGATGACACTAGTGACACATATGACTCCTTAGATTCATGGTCCATGAGGTTTGTGGATCTTGATCATGAAGATAAGTTGGAAGCTTGTTATACATTACAGTCATTTAAATGGGATTATCAGTTAGCACTACTTTCCAATCTCATGTGATTCAATCAAATAATATATTATACATAGTTTTTTTTTACTTTCTTTTATTTGGTATATCCCCAGTGTTTTCTCTCTCTTGCATCCTATATGGTTTTTGGGTTCATATTGATTCCTTATAGCCTCACATTGTTATTCTCTCTTGATTTTATCATTACTTCTAGATGGTTCTAATTCTTATTTCTATATATTTCTAATTTTGAAGAAACCTTCTTCTTTCTCATATATTTAGTTTTCCATGTTATTCTTCTAGCCTCTTGATTTATGTTGATTGTATTATTTCATTATCCCTTTCCTTTGATTGTTGTTTTCCATTATATAATATTGTGTGGAATTCTTAATGATGACAACACATATATATCTAGGCCTTATGCCCAAGTGTGCATTGAGTTTTAAGGGAAGGTGTAGGTTCGTATGAATCTTCTTCTTTTTGTTTCCTCTCACATTCACCCCTTAGCTTGTATCTTCTTTGATTTATCTTCATTGTCTTGATTCTTCTTACCTTCACCCCTTGGATTATGTCTTGCATGATTGATCATGTGTCCCTTGTTTATTTTTGTTTGCACCTCTTGACTTGTTTCTTGCTTAGTTATTTTTTTTCTAAAAAAGTTATGACAAAAATTAAAAATTATTATCTTTATCTTTACCAATTATAGAGTTTTACATTGTTGCATATCATTCTCATCTACTTATTTCTGTAGGTTTACATATATACAATCTTGTTAATGGTATTTTTTAAGTTAGATGTAAGATATACAAGTTACATATGATTATGGAATTTATAGTTTCTTAGTAACTTCATCATACCTATTCTAAGGGAATTTTTATATTGGGGGCATGCCTATATTGAGGGTATTTTCATTGGGATTCAGGTTTTATCTTCATATTTTATATTATCATATTGAATTTTATATTTAACTATAAATATCTTACTCTATATTATATTGTGTCACTTATATGTGATTGATCATATTGTTTATTTTTTATCACTTCACTTCCCCTATGTGGTTACATCATCATGCATGTTTACATTGGTTAACTAAACTACACAATACTATATGTTTGGTGCTATGATATATATCATAAATGTTATTAATTTATATATATTATGCTTGGTATATATGTAGCCATGGTTTCTACCATGCATGTATTGGGACATACTTTTGTTGTAATTTTTTGTTATATCTTGTCCTTATTGGGTATATTATTAAATTAAGGCATATAACTTGTCCATATTTGATTTTTACATTGGGACATATCATTTTGCCTCCATTTTGAATTATGTAACTTATATTACTTATTATTCATAATATTAGTATTGGATTATCAATTAACTTTGATAATGACATATTAGTCTAATTATATACGTGTTTACCCTTGTGATTTAAAGATTATTACAAGTTTAATTTTTATATATGATACACAAGGTGCATATAGTCATTTTATTTTGAAATGAGTGATAGGCAGGAACATCCCTCACCTCAAAAGGGGGGCATACAATCAACTATTATATTTTTAGTTACATGATTTCAAGTGGTTATAAGATGTCAAGTGGATACAAAGAGGTTTTAGATGTTCGTTTATTTAGTTTGAAAGTATCTTTTATAACCTTATAGGGTTAATAAGATACAGGTTTCAAATATTTCACCATGTGTTAGCCAAAATTGAGGCCCATTATAGTTTCAAACTTTTTAAAATAATGCAACAGGGTTCACATTACATAAGGTGTATTTGTTCCTATTAGTTTTTTTCATTTTTCATTGATTACATTTGGTTACATTATTATTAATTTATCAAGACATTGATTTAAACATACACATTCACATTTCATTATAGGTGCATTCAAGATGTTGAAATTGGATCATTCATAGATATTTAATGGCAATAGAGACATTCATGTAGATATCTAAGAGATGAGGTTTCTTGTTTTGTAGGTTGTTAGAGTTGGACTCTGATATAAGGTAATAATTTTCCTCTTTTTAACTTTTAAATAACTTTCATAGCTAGAAATAACTTTGAACATAACTTACAGGTAGTGAGGTGAATACATAAAAAAATAGTATACACCCTTGTTTATTTTATTATAATGCACAATCACACACACATTAAAGTAGGGTATTATGTAGGAATTAAATTTTAGTATAATTCTTGTAGTTACAATGATTTTATAATGTTTTAATTTGTATGGATAAATAATGCATATTAGACTATTATTGGCATACTTTCCCTTTATATTGGACCTTGCATAGCTTTTCATTATCATCATTCACTCATTGACATCTTTAGATGTCATTATGTTTACATTGGGATACTCACCATTACTCATGCAAACTTATTGATATTAATTTCTTGAGATTAGATCACCCTGACCAGAATTATAATAGTCTAATAGTGATCTTACCACTATCAAACTATTTTGATTCTTATCATGTTAGTTATGGGTGCTTTGTTCTATTTCACTATGTTTTTTGGTGCCATGATTCCACATTTTTAGCTTACATGTGAATAAGGTCCTAATTTAAATTCAAGTTTCCTATATATACACATGTACCCTAATACATTTTCATCAAGTATTATTAAGTGTCATCAAGTGATGACATCCTTTTACACTTTGATCCTTATTATATTTTCCACTCTCTATTGAATACTCATTGTTGCATATTGTAGTCACTAAAATCTAGTCATGAGTACTTGATTATGTTAGTTTTGACCCTATTTCACTTTAATTAACTTGAGCACTTAATCTAGAGCTATTTTCTCACCTCACTCTAATTCATTTTTAAATTTATATTTGGCACCTACATAAATATTATAACAGTTAAACCCCCTCTAAGAATTTGTACTGATATTTTAGATCCCAAAAATCAAACATTTCTTGTAGGATAGGAACAACCAGTTAGGTCAATAGTGGCAATTGATCTTGATTCTTTTGGGTAGATCCTAACCTTAACCTTCTAATGGTGATTTTTAATTTTGAACCCTCCCTTATATATTGATCCATATTTTTAGGATAGGTAGCACTAGGTTTTCCCCTTTGGATTTCTATAAAGGCACACTTAAGTCACTTATTCTACCACTTGGAAATTTCCATACAAAAACATAATTCCATTATTTCAAATTAGGAAAAGCTTCCATATTCTTCCCAATTATTATTCTATTCACTTGAAGCAATATTAAGATAATTCAAAAGCCTATTTTAATCAATCCAAAGCAAACTATGATCAAGTATTCAAGCCATCTCTAGATGTATTCATATAGTCAAAAGAGCATAACTGTACAAAGCACTCTAAGTGGAGTAACTATGTGGGATTGATTTATGTGTTTGGATTATTAGATATGTAAGCAATAAATAATCATCATGGGGGTGATTGGGGTTAGCATAGTCCATTACACTCCACTCTTTTTATAATTTTTAGGTTTTCAAACATTGCAATCTCTATTAGGGTTTTAACCTTGGAAAAGTTATTTTTAGGTCTTATGCACACTTCCAAAGTTCAAATATGTGCATACAAACCTAATTAAATATATCACAAATGATTGTGCCTTGATTTACTAATTTTTATAAAATTTTGAGATTGGTTAGTTTAGGTTAATAGTGGTAATCAATCCTAACCCAAATGGGATAATTTTTACCTCCTTCAGTTTAATTTCTAGCTTCTAGGCACTTGCAGACCCTACTCTTATTTTTCTAATTCAATAATCTATTAGTAAACATAATCAAATCTAAGATAAAATTAGCTAATTTTTTCATTTCATTTCATATTCAATATTAATCTAATCTATTACACTTTGTCAAATTTAGTCTTTTACATGCATTATGCTTGTGTAAGTTGATCCACAACATTCTGCTTCATTACATTCAATTTATCAAAATTAGGGTTAATTCACATATTAATTCAAATTATAGTAAAACAAATACTTATACCAAAATACATATATTTAAATTAATTAAAGATTATATAGATCTCACCTTAGTTGCATCTTGCATCTCATATCATAGGGATAAGGGATGGAGTTATCATATACAAGATACTAAATTTTGACATGTATTATGAGTTATAATTTCTAATATTAAAAAAAATCCCAAATTTTTATGTATTAACAACACTATTTGTGTGGATTAGACCTCAAGTTAAAAATAAATAATTATAACATCTACAAACATATCTGAAAGATGTTTTTAGACATCATCAGCGAATGAAAGGAATCACAAAGTTTTAGGCTGATCAAAGCTACAAAACCATTATCAAAATAAGATTTCCATTTTCAAGAGAACTAATACTATCAAAATAGGATTGCTAATGTCAAGAGGACTACTATTGAGACAATCTAATTTTTGTCACTTCATCATATCATTGCCTACTTTTTTGCTATTTTTTTGCTCTATTTTAAGACCTCATTTTCATTACTTTTAGCCTTTAATAGAAATCATGTAAGTCATAAATCATGTATACATCTTTAAAACTCCTTATCAATTATTAATTATTATAGGTAATTTAATTATATATCCCCTATTCACCCCAGGTACATCTTATTTATTGTATTTTATTATCTTTGGGTTAGATTTTCTTGGGGTCCTCTTTCATTATTGATTTATGCATAGTTGCATAGAGTTATGTAAACTTTTACTTGTACATATCTTATGTGACTTCACATCCTAAATGAAATTTTATTAATCCTTAAAAGTATTTTATAAGTTCACAATGTATCAATATTGAGCTTTAACTAGGTGATCCTCTAGATCACGAGCTAAACTTTCCAAAAATGTATTATAGTCCACTATTAGAGCATGCCCAAAAAAAATTATGCATTCTAAGTTGGATCACACCATATTATTATCTCACCCCAAATATACAACATCATAGTCAATATTCTTTGTTAGATGCTTCACTTGATTGGAACACCTTGAAGTAGTGCATTATCACAAGGACATCCACAAGTTGATTAACACACCAACCTGCACCCCATCATTTTAACATTGAAATAATCTCTTTATGTAATGATCATATTTATTGGCTCACCCCAAGCTAGAAAAAATCACTAAGTAAATATTGTGTGCATACATAATATCTCATTGCACTCATATCTTGTGTAGTCTTATGTAACATCCACTTTGAAAATCATGTAACTTATATAATTCTACACAATCAACTTGTAACTCCTAGAGTCTTACATAATTTGACAACACAACAATAATAGCTCATACAATCTTGTGATAACACAAATAATATAATTTTTAATGTCATGCACCACTACACATAGTTTATAGTTTTTATAACATTATGCACTAATTTATAGTCTCACAACATTTCCTCACACGTGTATCTTTATTTTCACCATAACACATTTATCCATAATTTTACATAGAGCCTCTACATTTACATCCACTTTTCAACATATTTCTATCCCACATCACACCTATTGGTAATCTCCATGTTTTCACCATGTGAAATCATCTATCAGCATAATGCACACTATAAGTTTGATTTCCATATTTGCAAGAAGTTAAACAGTCACTCACATAGAAGATATCTACTCTTGTAGATATTATTCTTTGTTTGTAATCAAAATATTGTAATGATATAATTTTTAAAGCATTTGATAAAAAGAAGAGACCATTTTCCCCTTTCTTAATCAACTATTTCCACAACATCCTGAATACTTGAATTTTTGAGTATTTTTTAATCAAACTACCATCTCTCCCACATGTTAACATTATCTATATATCTAAAATTTAAATGGTAAACTTGTATTCAAGACATATCAGTTAGGATGTATCATCCCCCTTCCTAATAAAAATATTTTACTCCTTATTTTTTTGGTCACTCATGGCCTAAAAAAATTAACAAGGATACATTCCTCTTCTGATCATAAGAGCTTGATCTCCTAGTCTTACTACATACAATATGGATAAGTACTTTTACCTATTATTTCATTTCAATATGAGTGGCACTACTCTACCAATATCATGTATTGAATTTGTAAAGATTATTTCCACATTTATTTCTTAGATTCCATTACATGTTCTACAATTTGAAACTATATTTGAATAAAATTTTATAGTTTAAATAGTTGTAGCATTGTCCTTTGCACAACTTCTTAGGCTTGGTGGAGATAATTGGTATCCGAGCTACAAGTAATCTACACCACCTTGTTAATAATTGTTCACATTAATTCAAGAGAATCCCTATTAGACACATGCTCAAATCTTAACTATCATACTCATGGGAGAAACATGCATGAATATGAATCACAAACATTTAGATGCATCACTTTCAAAATCTATGGATGAGAACAAGCACCTACGTAAAGAGATATGACATCTACTCACTAGAATAAATAGATGCAAGATGATATCCAATCCAATAATAAATGTTTTAATCTTGTCATGGATTAATTAACATGTATCATGATTTGAAACATTCATCTTTTTGGTCATATCCTCCAATGTCTTGTTTAATTTGAGGCTAGATGTGTAGGGAAAAACCTAAATCAATAAATTTATGTCAAAGAAGAGGAATAAATACATCTCATATCCATGTGCATGTCATTATAAGTGCTTGATTTACCAATTATTAGCACATCCCCGTGCTTGGTCAAGACCTAAGATGTTTAGACAATGATAGATGCAAACTTTATATGTTTGTGCCATTCTTCATGGTCTAATTTGACATACTTGTTTGGTAGATTTGAGAATCACACCAAAGGATTTCATTCCAAGCTATGAAATAAAATGGGTTATGAAGGCCAATGCCTATGAAAAATGGGCCAAGGCATCATCATTTCCCTTTAAATGGAGATGACATTATGAAATATGGGTCTTGATTACATCAATTGTAATGCAAATAGAGAAGGTTTCATATACTTTTCCCCACATTTAAGTGTGAGCGTTACTTCAACATTACATTATTACATCACATAGTCCTAATGTTTCCTATTTTGCACCATGTTCTTCATTATAACATCTCTCTAAAAAATATAATTAATTTGTGTGAGCATCCTAATAACATTCCACACACAATTTATTACTTCAATAGGTGTAAGTTTCATAGTCATGCTCTATACATAAGCAACCATTATTATTAATGCAAGATTCTCAGTGAAAACCCATTCAATTGCAGTTTCAAATATGATGTATGATTTGATATATGCTTGCACAATAACATTAGTACAACACCATGGTTCAACCATGTAATTCATGAAGACATTTTTAATGAAGATAGACAACACACTCTCTAGTTATATGAAACTATTGCCATTACATTGGTGATAAAGCTGAGAAGTGTTGGTGTATTCATCCTCATGGTCTTTGTGGAAGAATTATCTATCCCTAATTCACTTATTAGTTTTTAGACATTCTTGTATAAATAACTACACATTCACTCAAATTTCACTATGGGTAGATGGGCTTTGATAGTTGGGAAAAAGTCTCTTCCTTTTTACATTGGTCTTACAAGTTCAAAGTGTTACATGTTAGTAACATGTTGGATAAAAACATATCATGCTATACATATGAATATATAATTGCATCTACATATCACACCTTGTATTCATAGGGTGTTATGTACCAACACCTCTATGTTTATGCATCATCAAAAGTTCATCTTTGAAACATGTCTTGAGAACATATAGGATGCTTCATAGTTATTCATATAACTAGAGCACACATTTTTTCTCAATTTCACTCTTGTGTTACAAATTCTTGATATTGAACATTAAACACATGTTTAATCACTATATACATCACTGATATCAAGTTGCATTTGATTGGTTCACTCCAGGCTTAGCCCATTGGTATCACTTTGCACTATCCTAATTGGTCACTCTGAAAGCTACACAATTACAATTTTGGTATCATATTGTGTTATTTTGATTAGATCTCCCTAGGATCTAAATAAATTTACCATGTTATTAGGATCAATGGTAAAACCTTTAGCAACTTCATGTTTAGTTTAAATATTTAACTGAGGACATAATGGGGAGCATTGATCTTCAATAAAGGGTTAATGATCTATGTACAACACCATAAATATGTACAACTCATTCCTTTATCAAATCCTATGTAAATTCATAGATTGAATAATTTTTTGAAAGCTTTTGGAGTATTTTCATATATCACAATGCATCAGTTCCTAGCTTTAGATTATATGAGCCTATAGATCATGAACTAAGATTTTTGAAAATGTATTATAGTCCACTATCATACATTACATTAAAAACTTATGCACATTCCAAGTTAGCTCACACCATATAATTACCTCACCATAGACCAGTAGCATCATAGTCAACATCTTTTGTTGGATGTTTCACTCAATTGGCATACTAGAGGTATCATATGATCATAAGGACATACACAAGTTGTTCAACACACTAAAATGCACACAATCATTCAAACATTGGCACCATATCCATATGCACTATTTATATTGATTGGTACACCCCAAGATGTGCAAAACACTAAATAATTATTATGTGCATGAATAATGTCACACAAAACTCATAGATTTTATATTCTTGTGCAACATCCATTTTGAAGTTCTTATATATTTTGTAATTTCACACAAGAGACTTTCAACACGCATAGCTCCTATAGACTTGTGAAATTTAACAACATGGTGCTCATAGCCTCATGCTAAGTCAGTTCACAGCATTCATAGATTCTATAATTCAATGTATCACAACACATAATTTGTATTTCTTGTAATGTTGTTAACCATTTCATAGTCTCACAAAATTCACCCACTTTTGCATCTTGTTTTCCATCATACCATGTATTTTGTATTTTTGTGGAAAGCCTTTATAATTTGCATTCACTTGTTAGCATGGTTTTACCACATAGCATGTTGAATGGCACTCTCCATGATTACACCACATAAGATAATTTTTTAATGTAATGCACACTAGAAGACCAACCATCACTTGAGTAAAAGATGAACCACTCTTATAATTGTTCTTCTTTATAACTATCATAAGTTTTAACTAATTTATTATAATGATATATATTTTAAGGCATACAATAGGAATAGGAAGCCATTTTCCCATTTCATAATCATCTATATATTCAACATCCTAAATACTTTCATGTCTAGAGTAATTTTATCAATCAACTGTGTCTACCACATGTTAACATGGTCTGCATATCTAACATATGAATGGTCATCTTCCAATTGAGAAAAATTAGTTAGGATGTGTGATTACCATTATTTATCAGAGGATATATCTCTTTTCATATTTTTGGTCACTCATAACCTAGACAAATCAACAAGTATGCATTCCCCTTCTAATCATAAGATCCTACTCTTCTAGTCTTACTATGCATAGTATGCATATGTAATTTACCCTATTATTTCATTTGAATAGAAGTGACACCAATTTTCCAATATATGTCTTGAATGTGTAATAGTTTTATCTTAATATATTTCTTATATTCAATTACATGTTATACAATCTAAAATCATAATTAAATAGATACATCTATTTTAAATAGATATACCATTTCCCTCTACACAACCTCTTTGGATCGATGTGGATCATTGGTATTAGAACTATAAATTTGGCATGGTGTTAATGTTTCTTTTCACTAATTCAAGAGATAAATATAAAATTCATTCTCAACTCTTCATTTTTACACTAAAAAAAACTACAAAATTTTGAATAGGGCCCAGTTGGAAGCATCACTTTAAAAATCCTCGAATGAGAATAAGCACCTATGCAAGGAGTTCCAACATCTCACACACTAAAATCAATAGTTTCAAGATATTATTTAGTTTAAGGATAAATAATTCAATCTTTTCATGGAGAAACTAACAGATTTCATGATGTGCAACATTTATCTCATTTCTCCTATCCTCTACGGTCTTGTTCAAACTAAAGATAAAGATAATATACAACAAAAAAAATATTTTGAGTAATAATGAATATCACTCTTCATAGTTTATTTTACACCACTCCAAATGCCTAATCAACACATCCCATACTTGTTTAAGACCTGTGATGCAAAGATAATGATAGATTTAAACCTGGGGGATCCCTATCATTCCTTGCAATCTAATTCAACAAAATTGTTTGGCATATTTAATAAGCACACAAAAATATTTGGTTCTAATTTAATAAATAAAATGGGCTATTAAGTCTAATACATCACCAATCCCCTTTATATGGAGATGAGTTTGCATAACATGGATCTTATTTACACCAATTACAATGCAAGTAAAGAAGTTTTCATACACTTTTTCTCTAAATTTAAGTGTGAGCATTGCTTCAACATCATATTTTGATCATATGTTCCTAGTGTTTCCACTCACTCACCATGTTTATCATCCCAACATATCTTTAAGAATATAAATAATTTCTATGAGCACCCTATCAATGATTCATGCACAAGTCAATCTTTTAATGAGTGCAAGTTTCACATCACTACTCCACATAGAAGTAATTTCAGGCATGCACATATGATTCTTAGTGAAAATATATGAAACCATAATTCTAAAGGAAATATACACCTTAATAATAGCCTAGATAACAACAATAGTAAAACACCATGGCTCAACCACACAAGTCATGAATACATTCTTGATAAACACACATAATGCACTCTCCAATTAAATTAAACCATTATCATCAAAATAATAATATAATTTATTAATGTTGGGATCTTCATCATCATGGTCTTTGTGGAATAATCAACCATGTTTAATCCACTTTTTGGTTCTTATTGGCTAATTCTGGCTTACACACAAATTTTTACATGGATGGATCAACTGAGTAGAGTTCTTATTGAATGGATGATCAAATAGTGAAATGAGAAGATCACATGAAACTTGAAAATATTTTGAAACATTTTAAGCAAGCCTAAAGTTTAATATATTGATCTTTGAGAATAAAGTCTGGAAGCAGGTCTAAAATTGCAAGAGAAAGGATCCAACAGGTTTCCATGGCATTCAAGGTGCATGGAGTAGGTTTTTCACAAAGCCTCAAAGGTTATTCAAATCTTTGATAAATAAAAAAATGACAAGAACATGTCTAGAAGAACCAGACCATCACAACACATCATGCAAGAATAAATAGGTCAATCTAGTTACACATTTCATAAATGCATTTGGGAAGTCAATAAAAGTCAAAGGAATGCATGGACATGTTTTTTAGTCTCATAAATATCTTGGACAAATTTTGTATCTTGATGAGTGTTCTATCTCAAGATATAAGCATTTAAATTTGTATTAGTAGAGCAAGACATGCACAGGGACGTCAAGTTAAGGCCATGACAAGTAGTAATTTGGATTTAAATGTTCCTCAAGATGAATGTGGAGTTGATAAGTGTCTAGATATATAATTCCCAAATTAATATCTAATGACATGTGATGATTAACAAATTCAGTGGGTCCTGATAAATCAATGGAGCGCATTTAATCATACAAAATTGGATCGATGGTGACTAAGAGGTCAACAAGTTAATGAATCCTGAGAATGACTGTGGAACTACCAAGTGTCTCACCCATGGTAATTACTAAACAAATCAATGGTACAAGTTCAAACCATACAAAATAATATTGATGATGTGTGTGAGGTTAAAAGTCCAATGAGCTCATATTAAATGCGAGAATGCCACATGGTGCAAAAGTAGTATCTTGATGGAGATTCAATTGTGGGGTTTATAGAAGGAGCATGGAATCAAAAAGTTTCATGATTAAGGATCCCAAATTAGGATCAATAGATGATATTAAAATTCAAGGCCAAGAAATTTCAAATGGGGATCAAATGTGACCTTTGGTTTGAATATTTAGAATATATAGGGCCCATTTTTTGGGGTTGTAGTATTGTTTCATGACTCTAGTCACTGCTCTTTAAAGAAGATCTATGCATATAATGATTTATTATCTCCTAAAAGGTTCAAAGGTAGAATAGTTTTATTTAAAACTAATATAGCTCAAGAACAAGGCTATGTAGTCTACAGGTTTTTCATTGATAGGATAACTATAGGAAAATCAATAAATGAATTGGTTTTCAATTTATAGTAAAGCTATGTTCAGGTTTGGAGTGGAGGCAAATATAAATGGGATATAGATGAGTGTCTACTCTTTTTCTATGGTTAAATCCTCAATAAATAGGTTCTTATAGCCTTTAATGTCAGATTAAAAGATATGAGGATTTTGTCCTCATAAGCAAGTCAAGTGGAAGATGGTGTAAAGTCCCAAGATGGAGATCTAGTGGTTGGAGAAAGTAGCTGGGGAATTAATATATTTTAAAAGGGGCTCTAAGGTTTTTTATTCATAACAAGATCATGACTTATTATCCTAAGCACATTATTATCTTCTAGCATGTCGATCAACCAATGAAAGCATTCAGAGGCTATTAGGATAAATGAAGGTTATTTTATTTGTGATGTATTAACCCTGATTGGATCAAAATGTGGTTGAGCATTCATTAAAGGATGGTGGTATCTCATTAATTTATCTCTAATGGTGTGCTCTCTCTCTTCCCTTTTCTCCTTTATATCTTATTTTCTTCCACATTTTAGGGGGCTCTCTCAGATTTTTTACTCTCTCAAGGACTCTCTAATTTTGAAGAGCAAGAGACTCTCATTTGATAAGGTAAAAAACCTTATAAAAATTTTTAACAACTATCTCTTGATTCAATAAGATGATTTTTACCTATCTCTTACCTTTGGTTAATGCTTTATTAAGTTTGTGTATGATGATCTTATGAAGGAGATCCTTACTAGGCCATTGTCCTTCTGCTTTCCTATTTTAATGTGTTTTCCAACTAATTTATAGGTATGAACATATATTATTATTCACATTATTATATGATTAGTGTGAGTCTTAGAATTCCTCTTTGCTTCTTTGATTACTTGGTGAGCCTATTTCATGAAATACTTATGCAATTAGTTGGATTGTGAGGTTGTGTGTGTTAAAATTATCTTTTGTTGATGTAGTGTGTGTTCAAGCATATGTGAGTCTCACTTTAATTTGGTGCATCACCTTGTTAGATTTATTAGGATCCTTATTTCCCCTTCTCTAACCCTTTTCCTAGAAGTAACATTAGTATCGGTGGTCCATCAAGAGGAAGCCAACCTTCTCTAGAGGTTCAACCTTATCATAGGATACCCATAGCCTAGGGCTATTCTCATTATGTGTCTTAGTTGGAGAGAGACTAAATAACCCTCTCCAAGGGTGAAAATTAAGCCTACAATAGTTTCTAGCATGCCTGATGGGACCACATTGTTCATTAAGTGAAGAATTTTGGTGCTCTTCATCCAATCAGCCTTTAGAGGCATGTGTGTAAACATCAATGATGACTTTGAGTATTTATCAACTGGTATAATCAGCCCAGGTGCCTATTCATCATCATTTGGTATGTATCATCATTCATTTGATCAAAATGCATGTTATTTTCCCCCTTATCCTTCATATTATATTATTAATGTTTATGGCTTCTCCCCAAGTGGCTCTCAAGTTTCAATGTATCGGCATTGTCAGAGTGTTTCTCTCTCTAGTCAACTATAAAAGAGTCTTAGGGAGATAAGGCTTGATCTTGAAAAATAATTGAGAGAGATTGATAGGATGGAAGAATGTTATAGGTAGCAAGAAAATCTTAAACATCAAGCTTTTGTTCAAGAACACGAGTTGAGGTTTCAGGAAGAGTGCTTGGTTAGGCAAGACCAAGATAGAAAATAAAATGACTATCAATTATTATTAAGAATGAGAGTAGCCAACCCTAGACCCCAATTACCCTCTCCTAATTTTTTTATGCTCAAACCCAAACCCTTAACCCACCTTGTCAAAACTCGTCTTTATCAAGAGTCAAGCAAATCATTAAAGACCATTCAGCTGAAGAGCATGAAGCTATCCCATCATGGATATTATCCTATGCCAATGACCCTAACTATGTCATACCCTCTCTTTTAAAACCACCCTCTCCTATACCCATTAAAAATGAAGAAAAGGTGGCTACATCTTACACATTCCCCTCATGGAAATTAGTTTAGAGAGGCATAAAGAAGAAAAAGGAAGTGCTAGTTGAGATAGTCCAAGAACCAGTCCAAGAAAAAGAGGTGTTAGCTCAACTAAATGAGCTTTCCCTATAATATTTCCCTTACTCTTTATCCCCCCTCAAGAGTAACCAAAAATAGCCTTCAAAGTCCCTAGTTGGAAAGACACTCTCTTAGGCTGCAAGCAAGGTGAACTTTTTCACCCTCCCACCATCTCCCTCTTGGAGAAAGAACCTATTTATAGAAGTTAAAGGAGGATATTATAGTCATAGGTAAGCCTAAAGAGGATAATTCAAGTGTTTATTATGATAAAATCATGAAAAGCAACCCACTTCACTCAGGTGAGAAAAAATCAAGTTTAGACCAGCCTTCTTGGCATGGCTTTGACACTAATGAACTTGAACCACAAGAGGACAATCCTCAAGCTAAACATAGGGGAGACCTTGAATTAACTAATAACTATCTATTATATATATATATATATATATATATATATTGGAAAGAGGATCAAAACTAGGAACTAGAGGTTGGTTTAATTCAGGATGAGGTGTCAAATGAAGATAGCTCTGACGTATTAGAGCTGAAAGAACATAAATCAGGGTTTGAGCAAGAAAAATGTGTCTTTTGGACCCTTTTTGGTCAAATCAACCCTCATTTTTAGTTGAATAATAATATGAAATATTGAGTGAATTTGATGGAGACATCTCAAGTGCTCAAGTGATACAATTTGAGAATTATACCAGTGAAGAGAATCAAGATCATGATGAGTTAGACCTAGCCCACAATAATGAGCCTCCCTTATATAGAGAGAAAAACTATGAATATAAATATCATAGATTGGATCTTATTAAGGATGAGAAGATTTATGTAGTAGACTTGTAACTAGATGTCCTCAATGATCCTTCAAATGTGTATGAAGGGATTGAACAAGACATATAGGAGCACTTGTTTTAAGTATTAGAAGCAAGTTATATGTTGTTACCAGGTGATTATGAGTTGACTAAGGTATTTTGAGGTAGTCTTGGTGACTCAATCAACAAGCTAGGAGTGGTGGATGAACAAGTGGAGACTCTTCAAGATGCTACTGAGAGCCAAATATGCCACTTTGATCAATCATGGGTGAACAAGATTAAAGTTGCTCATATAGTCCAACATGAAGCAAGCTTTGAATATTGGGACTAGTATTTCTACATTGAAGACATTTTTAACCCACTTCATTCATTGGAGATCATGTTCAAAGGATTGGCAATTAAGCAATTTGGTTCACCAATTCTGGTGCCTCTAAAATAAGGTATTTTTTATCCTAGTCCATTACAAGTGAATGATGTTAAATGCTTCCCATTTAATCTAGGAGGAAAGTACTTATAAGTGGAAATATTATACATATTAGACTAGGTTTTTTTGTTTTCTTCTAATTTCCTTTTTCACATTTATTTATAGTTGTGTGTTTCTCTTCTATAAGTGCCTTGGACACACTATTACTTTTGTTTCCTTATGTCATTGTTGCTTCAAAAGAGGAATTTTTTTGGAGAGGTTCAGAATTGTTTTTAGTCTCATATCAGCTATAAGGAAAGGTCTTTACTTTGTATGTCCAATAGATCATACAATGCTACCATCTTTTTACATAACAAGCATGCAATCCTAAGATGTCATCAAAAATGTTGGCCAATTTTGGCCTACACATAATGTTTTACCTAGATGGATTGGATGAGCATAGTTACTATTGAATGGATGATCAAATAGTGAAAGGAGAAGATCACATGAAACTTACAAATCTTTTTAAACACTTTAATCAATCCTAAAGTGTAATCTATTGATCTTTAAGAAGAAAGTCTAGAATCAGGTCTAAAAGTGCAAGAGAAAGGATCTAGCAAGATTTCTTGGTGTTCATGGAATTTAGGGTACATGGAGTAGGTTTTTCATAAAGCCTTAAAGGTTATTCAAAGATTTTAAAAATCAAAAAATGACAAGAGTAAGTCTAAAAGAAACAAACCATCACAACATGTCATGCAAGAACAAATAGGTCAATCTAGTTACACATTTCATAAATACACTTGGGAAGTTGAATAGATTCAAATAAATACATAGACATGATATTTTTGGTCCCATAAATGTCCTCTACAAATTTTGTATCTTTATTAGTTTTATATTTCAATATATAAGCATTCAAATTTGAACTAGCAGAGTGGGACTTATGTAGGGACGTCAAGTTAAGGCCATGGCAAGTAGCCATTTGGATTCAAATGTTCCTAAAGATGAAAGTGGAGCTAATAAGTGTCTTAATATTGGATTCTTGAAATAATATCTAATAGCACAATATGATCAATAAATGTAGTGGGTAAAAATAAATCAATGGAGCATATTTAATCATATAAAAGCAGATTGATGATGAGCGAGAGGTCAACAAGTCAGTGAATCCTAAGAATAAATGTAAAAATACCAAGTATCTCACTCATGGAAACTACTAAAAAAATCAATAGTACATGTTCAAACTATGAAAAATAAGATCAACAGTGTGGATGAGGTCAAAAGGTCAATGAGCTCATAATAAACATGGGAATGCCATGTGGTACAAAAGTGGTAATCAGATGGAGATTTGACTATGAGGTCTACAAAAGGAGCATAGAATCAATAAGTGTCATGATCAAGGAGCCCAAATGAGGATCAATGATCGATATTAAAATTCAAATCTAATAAATTTCAAATGGGTATCAAATGTGACTTTTGGTTCAAAGATATGGAACATACAAGCCCATTTTTGGGGGTTGTAGTATTGTTTCACAATTATGGTTACTAATTTTTAAATAAGATCTATGCATATAATGAGTTATCAACTCCTACAAGGTTCAGAGGAAAAATAGGTTTATTTAAACCTAATATAGCTCAAGAACAAGGTTGTTTGGCCTGTATGTTTTTCATTGATAGGATAACTATAGGAAAACCAATAAATGAATTGGTTTTCAATCTATAGTAATTCTACATTCAGATTTGGAGTAGAGGCAGATATAAATGGGATATAGATGAGTGTCTTATCTTTCACCATGGTTAGCTCCTTAGCAAATGGGTGCTTATATATATATTCAACTAGATATAGTCATGGCTCTATCAAATCAAAAGATATGAGGATTTTGTCCTCATAAGTAGGTCAAGTGGAAGATGGTGTAAAGTCCCCAGATGGAGATCTAGAGATTGGAGAAAGAAGTTGGGGTATTTAATATATTTTCAAGGGGGATGTAAGGGTTTTTATTCATAAAAAAATCATGGATCATCATCCTAAGCACATTCTTGTCTTCTAACATGTTGATCAACTAATGAAATGATTCAAAGGATGTTAAGATAAATGAAGGTTATTTTGTCTATGATGTATTAATTCTCTCTCTCTCTCTCTCTCTCTCTCTCTCTCTCTCTCTCTCTCTCTCTCTCTCTCTCTCTCTCTCTCTCTCTCTCTCTCTCTCTCTCTCTCTCTCTCTCTCTCTCTCTCTCTCTTCCACATTATAGGGGGATCTCTCAGATTTTTGACTCTCTCTCAAGGACTCTCTAATTTTCAAGAGTAAGAGACTCTCATTTGATAAGGTAAAAAACCCTATTAAATTTTTTAAGAACTAACTCTTGATGTAATAAGATGATTTATACCTATCTATTTCCTTTGATTAGTGATTTAGTAAGTTTGTGCATGATAATCTTGTGAAGGAGATCCTTCTTAGGCCATTGTCATTCTGCTTGCCTCTTTTAAGGTGTTTTCAAGATAATTTGTAGCTCTGAACCCACATTCTTATTATCATTCTTGGATGCTTAGTGTGAGTGTTAGAATTCCTCTTTTCTTTTTTGATTGCTTAGTGAACCTAGTTCATGAAATATTTATGCAATTAGCTAGTTGGTGAGGTTGTGTAAGTTAATATTGTCTTATGTTGATCGAGTGTGTGTTTAAGAATATGTGAGTCTCACTTAAATTTAGTGAATCGACCTATTAGCTTTCTTATGAGCCCTATTTCCCATTATTTAACCCTTTTCCTAGTAGTAACATTAGTATAGGTGATCCATCAAGAGGAATAAGGCCTTCTCTGGAGGTTCAACCCTATCATAGGGATACCCACATCCTGGGGTTGTTCCCATTGTGTAGCTTAGTTGGAGAGATCCTAAAGAACCCTCTCCAAGGGTGAAAATTAAGTCTACAAAAATTCTCATACATTAATATGTAAATAATGTGAATTCACTAAAATTACATTCTTGGTAAATGGACCTTGATAGTTGGGTAAAAGTCTCTTCCTTTCTGTAATGGTTTTATAAGCATATAGTGTTCTACATCAACATATTGGATAAAAGAACACCATGTTATACATATATGTATACATTATACCCATAGGGTATTATGTACCACAACCTATAAGATTCTGCATCATCATCATGTCACCTTTACAACATGTTTTGATCACATGTAATAAGATGTATAGTTCTTCATAGAGCTAAAGCACATAAATATTCTCAACTTCACTCATGTATTATAGATTTTTTATATTCAACACCAAAGTCATGTTGTACCACTATATATATCATTGATATCAAATTCCATTTATTTGGTTCACCTGAGTCATAGCTATATTGGTATCACTCCACACTATTTTTATCAATTCACCATAGAATCTATGTAGCTATAACATTTCTATCACAAAACACTATTCTAATTGGCTCACCCCAAAATATACATAACTACACCATTCTATAAAGATCAATGGTATAACTTTTATCAACTTTAGGATTCATTTTTATATATGATCAAGAACATGATGGGGACCATTAATCTTAAATAAAGGGAAAATAATCCTTGTGTATCCACACAGAGCTATGCAACCACTTCCTTGCATATATCCTACATGACTTCACATATTTAATGATGTTTTTGGTAGCTTCTAAAGTATATTTAGAGCTCAAAATGCATCATTACCAAGATTTAGATGGGTAAACCCCTAGATCATGAGATGATCTTTATAAAAATGTATTATAGTCCACTATCAAAGCATACCTATAAAATTGATGTGTGTTACGATTAAGCTCACATCATCTGATTAGCTCAGTCAGGATCAGTGGCACTATAGTCAACATTCATTATTTAATGCTTCACTCAATTGGCACATCTTTAGGAGTGTATGATAAAAAATACATCCATATTTGGATTGTCACACCAACCTATGTGCCATCATGTTTACATTGGTGTCATCTCATTATGTATTTTTTAACTTGATAGGTTCATCCCAAGCTAGTGAAAAACACTAAAGAAATATTATGTGCATGCATAATTTTGTACAATAATCATATCTTATGTAATCATGTAAAACATACACTTTTCATTTCTTATATATTCTACATTTTTACACAAATGACTCATAACACTCATAGCTCTTATAATATTATATAATTTCACAACACAATACTCATAAATCCTACATCATCCCAATGTAGCTCATAACATTCACAACTTATGTAATTTTGGGCATCATAATGAACAATTATGATTCCTACAATGTCATGCACCAATTTTTAGTCTCACAACATTTTCTATCATGTGTATCTTACTTTCCAACATACCACTTGTCACCATAGTTTTATGTAGAGCCTCAACAATCTATGTCCACTTGTCAATATCTTATTACCATGTAGCATGTCTAGTGGAACTCTATAAGTTTTCACCATGTAATAACATTTATAATTGTAATGCATATTGGAAATTCAACTACCACATCTTCAAGAAGTCAAACCATCACTCGAGTAGAAGATAAATTGCTCTTGTAATTATTATTCTTTGTAACTATCATCACTTTTAACCAATTTATTGTAATAATACATACTATAAGTAATCAAATATAAAGATTTTTAAATGATACCCTTTCCTAATTATCTATGTTCACAACATCATAAATATTTTCATGCCTTGAGTATCTTGTATCAATTGGCCATCTCTCCCACATGTTAACATTTTCTACATATCTAACATTTGAATTGTCATCATCTAATTGAGATAGATCAATAAGGATGTGTTATCCCCATTACCAATCATAGGATCTTAATATTATCATCTTTTATGTCACTTACAACTAAGAAAAATTATGAAAGATGTATTCCCCTTCTAATCATAACAGCCTGCTCTACTAGTCTTACTATACATTGTACGTATATGAACTTTTCTCTATACTTTCATTTGAATAGAAGTGGCACCATTATTCCAAACTTATGAGTTGAATATTTAATATTTTTTTCTACATTTGTTTCTTATATTCCATTTCATTATCTATAATTTAAAACTTTGTAAGAATGGATTCATCTAGCTTAAATAATTATAGCATTATCCTTTGCACAACTCATTGACCTCGAAGCAGATAATTAGTATTAGAGATAGAAGTATAGAACACCACTTTGTCTTTAATTCTTCATACTAATTCAAGATACTCAATATTATAAGCACACATAACTCTTTATTGTTACACATATGGTAAAAACATGTAGGAATGTCAAATAGCCCCAATTGGAAGCATCACTTTCAATATCCCTAGATGAGAATTAGCACCTGTGCAAGGAGATCCAACATCTCACACACTAGAAACAATAGCTTTAACATGCACTCCAATCCAAGGAGAAAGGATATTATGGAATAGTTAATAGATCTCATAATGCATAATGTTCATCTTACTAGTCATGTTCAAGCTGAGGATATATGTACTCATGCCATGAAAAATCTATAACAAGAATTCTCCGTCAATTTTAATTTATTTCAGCTTTAGGTGATCTAAAAAAGATTAAAAAAATGAATTTTATATTGTATAATATATAGAATAAACTACACAAATCTAAATTGCTTAATAGAGATTGAATTCACTTAGTAAATATAAAAATGACCAAGAGATAAGGTATTTTGTTGATATTTTTTTTTATATTGTTTATTTCCTATGTAAAATCACTTAAATTTTTTTGAAATGGTTGTGACTACTCATATCATAAAATAGATGATGGCATTATTAGCTCAAACACATATATTTGTTTTTCCCTAATTTGGATTAATGAGTTAGATTAATCTAATTAAAATATAAACATGTTTATAACAATGTCTCAATTCATATTTGCACAATATATTCAACGTCACATACTAAATATAGCAATAAATAATCACCAAGGGGTAATATAACTCTTAGGTATTTTTCATGCAAATCTAAACCCATTTGTCTATTTTCTACACACTTAGACTATATCATTGCTTTGCAAATAATCTATCTTCACCTATTTTTTTTTGGTAAATTTTGATGGATGTAGTTAGTATCGATAGTCAATAATTATTATAGTAGTTATAACTAATATTTTATACAATGGGTGAGTGTTTCTTTCTAAAGTGAGGTGACTAAGTCTATAATGATTATTTCTACCTTTATCTCTTTCCATGTTTTTGTGGGAGTGGTTGCTTATCAAATCCTTATTTTTCACAAAATATCTAATATCATATAGGGGTGTTAGGCAAAAGGGTTATGTTATACTAACCTTGGTCAATCCCCATTGAAAAACCAAGCACTACATTATATTTCCAATACTCTAAAGAGGCGCTCAAATTCAAATGTAGTTCTTTCATTAATGTATGTGTAGTTATGTATGCAATTATAAATAATCCTTCTCCTATCTTCCCCTTGGAATAAGAATGAAAATATTAATTGACCTTTATAAATTTAAAATCTAGATCTAACAATTAGGTATGTACAAATTAATCTTGTCTAGCTCTTGAGAATGCAAATGTAGTTGTCCCTAAATGATTTATAGTATCTTTATCTATACGAGTCTCTAACTTTGATTTAAGGATCTAATGACATGTAAAATATGAAAAAATAATATAAAAAATGAATAAACAATGGTCATAATATGAAACATGCGCAAAATAAATTAAAAGGGGACATGGGTTAATTCTGTTATTTGTGTCTTATACCAATAATTGATATTGGTCATAAATATCAAAATTAACTCAAGTCTTAACATACTCTAAGGGTGATAGTGAGGGCCAAATATCTCTATAATATATTGTGTGAATTTGGTTATGATGCGATAAGGGGGTCATACAACTATATAGATCAATAATGTAATCAAAGGCTCAAGATAAATGTGTTAGTAAGTACTAAGTTCATAGTTAGAGATATATACATATAAAGTTACTATAATATATTATGATACTAAAATATTTTATAAAACTCTCACCCATAATCAAATCTATAAGCATTACCAAAGTAAAAGCCATTGATGTATTGCTCAAACAATATCTCAGTCTATTATACATAAATAGATCATACTATGATAAATCCTCTATATATTTAGAGATTTTCAAATACAATGAATGTGTCTTGTATATATAGTCAAGAAGAACAATCATAGCTAAGAGATCAAACATAACTAAGAGATAAAGTTAGTATATCAAATCTAGGACTAAGAGATAACTATTCCTAAAAGATAAAGACAACTAGAAAATATTCCCATAATATCAAAGAGATAAATATATAATATCTAAAATAAGATAAATTAAATATCAATGCATAAGAGGGTGAAAGTAACTAAATAATCTAGGTGAGCATGAGATAAGGTAAAAAAAATACTCTAACACACCCCTCAAGTGAAGCTAGGGTCCAAAATTAAATTGACATATGCATAATATGAGTCCTAGCAATTAGGCATGATTGGGTACTCATATATAATATATCCATGCAATAATTTCTTATAAAGTGGAGAAAGGGAAAAATCCATAAGAAAAAAATTCCATTCCCCCCCAAAATAAAAAGAGAAAATGGGTCCTAGCAATAAGCCTTAATGAGGTATTCATACATAAAAAAAGATGCAGTGTGAATATAAGTGTCCCTATGGATGTTAATCCATCTAACCAAAATACATAAATGTTGATTCATTGTAATTTCCAAGTCAAATTAGGAATGATGATGAATATGAGAATCTCTAAACATGAACACTGCACTCTAGAATACTTAGTAGAATGATGGATCTAATGAAGCATTGCCTAAACACCCTCCCTCAACGTTAAATTATGAGAAGATGATAATGAAAGTCTTTAAATAAGTGGAATTAAAATTGTGATAAGTGAGAACAAATATTGGTTGGGATGCCACACTAGTGTCATTACACAAAATGTCATTAAAGATGCCATCAACACATAATAATTCTTATATGGGTTCTCATAAACAAAGTGCCTAAATAAGATATCTATGTACAAAGGAGGAATCTATAAATACACCCCCCCCCCTCCATAATGTTGAATGGGTGGAGTGGATGAAAATATATGTATGAGTGGGTTGTGTCTACTAGTCAAATATATGTAGTGGTGTTGAATATACAGATAAAATATTTTAAGAAGATGGCCCTGAAGGTAATGGGAGAAACTAGCAACTGAAATAGTAAAGAGATGCATAAACTAAAATACACATGTATAAATGTAGACTAGGGTGTAAAAGTAAACCCCCCATGGCACTTTATAATTTATTTCCATAAAAATACCAAATGAAAATAAGGAAGATATTGTATATACCAAAATAACTCCAAACAAGGAGACTATCGACATGTCAAAGAAGTCATCACAAATCATGAGAGTTGCTCCAAAAATAAGGGAGTGGTGTGGGCCAAGAGGGTAAAAATAAGTAAAAATCACATGTAAAATGGGATTTTAGGCTCATTCAATAATGTTTTTATGATAGAGTGTAATCAAGATGATGAAAATAATTAAGAAGTTTGTTTACTTGTGAGGGGGTTTGGCCACCTGCCAAACTAGGGCTCATCCTCTAGGCTTTGAAAAATGAGATCAAAAAATATACATGGCCAAGAAATAAATACAATATATCATTATGTTTTAAAAATATATAATATTATTTTTAATTAAAAAAATAATCAAAAAATCATCATAAGATATTGTTTTATTAAAAAAATCCCTTTAAAAAAGTTGTCCACAAGATTTTTTAGTGAATAGTACCAGAGTCAGTAAAACTACAATAACTTTTGTAATTCATATTAAATTTAAAATTTTCAAAATGGTCTGAAAAGTTGAAAAAAAGGCATATAAAATCCAAAAAAAATTCTAAGCAATCATTTATAATTTTTTCACAATTAGATAAAGAACAAATGTGTTTTTGAGAATAGTAATGATCATTAAAACTATGATAACATTTGAAATTATTAATGAAATTAATAATTATAAAATGTTCTAGAAAGTATAAAACAAGTCACACAAAACCTAGAAAATTTTTTGAGTGATAATTTACATTTTTCTTGCAATTGGAGAAAAATAGGCATTTTTTCAAAAATAGATTTGTAAAAAACTTGCAGATCTTGCCTATGATATCCAACTGAGATGAAATTAGAGGTGATTATGTCTTTCTTAGATAATATGGATGCATGGATGAGCTTTGATCTACTATTTTAATCTCTATAATTCACCTATAATAAAAAATACACAAAGAGGAAATCCCCCTAGAAACTATAATTTCTTGCACACCTTATAATTCTAAAGACCATCCAAAGAGGATGCAAGAGAAGAGCATACTTAGTAAGGTAAGAGAATACTAGATTTATAATTATAGATGTGCTAAGCGGATACCTAAAATATCTTCAAAGACTATGTTGGGTAATGGCTACTTGAAGGAATCTTTGATACCATGAAAGAGTTTAGAAAATTCTCACCCACGGTCAAATCTACAAACCATTACCATAGTAAAAGTCATTGATACATTACTCAAATAATATCCCAGTGTATTATAAACAAATAGATCATATAATGATAACTATTATATATCTTCATATCTTTTTAGATACAATGAATGTGCCTTATATATATATATATATATATATATATATATATATATATATATATATATATATATATCATAACTAAGAGATCGGGCTAAGAGATCAAATATAACTAAGAGATCAAGATAAAATATCAAACCTAAGACTAAGAGATAACTATCCCTGAAGGATAGAGACAACTAGAAAATATATCCATAATATATAAGAGATAAATATGTAATATTTCATAATATCTAAAATAAGATAAATAAAATATCCAAAAAAAAAGTGGGTGGGAATAACTAATTCATCTAGGTGAACATGAGCTAAGATAGACAACCTACTCTAATGGATACAAGGTTTGTACTAAATCTAGGTATCTAAATTTTAACCCTTTAAATATAGTATTTAAATTAATTACAAATTAAATATTTTTTTATATGGAGGTAGTGAAATTTATCTTTGATTTACTTTGAAATTGAAATTATATATCAATTAATTTATCTTAGAATTATTAATTGTTAATCTAATAGTGTTATAAGTGTGATTGTTGACAAAAAAAATGCACTGAATAACTTTAAATTAGAATACATATGCTTTTTAGTTTTAATTTGTGAATACCTAAAATAAAATTAGACATTAACACATATAAAAATATTTCTCAATAGGAACTCTTGCACCACACTTCTTGTGCACAAACTTTTATTAATAATAAAGGCTAAAACAAGATAATTACAAGAAACTTGCATGACAAGTTATGTCAAGAAAAAGTAAAAAATTAAAGATAAATTAATACCTTTACTTAAAAACTAAGTAAACTAAAAATATACTTTAAGATCTCTAAAATTAAACTTAATAAAATAAGGTTGCTTTACTGATAAGATAAAGTCAATATGTAAGAAGCCTTTCTTATCAAGTAAGCAACGTGTGCACATTAGACAAGTTAGGCACCCCAAATATATAAATGTAAGAGATTGAATAAAATAATATTAAATTTAGTTAACTAAGCCTTATAAAGTGTGTCCCACCTTTTGGGGTTGAATGGATAAATATTTGAGCTCAGTTAAATACATATTCAGTGAGTTGCACTCTAGCTAGCACTTTTAGCTATTTTTTTAGAAGATCCTGAAAAGTATTCAAAATTTAATAAATAATTAATCTATGATGTAATTGAATTAAAAAAAATCATGAACTAATAAAATATCAAATAAACTAAATCTAACATTAATAATCTACTTTCCATATTGGCACACTATTAATTAATACTCTTCTAGTATTCATGGTTGATTGTATTGCTCATATGGTGGTCTCTAGCTCCTCCATTCTAGTTTCTTCTACTCCTGTAGTGGCTATGCTCAGGCACCTTCCTATTCCATCTCAGTTTGTCTTGGCTAATGTTCTAAAGGAGGGCCATTCTGGTGGGTGCACTAAGGCCTTGTTCTTCTCCTCTTCTCCCTCCCCCTATTCTCCTTTTGCCCCTTCAGTTGCTTCTTCAAATTCATTGGTGGATGGTATCTAGACTCATTTTCTCAAAAAAATTATAATCTTGTATCCCTTCTAGCTATGGTTCTAATGCCCTTTCTCTGGTGGATTCATCTTATTTATCTTCCCTATCCTCAACTAAAGATCTTCTTTGGGGTGATGTTCAAGTTCATGTTGACACAAAGACTCCTAAGATGGAAATACCCAACCCTCCTCTACTTAATATGGTTGTGTAAATAGGAATTAAATCCATTTTCTATAAATGTGTGTGTTTGGTCATCTCTTTACCTACTCTTTAAATTTAGGCCTCTAAGCCATGGTGTTTTATTGTTCCTCCCTCTTTCTCCTTATTATGTTATGGTTTCTTCCTACTAGAGTTTTAGATCAAAATTGAAAAGGATTTCATTTATAACTCTAATATATGGTTCTTTAAGAGCTCAGGGTTTATCTTTTTGGAACCCCTTTTTCTCATTAGATCTGATTCAAATCATTATCATCTTGATGTGGTTAGAACTTTATTTTCTACTTCTAGTGATGAGAAATGAGTGTTTTAAGCATAATCCCTAAGATGGGGGTGAATTAGTGTTTAAAATTTTTTAATCAATTAAAATATAACATTCATTAAATCATGAAATCAATACAATGACATAGTAATGCATAAAGAACCATTCACATGAGCATAACACAAGAAAACACATATATGAGTGGGAAACCCTTAAGGAAAAAAAAATCCATTGTGATCTCTACAAATAGACTACTATAATATACAAAAAAATATAAAATTTTGTTGATCACCAACTCAACTTAGAGCACCAACCCAAATAAAGTCAAGAAACCACTTGACTAGGCTTTAGCAAGCACCTACTTATAAAGAAGCACAAACTCCCTAAGTAACTCAGCATCAACTCAGTCACCTCATTAATTTTGATCACCACACCTCTACTCTTTTATTATGGTCTCATTTCAAGACCTTTTTTTATCTCAACCATGAAAGATATTATTCGCTTATATTATATACTTAAAAATAGGCCTAAACTACATTGTATATATACTAGTCTCATGGTTACACATCACTTGGTTGACCACACACCTTTAACCTCTTAGGTCAGCCATATAATAGGTCTTAAAACATATTATTAACATGATTAAAATTTAATTTTAACCCCTTTTGGTTTGCAACAACTCAATTAGGCCTTACTCCTCCTTTAGGCCTCATGGAGACCTAATTGCTTTAGGTCTATCCTCTTAGCACCAAAACTTGATATTGTTGGGCCCAGATGACTCTTTCAAAAAATAAAAAACCATGAAATCACATAGAAAATGACCTTAATTGACCTCCTCCATGCTTTATTATACCTTTATCTTTCATTCATACAATGAAAACTCCTTTAATGCAAACTATGCTATTATGCCTGTGTACCTCAAAAGTCTATCTTACAAAAATGAAGTTTAAACACCCTTAAGCTACTAAAATATAAAAAATTAAATATATATACATGTTATCCATGACCTAAGGTTAATCACCAAATGTTTTTAACACTTTTACTCAAGATATAAAATCTCAATAACATCTCTACAACTTGCTTATTTAGAACTGCCAATTCACCTTAAAAACCAATCATGATGAATTAGACCTCCAACACCTGTGTAGACACTTGGAATGAATCTTGATGTATGTAAATGGTCCTATGACATATCCAAAAAATCCTTAGATATAAAATTCATATGTTTTAATTCCAAATATTGGTCTTTCATGCTAATTTATTTACCTTATTATTGACTAAATTTGACCCTATAGGTCAAATTGGTGACTCCAAAGATACATCAACTCGTCAAATAGCCTAGGCTTTCCTTTTGAATATTATTGGTAATTTTTATATGTCCTTTCTTCCAAATGAATTTTTATGGCTATTTTTGGTGTTGAGTATTTTTTTACACAAGTTGGTGAGGTATATCAATCATATGGCATTCCCCATCAGCATTTGTATGATCCTTATCAACCTTGTCATGATCCACACCAGCTTCAATATGACCCTTATTATCCTTTTCATGATTTGTATCAGTCTTATAACAAACCTTCTCAATACCTTACTCCTCCTAGTCAACCAAGTAACTTCTCTAATCAGTCCATTTCCATTTTAAAGTAAACTCTCTTGGGATATAATATGTACATGATAGACCTTGACACACTAAGGATACATGGTCAAGATGTTCCTAGTCATATCATTTATAAGGTGAGAGATGCATTATATTTAATTAAGAGAGATTGGTCACCTATTGAGAGAGTAAATTGGCAAAGGCCCACAAGTGAGATGTTAGATGTGGGTGGTTGGGTTACGTCTTTAGAATATATGCTATGAATTCATGAGGAGCAGCCTCACCAAGTATATCAACCCTCATATACACCTCCCTAGTATTTATATTAGTCTTATTTTATCCCTACTCATGATCCCAATCAAGCTTATCAAAGTCATCTTTTTTCCCAACAATTGGAAGAGAGAGTTGGAAAGACAAGCCTTGTCTTTAAAGCAAATATTGATACGTAGATTGAGTTAGCAAAAAGGAAGATGAATCAATCCATCTCATTAGCAAATGAAGTGGAATATAAGCCCTCATTTCCCTCTCCCATTACATCCCCACTTCAATAAGTTATTTTTAGATATGAAATCCCAAGTTCGAGACAAGGTGGAGAATCCAAGCCTAAGGAAATCCCAAGTTTATTGAACACTTCATCCACTCCTCAAAGTGAATCACTACCTCAAGAAGAGACTCATAATTATAACATCCTTAATAAGGTAGTTTAATCATGGGTAAATAAAGAGAATAAAATCCTAGATAAAGAGTTTGAATTTGAGAAAGAGCTTGATCCTATGCAATCCCCTCCCACCCTTCTTAAAGAGACTCCTTGTCTTCCACGTCATCCCACTTGTACTCCTTATCCTCATGATAATTCCTATCAAATTCAAGGGATACTTTTCCAAGAGAACCTATCCAAACAAATTGAAGATTTAGAGACAAGAATGAAAATGTGAAGTCAAGATGTGATGGAAGGTTTAGAGACAAAAGAAGATCTTATGCATAAACACACCCCATCCAACCTTCCTTAAGAGAGTTTTCAAGCTAAATCAGATTTAAATGCAGTTATTGTCAAATATAAGGAATAAAACCAAGCTATTTTAGCCCAAGTTATATATCATCTTCCTCAATAACTCCCAAAAGTATCCCTTACAATTCATTGTCAATCTGATTTTGAGTCCTATGGTCCACCTCCACCAACTAGTTTATCTTATCCTCACCCTATCACCTTTTGCATTGATGGACATATTTTATGAAATCCTAAAGAGGAGAAATTGGTTGATAAAAATTTATAACTCTTTCTTGAATAAAATATAGCTCCTTAGAAACCTCATTGGACTAAGTCACATGATTACAAGATGCCTAGTCTTGGCATCACCAAGAAGGAGAAAGAAATTGAGGACCTTGCAGTCCTTGGGAACCAAAGTCATGTTATGGAAGTTGATATGTAACTTGATAGCCCTCAATAGGTCTTAAATTCTAAAGAAGTGTTTTCTTGTGTTGAAATTTGTAATTGGGTTGATATGGAAGAAAGTTTTCCTTTTACCAAAGAATAAGAAATCATCATTGGTTCTTCCATCACTATCCAAGACATCATAGATGGGAAAGAACAAGTATCTAATTATACTTTTGATGACTTATTTGTAGTAATTTTAGTAGGTTATACTCTTCTTCAAGGAGGCTATGATCTAGCCAAAAATGGAGAAGGCATCCTTGACACTCAAGTGAGTATGCAAAGAAAAAGTAACTTTTCAAGCTTGTCCTTTCAAGAGACATATGCATTCCATTATGATATGTTTGAAATAATAAAAATGGGTTATCATCCTCTCAAATTTTTTGGAGAAACACATCAGCTTTTAAAGGATGGAATAAGCTTCTATTGGCCTCAATCTTTCAAATAATAAGAAACTACTCTTCCTGAAGCCATGCCTACCAAAAAGATACAAGTTGATCATGAGATGAAGAGTGGACGTAAATATGAGGCATGTGTACAAATTCAATAGTAGAAAATTTAAATTGGAGACCTATTTGAGGATGATCTACTTAAGATCAAATCAAGTGAAGTACCAAGGAATAGGTCTGATCTACCAAGCATCCAATCCAAGGAGCAACATGCTTGGCACTATGACTCATCTCATAAAGAAGAAGATTCAATAAACTTTCCTTTTGATCTTGGAAAGGAGATATGATTAGTTTCTAGTTGTGCGTAGTTTTTTATTTTCTATTTTCCTAAGTGCTTTGAGCACATGTGTGTGTCTTTTTAGTGTGTTAGCTTTAGTTTGTGTGTGTCCTTTATTTTGTGTGGTTGAGGTAATTAGTTGTATTGTCTTGTTCAGCTTCTTGTTGTTAAGTATTATGTCTTCCTATTTTGTTTTAGACTTTAGTTGACTCCCTAAGTGTAGTGGACTGATAAGGCTACTGATCTTTAGCATATCAGACATACTACCCCTATGAATCACCAATTTATTGACCAAATTTGACCCTACAGGTCAAATTGGGACCCTATCAATAAAAAATTGATGTTTAGTTGTTTTAAGGGTCTAATATTATTTCATAAGGTGTATTATAGGTCATTTCATGTCACATTAGCCTTAGTCTTGGTTATTTTAAATATTTATGTCTTTTTAAGTCATTTTAAGGGTTAAAATGGAGCATTAAATGATTTACACAGCTTCTTTGGAAGATTTTAAGGTTTAAAAGGATGATGTCACACCCCATGTGTCCTCATATGTCTTAATCAACTATTTTTAACTAAAAATTGGTAGGTTCTTTAGAATAAAAGGTAATTTTCTTGGAAAAAATGAGTATTTAATGAGGTGTATGGAATTGTACAGACTCTTACAATTGAGGAAATTTCAAGAGTGTCCATTGGTCTTCCATACACTTAATCTAGTGATTATTTTTATCATTAGCTTTGAGAAATGAATAAAACCACTTCTCTCTTCTTCTACTAGGCTTGGCAAGAAGGAATAGCCTTCAGGTTTATACTTGGTACCACCAGCAGGGGAAGTTTCAAAAAAAAATTCTCTTGAGAGTGTCTTCTAAACTTAGTCAGATTCCATTTTATGTTTGGTTATAGAATAATGGTGACATGTGCTTTATGAACCATTCTCATGAAGTTAGCCTATCCAATTTGATTGCTAATATGTGCACCCTATAGGTTTTGCTTTGGTTTGGATAAATCCATACAATCTAAATATTAAGATTGATTATAGAGGTCTTGCACTCCCCTCTCACATATTCTCTATATTTTTTTTGAATTTTGGATTAGAATTGATGAGATAATCATCTCATGTTTGTAGACTAGTCCCATTATATGAATCAAGAAGGTTTCCACCACTTCTAACATTTTCTTGTCTTGGTAATGGTGTTAAAGGATGGTGATAGTTTGTCTTCATATTTACAATGTAGTGTCACTTTTGTTCTAGTCTCATTCTCCAAGAAATTATCCATGAGTTTACAATCATAAACACCATATAGTCAGTCTACCTTATGATTGTCATACACAGTCAACTAGGTGCCATGAAAGAAGATTTAAACATTGAAAATGAGGTATGGAAGCTTGATTGAAGCTTTGAAAGAGCCTGAGGTTTCATTTCAACATCATGAGAGAATATCAAAATACTAGGAAGGTAGTTTCTTTGAATACATGGACCTTTCTACCCATTGCATGCTTATATGCAACTCAGGGTGCACCTACAGGTGCCCTCATGGAGGATGTCAGGTTTGAAGGAGTTAAATGAGATAAACATGGTCTTTGAACATGAAATGAGTCTATTTGTAATCCTTGATGAAGCCAAAAACTCTTTTGGATTTCATAAACCATATATTCTACCAACTCACTCTCCTCACTACCTGCATAGTGTAATGTCTTCTTACAGGTGGCCTTAACAGAGGGTTGAGATGTCATATGGAGTATTAAGGCACATAGCAGAACTCATATTGAAGTTCTAACATGTTGAGGGGGTCTTAACATACATATTTGAAAATCTAGACTGGTAGTCAAAGTTGAGAGTCACTTACAAAAGTAGAATGACTGTGTTCAAAGATCAGTATCCCTAAAACATCAAAATAGAGCACCTAGCCCTTTTGTAGACATATTAAGACAATGCCATGTTGAGTTTTTATCACTCCTAATGCACTCATTCTATATCCTAGCATAGGAGGGAAACTTTGAAAAATATATAAGGTATATGATTGATGGAAGGTGGTTTTTGGAAAGCCCAAAGTTTCAATTTTATGTATTGAATTCAGTCAATGTCATCTATAGGCTTTGAGCTCCAAGTAGACCCCTTCACTCAAGATTGCAGTCCTAAGCCATGTTTCTAAGATCAAATGGTTCTAAATTATATAAAATAGACTTCATGGTCTAATTATAAACTAAATAGGTTATAATATTGTATTTTAAATCTCATATGCACCTACAGGACCCCACACACTCAGTTGTAACTGACGGTGAGGGGTAGAGAGCCAAGAAATTAGGTTTTTCTGATGTAGTATAGCCTAGACAAGATGAGTATAGGTAAAAATCACTAACATATGATCTAGGAAATTATCTAATAAGCTCATGCAATATTTTTAAATTTTAATCCATATAAAATCACCTACATGTATCCGCTCTAAAGTAGGAAACACAGTTAGCAAAAAAGTGAATTGTGACTGGTCTTAATAGCAGTCCAACCTCAAGGTGTAATATTAATGAAACATGGATGAAAGGAGTTTTTTAAATATTAAATGAAGGATAAAACACTTTATACCAGGGTATTAATCACATAAGCATTACTTACAAGCTCATTTTTACTGATTAGGCAAGATCAACTTATCACTCAGGCCTAACTAAGGGCATAGTTCAAGATGCAAGCATGGTTTATAAAGGTTTATAATCATAATGAAAACCTATAAAATTATATTGAACACATTTTTAAACCATAATGATGTGGAAATAGGAAAATGGCTCTGAAAAAACATCATACAGTCCATTCCTTAAACCTACATACAGTCCACTCCACATAGTCTATTTTGGATTTTAATTCTTTTCGAAGGTCTAATCATATGACCAAGGGCTGAAATTTTGTGGAGATGGTATATAAAACCTAGATAAGTTCCTATAGTAATTATTTGGTCTTAAAAAATAGGTGAAGTTCCCTTTGTTTTGTCTCAGACAGAGGGATTTCCCTTTGTACACAAACCCTATGGTCTTGGAAAGAATGGTGAAAAGGATGGACCAGAGGCTATAGATACCCTTAAAGAAGGTGTGTGAAGTTGAAACACATATATGAAAACATGAAAAACATATCATAGAGGGGATAATCCTTACAAGGAGGTCTAAACCCTCAAAGGTGCAAACAAGCTTTAAAGGCAAGGTTTAGGCCTAAAATCTAAATGAGGAGGTGAATTTTCAATTTCAGCCTTAGGAAAGATTATAATCCATTTGTGAATGTTTATAGGGTATTTACAGATGTGTTCAATCTTTAATATTGTATAATAACCACATAAAGAGCCACTTTTGGCTTGGAACCAACTCAGGCCTATAGGAAATGGAGAAGAGAGTTCAAGTGGACAAATTTGGAAGCTTGTATCTACCTTGACACCTTGGATGGGGACTCAAGGAGATAGAGTATGATGGATAGGTTCCTTAACTTGATTCTTGAAGGATTTTTTTATGTTTTGAATGTCAGACCTTTATTAAACATCACTAAAGGTCAAAACTACATAAAACCTTTGCAAACCCTGGTTAAGGACCCGATTGGGAACACAATGAAGGAAATGCATCCAAATAGACCAAAATGCCATGGGAAGTGATTGGATGTTTCCAAGAGATGAAAAAATTAGGAGAAGGACTATGACTTAGGATAACCCCTCATATCCTTTTAATGATTCATAGAAAATCCTAAGTTTTTTACTAACTACTTTATCTCAGCCAATCATAATTAGCATACTGAACATGGTAGTGAGAAGGGTGAAAAGCTTCAAGTAAACTAATTTTAAGGTGTACTTAATGCCTCTAAGGCCATATATGGTCTTGACACATGTATTTGACCCCCTTGTATGGATTTCAAATGGAATATAAAGCCAAATTTGAAGCCAAGTGTGCAAAGTGTGTGAAAGATGAGTTTCTTTAATTATAGGCAGTGATGGCTCACTTTAAAAGATTCTAGATAACTAGGAATACAACCAATGCATGGAGAAGCATGTCTGCAACCCTTCTCTCTTAGTCCAATAATTAGACCTATCCCTAGTCATTTTTGGGATGTTCAAATAGGTATAAATCATAAAGGTAATTTTTTGAGCTAGCAAAGGGAACTCCTACACCACATTTCAAGAGTTTCATGGCTTAGGGTGAAACTTTTTATTCCTAACTTTGCATTATCAATTTCACATTCCCTTCTCATGCACAAGTAACTCATTTTCTTAGCTTGAGAAGTGTCCTTATCACCTTTGGAATTATTTATTCTCTTTTCTCTCTCAATTTATATAACAACTAGCCATTTGGGCCTTTGTAAATAATGTTCCACTTGAGTATGGTGAAGCCCTACTCATTTGCATATCATTAAATCAATAAAGACTACTAATTTTAAATCTTATATGACTGTTCATAGTGTGTTTACTTGAATGATGAATCTTTCTTAGTGATAACTATGGTTTCCTTAGAATTATTGTCTCATTCTCTCACCTATTTATAGATTCTTCTTCTAGGTCATGTGAAGTCTTCTATGAAGTGTCAATGTTGAATGAGTAAGCCTATTCAATAGTTTCATTCTAGGCCTCTTGTCTAGTCTTCCTAGCCTAAACATTCATCACAACCTCATAATGAAATGCTGATGTGAGATGATTCAAATTGGAGAAGTGTATATCTAGTTAGTCCTTTGTTCTCACGTGTAACATGCAGCTAGTCGGTAGTCATCAATTAATTTGGTGTATCACCTCTTTTAAGTAGTTTACTTTCATTTTTCTCTCCCTTTTCCCTTACAATCATAGGTGTAGTAGTGATTTATAAGTGGTACATCAAGGGATCTATCCATATCTAGATATTCACCTCATTTTTAGGCTACCCATAGCCTAGAGGTGTTTTAATTGTGCCACTTGGATGAGAGATGAGACATCTCCTCAAAGGGTGCAAATCCAAGTGATAACAATTTTTGGCATGCTTGGTGGGACTCATTGTCTAAGAATTTTAAAGATTTTTGATGTTGCCTTTCAACACATTAGAGTTTGAAGGCATTTATCCAAGCATCAATAGTGACTCTAAAGTTACATCAACTGGTCAAGCAACCTAGGTTTTCATTTTGAAGATTATTGGTGATTTTTCTTTGTGTTCTTGCTTCCTAATGAAGTTTCATGGCTAGTTTTGGTGTTGGTATTGTTTTACATAAGTTGATGAGGTATATCAATCTTATGGAGTTCCCCATCAACCATTGTATGATCCTTATCAACCTTGTCATGATCCATACCATTTCTAATATGACCATTATAAACCTTTTCATGAGTTGTATCAGTCTTATAACTAGCCTTCTCAATACCTTGCTCCTCCTAGTCAACCTAGTCACTTCTCTAATCAGTCCATCTACACTTTCAAGAAAACTCTCTTAAGATGTGAGAGGTACATGATAGAACTTGACACACTAAGGGGAAATGGTCAAGATGTTCCTAGTCATCTCAGTCATAAGGTGAGAGATGCATTAGATTTAATTAAGAGAGAGTACACACCTATTGAGAGAGTAAATTGGCAAAGCCTCATAAGTGAGATGTTAGATGTGGGTGGCTTGGTTGCATCTTTAGAAGTTAGGATAATAATTTATGAGGATTAGCCTCACTAAATATATCAACCCTAATATCCACCTCCCTAATATTGACATCAATCCTATTTGATCCCTACTCATGAACCCAATCAAGCTTATTAAAGTCATCTTTTTCCCAATCAGTTGGAAGAGAGAGTTGGAAAGACAAGCCTTATTTTTGAAGTAAACCTTGATAAGTAGATTGAGTTATCAAATAATAAGATGAATTATTCCATATAATTAACAAACTAATTGGAATATAATCCCTCATTTCCCACTCCCATTACATCCCCACCTCAAGAAGTGACTTTTAGATACGAAATCCCAAGTTGGAGACAAGGTGGAGAATCCAAGCCTAAGGAAATCTCAAGTTTTTTAAACACTTCATCCACTCCTCAAAGTGCATCACTACCTCAATAAGAGACTCCTAATCCTAACATCATAATATATAAAAGGGTATTGGAATCATGGGGAAAGAAAGAGAATAAAAGCCTAGATAAAAAGTGTGAAGTTGAGAAAGAGCTTAATCCAATGCAATCCCCTCCCACCCTTCCTTAAGAGACTCCTTGTCTTCCATGTCAGTCCCCTTATACTCCTTATCCTCATGATGATTCCTATCAACTTAAAGAGATACTTTTCCGAGAGAACCTAGCCAAGCAAATTGAAGAGTTAGAGTCAAGAATGAAATTGATAAGTCAAGGTGTGATGGAAAGTTTAGAGCCAAAAGAAGATCCTATGCCTAAGCACACCCCATATAACCTTACTTAAGATAAATTAGATGTAAATGAATTTATTTTCAAATGGAAGGAAGAAAATGAAGATATTTTATCCCAAGGTATACCTCCCTTTCGTCAAGAACTCCCAAAAGAATCACCTACAATTTTTTCTCAATCTGATTTTGAGTCGTATGTTCCACCTCTACCAACTAGTTCATCTTGTCCTCATGCTATCACCCTTTGCCTTGATGGACCTATGGTATGGGAACATAAAGAGGAGAATTTGGTTGATAAAAATTTAGAACTCTTTCTTGAATAAAATACAGCTCCTCAGCAGCCTCATTGGACTAAGTCACATGATTATAAGATGCCTAGTCTTGGCATCACCAAGAAGGATAAAGAAATTGAGGACCTTTCAGTCCTTGGGAACCAAATTCATGTTATGGTAGTTGAGATACAACTTTATATCCCTCAAGAGGTCCTAAATGCTAAAGAAGAAGTGTTTTCTTATGTTAAAACTTTTGATTGGGTTGATATGGAAGAATGTTTTCCTTTTACCAAAGAAGAAATCATCATTAGTTCTTGCATCACTATCCAAGACATCATAGATGGGCAAGAAAAAGTCTCTAATCAGCCTTTATATGAATTATTTGTAATCATTGGATTAGTTTATACTCTTCTTCAAGGAGGTTATGATCTAGCCAAAAATGGAGAAGACAGACTTGACACTCAAGTGAGTATGCAAAGAAAAAATAACTTTTCAAGCTTGTCATTTCAAGAGACATATGCATTCCATGATGATATGTTTGAAATAATCAAAATGGGTTACCATCCTCTCAACCAGTTGGGAGAAACACATCAGCTTTTGAATGATGGAACAATCCTCTATTGGCCTCAATCTTCCAAAGAATAAGAAACTACTCCTCTTGAAGCCATGCTTACCAAGAAGATACAAGTTGATCATGAGATGAAGAGTGGGTAGAAATATGAGGTATGTGTAAAAATTAAAGGTGAATACATTTACATTGGATACCTATTTGGGGATGATCTAATTGAGATCAAATCAAGTGAATTATCAGGGAATAGGTCTGATCTACCAAGCATCCAATCCAAGGAGCAACATGCTTGGCACTATGACTCATCTCATGAAGAAGAAGATTTTCTAAAAATTTCCTTTTGATCATGGAAAGGAGGTATTCTTAGTTTCTAGTTATGCATATTTGTTTTTTTTTTTTTCTAAGTGTTTTGAGTACATGTGTGTGTCTTATTAATGTGTTTGCTTTGCTTTATGTGTGTCCTTCATTTTGTGTGGTTGAGGTAATTAGTTGTCTTGTCTTGGTCAGCTTGTTGTTGTCAAGTGTCAGGTCTTTTCATTTTGTTTTAGACTTTAGATGAATCCTTAATCCCAATGGACTGATAAGGCTATTTATCTTTAGTATAATAATCATAGTACCCCTATGAGTCACCAATTTGTTGACCAAATTTGACCCTATAAGTCAAATTGGGACCCTGATAGGTAAAAACTTGACTTTTAGGTGTTTTAGAGGTATAATATTATGTAATAATATGTATTATAGGTCATTTCATGTCACATTAGCTTTGGTCTTGATCATTTTAAATATTTGTGTCTTTTTTAGTCATTTTGGGGGTCAAAATACAGCATTAAATGATTTGTATGGCCTCCTTTGGATATATGAAGATTTAAAAGGATGATTTCATGCCCCATGTGTCCTCATATATGTTAATCAACTATTTTTAACATAAAAGTGGTAGGTTCTTTAGAAGAAAAGGTAGTTTTATTGGCAAAAATAAGCATTTAATGAGGTGTACAAAATTATATGGAGTCCTATAGTTGAATACATTTCAAGAGTGTCCCCTGGTCTTCCATACACTTAATCTAGTGATTAGTTTGATTATAAGCTTTAAGAAATTAAGAAAACCACTTCTCTCTTCTTTCATTAGGCTTGGCAAGCAAGTATGGCCTTCAAGTTTGTACTTGGTATGACTATTAGGGGAGGTTTTAGACAAATTGATATTTGGGGTGTCTTTTACACTCAGTAAAATTCCATTTTTTGTTTGGTTTCATAATAATGGTTACCTATGCTTTATGAACCATTCTCATGAAGTTAGCCTATCCAATTTGCCTGCTAATCTATTCACCATATAGGTTTTGCTTTGGTTTGGATAAATCCATACAATCTAACTACTAAGATTTATTATAGAGGTCTTTAAATCCCCTTCACATGTTTACCATCATTTTTTTAAAATTTGGAGTTGATTTTATGAGCCAATCATCTCAGGTTTGTAGATTGGTCCCATTCTATGTAGTAGGTAGGTTTCCACCACTTCCAACATTTTCATGTCTTGGTATGGTGTTAAAGTATGGTTATGGTTTGTCTTCATGTTTGAAATTTTTTTTTACTTCTATTATAGGCTCATTCTCCAAGCAATTCTCCATGAGGTTATAGTCAGTCTTCCTTATGACTATCATACACAGTCAGCTAGGTGCCATGAAAGAAGATTGTAATGTTGAAAATGAGGTATGAAAGCTTTACTTAAGATTTGAAAGAATTTGAGGTTTAATTTAAACATAATGAGAGAAGATAAAAAGAATAATAAGATAGTTTACTTGAATACATGTACCTTTCTACCCAATGCCTGCCTATATGTAACTCAAAGTGCACCTACAGGTGCCCTCATGAAGGATGTCAGGTTTGAAGGAGGTATCTAAGCTGAGTAGGTTATTTAATCATGAAATGAGTCTATTTAGAATCCTTGGGGAATCCCAAAACTCTTTTGGATCTCACAAACCATATATTATTCTAACTCACTCTCCCCACTGCCTGCACAGTGGAATGTCTACTTACAGGTGGCCTTCATAGAGGGTTGAGATGTCAAATGAAGTATTAAGGCACATAGTAGAACTCATCTTGAAGTTATAACATGTTGATGGAGTATTAACATACATATTTGGAAATATATACTGATAGGTAAAGTTGAGAGTCACTTCAAAAATTAGAATGACTATGTTCAAAGATCATTATCCCTAAAACATCAAAACAGAGCACCTAGCCATTTTGGAGACATCTCAAGACAATGCCATGTTGATTTTTGATCACTCCTAGTGCACTCATTATATATCCCTATAATAGGAGGGAAACTTTTAAAATATATAAGGTAGATGATTGATGTAAGGTGGCTATTTGAAATCCCAAAGTTTCACTTTTATGCACTGAATTCAATCAGTGTGATATACAAGCTTTGAGCTCCAAGTAGACCCCTTCACTCAAGATTGTAGTCGTAAGACATGATTCTAAGATCAAATTGTTCTAAGGAATATAAAAGAGATTCCATGGTTTAATGATGATCTAAATATGTTATAATACTATATTTTAAATCTCATATGCACCTATAGGACCCCACACAGTTAGTTGTAGCTGATTGTGAGGGGAAAAGAGCTAAGGAATTAGGTTTTTCTGATGTGGTCTATCCTAGACAAGATGAGTATATTTCCAAATAATTAAGATATGATATTGGAAAGTATCAAATAATCTCATGAAAATTTTTCAAATTCTAATCCATATAAAATCACCTTTAGGTGTCCCCTCTAAGGTAGGAAACACAGTCAACAAAAAAGAGACTTATGACTAATCTTGATAGCAATCCAACCTCAATGTGTAAGATGAATGAAACATGGATGAAATAATTTTTTTAAATCTTCAAGGAAGTATAAATAACTTGATATGAGGGTCTTAAGCACATAAGCATTGATTACAAGCTCACTTTTCTTGAGTAGGTAGGGTCAACTTATCACTCAAGCCTAACTGAGTAAGGGCACAATTCAAGGTGAAAGCATGGTTGATAAAGGTTTATAATCATAATGAAAACCTATAAAATTATAGTGACCACATTTTGACACCATCATGTTGTGGAAATAGGGAAGGGGGTCTAAAAAAACATCATATAGTCCATTCCTTAAACCCTGCATACAGTCCACTCCACACAATCTATTTTGGTTTTTAATGATTTTGGAGGGTATAATCATATGACCAAGGGCTGAAATTTTTTGGATATGGTATTTAAAACCTATATAAGTTCCTCCAATAATTATTTTTTCTGATCAAATAAGGGAAGTGCCCTTTATTTTGTCTCAGATAGAGGGCACTCCCTTTGTACACAAACCCTGCAATCTTGGAAATAATGGTGAAAAGGATGCACCAAAGGTTGTAAAGAGGATTATATAACATGATTAGTAAAAAATTAGTCTAATAAATCAAAGGAAGAATGCATAATAACAAATCGAATTAAGCCTATCTATTCATGTGATAATTACAAAGGATAGAAAGAAACAAATGAAAGAAAGCAACATCATATGAAATTCCTAAATGGATTCACCATACCAATGCAGCTCAAAAGCATGTTCTCCCTTGATTAAGAGATCTTTTATTCAACAACAATGGTGTACAACTCCTCTAATGTCTCAAGAACTCTCCACAAAACCTAGCCTCATGATTTAGAATCACTAAACTAACCTATCAATGAAGCTTGTAACTAAAATCAATGGTCAAATTCAAAGGATTGTGAAGAAATTTTAGCATAATAACTTTGCATAAATCAAGCTTGAAAATGATGTTCATGGCCTCTCTATTTATAGCTTTTTAAGAATGACCAAAATTAACTTGAACCGTCCATCTTGAGATGAAGATGTGTGGTTGAGCATTAATTCAATATTTGGAATTAAATCCATAATTATCCTCATCATGAATTTGGAAAAAGGGACATTAAAGAGGAATGGAGGGTCATTATGAGGCATGGGAGACCCATAATCCTAATTTTTGTGGCATTTATGGCCTAGAGATGTCTTCCCATGAAATGATGTCACTTGATGATGTAGTTAATAAAAATAAATTTCCAAAATGAAATATTCAACAAATCTCATGGAAAATCCACTTAAGCTCTTGATTTGGATTAATTAGCCTTAAACAAGGTTAATCAACATTTATGCAATTTATTTAGAAATTGGCCCTTAATTAATCAAAATGGTCATAAAGTTGTATTATTAGGTCATAATTTGACTCAGAAAGAATTAGAAGGTGATGTTAGATGTGTTGGAATCATACTCTCATTTAGGAAGTTGACAACATAAAATAACAAAGATATGTGATGTGTACCAATCAATTAGAAGAAAAAAGTGATCCAGATCACATAAAGGTGAAATCATCATTTTGGCTCAAAATGAATTGATCAAAGTTAGCCACTTCATAAATTGCATTACCTCATTTAGGGATACTTTGAACTAAATTAACACTTGTAAATGACAAGTTTGAACCATTTAATGCATATTATGGATTTTGACCTAAAATGTGCATTTGAGTGTGATTCGAGTAAGATTGACAATTTCAACACAAATGGTGTTAGGAATTAGATGTCTATATTTTCCCCCCATTTAATAAAACATAGCAATACATTCAAAAAAAGAAACATCTTTTCAAAAAAAATATTATCAAGAAGAAATTGGAACATACCCATGATGCCCCCTTGAGAGGACATACTAGGATGAAAGAGAAGAATGGACTCTCAAAAAGAAAGGGACAATGAGAGAGTAACCCATGGAGGAGATCATATCCAAATGAGATAAATATTTCACACATGATTAACATAAATGATCAAAATATAATTAGAGGTACAATAGGCTCTAGAGATAGGGGGAATGGGAAAGATACAATCCATAAATGTAAGGGACACACTATAAATGTACCTAATTTGAGAGTACAAGTTGTGCACTTAAAACATTGATCAGTCCTAAGAAAATTTGTACACTAAATATTTCCATCATGGGTAGGAGTGTGGAGAGCTTAGAATTAGAGGAAAATAGAGAACATTCTACTTCAGGAAAAGAAGCACCAGTAGAATGGGGTCTCCAAAGAGAAGATAGTAAGAGGTGCCCCAATAGAGCAAATTTGATTGTGATAAATTAGTTTTACCCTAGTAGGGGATAATTTTGATCATTAATAAAGAGTAAATAATGTTTTTCCCTATAGATCTGATTTTATTCTAATGTTGTTCAGATGTTTTTCCCCAATGTGGACAATTGGAAAGTAAAATAGCTCAAAGATATAACCCAAAAGATAGGTTAAAGTGGGCAGGCATAAATATACATAAGATGGTAGAATGTCTTATAAATCCATATAAAACCTAACATAAGAGAATGCACAAAATGATGAGAGAGATGAAAATAAGAATGTAAGATAACTGAGATGACTTCAAATGTGATAGACAAGTGGACACTACCTACATAGTTCTATGGACTCATGTTTTAACCTAAACTTTAGGCCAATGTAGTTCACCCATGAAAACTGACCAAGAATTGATTAGACCCATAATGTATGTGAAGAGGTGAACCTTTAAGCATAGATTCAAGTGCTAAAATGCATGATACCTAGATTCTTATTTTCACATCATGAGCCTAGATTATGCAGTGTGTTCTTGAGAACTGTTCATTGAAGTGATGTTGACATTAAGACTTTGAGACTTGAGCAAAAAGTTATTATTATATCAAAATAAATTAGGCATCATAAGTATGAAAAACTTAGAATGACAAAATATTCCAATTGAGTTGAGTTGGCTCAAATGTGAATACCTATAACTAAGGATAATGGTAAAATAATGACCAAAACCAGAGTTATATCTATTTATATTTAAACAAAAAATCAAAGACAAAGAAAAATATAAACATAAATGAACCTAACTTGAAATAAAGATATGATCAATCAAGACTTAGGTAGGAACAAAATGTTTAAAAATAAAAAGCAAGAACATCTTAATGACATGAGACCTAGATATAAATAATCAAGATCCATGCAAACCCTCAAGACATTCTTGAACACAAAAGAGAAAAGAAAAATCAAACAAAAAATAAGACACCAACAACAATCAAATAAACAAAAAGGTTCAAGAATGACTTAATAACATAGGATCAAGATATAAATAATCAAGATCCATGTGAATCGTCAAGATGTTCTGAAACACAAAAGAGATAAGCAAAAACATATAGGGAAACACAAGACCAAGAGGAGACAAGAAGTAATAAAAAGATAAAAGGAGAATAAATAAAATAAAAGGTGTGAAAGCACAATAAAACACCAAGAAAATAAAAATAAACACACACAAACAAAAAAAAACAAGTTAGTGTGGTTTAAAGACAAATGTTCATGCACATGTGATAGAGGTGTTACTTTATACCACAACATAACAAAGAGTAATTACACACAAATTGTTCCCTAATTAAAGAGGAATAATGATAGAAGAAATGGGGGAAGAGAAGAAAAGGAAGGGGTTGGGTGAGTTGACTCCAAATGTACAAGACAAGTGGATGCTACCTACATAGTTGTATGGATGCATATTCCAACATAAACTTCAAGCCAAATGTAGTTCTCCCAGGAAATGGGATAGAAGAAACATGATGATCAGACTAGTATGATTAATGTTATAGAAAAATGGAAGATATGACAAACAAATGAGAATGGTCTTGCAAACAAGAAGCTGATGGGATGAGAAAGAATGATCTTGCAAAATGGCAAGTGTGTGGGACAAGATGAACTAGTGTTTCTTTGCTTGAAAAATGGTAAGAGTGTAACATGGTAGGACAAGAATGTAAAAATGTATAGAATCATGAGATAATGTTTTTGTTATCTCTTTTCTCATGAGACTATCGACCTACATTCAAGCCTCTATCTTGCAACATCCATAAGGACATCTATATATATGTAGTCATAAAGGATTATTCAAACCATATCAAAACAAGAACACAATAATAACTCATAGGATAATGGATCCACAACAACATCAACTTCTCTTTTATTCATTTGAAACAACATTTCATACACTATAGTCCATGAATGGACTTTTCACCTTCATGAGGGTTTTTGAACATTTTCTCTTTCTTTGTTTTCCTCCTCCTCTTTGGAGATATCGCTCTCCACATATTCTCTCCTATATGTCATTCAACTTGAATACCCACTCTTTCCAATCCAACTTCAATGTTGGTTTTTTTTGGTGGTTACATCAACTTCCTTTCCATAACTAACCCTCAATGTATAAGGGTAATTTTACATAAATAATTTTACATTGATTCAAATGACTTGATTTAGAAAATAAACATGAAATGCTTTAAAACCCCTTCCTCAAGACTTAAATGGACCCCTAAAACTAAATTTCCTCACCTAACCTCTTCAACACATGCATTTGACCCCCTTAGACTTAGTTACAATATTTGAATTTTCAAATTATTGGTTTTGGAGGGAAACTCTTAGAAACTATTTGACACACCTTGAGGACTCCAAATAGACTCTAAGACAAAAAATAGACATTAAAAGGTCCCACACACATGTTGACACCTAAAATTGACCAACATTAACTAGTTATTAACAATAATTTAAAAATGAAATATGATAGATTGATATTCCTACATCATATATTGTGCCCACTTTGAATGTCAAAATATGATAATTTGTATCATGTATGTTGTGCTAACTCTAATAAATATAAACTAAATCAAATTTTTATAATTTTAAACTATATAATAATCCCAGTGCATGCCCCCATTTCAATACAAATATGTGACTATCAGATTAATCAGATCAAAAAAGTATATGATTATATATGCTCAATGATTGGTAGAATTTAATAGGTTTAATCAATATAATTATTTGAAATATTCACTGTATGAATTTTTATCATTGTATTATGAATGTCGTGTGGTTTGACTACCAATAAGGCATAGATATTTAAAATATATCGATAAACTTTCTCTTTGGATAATATAAAATAATTTTTGAAGTTAATGTCATATATTGATAGTTGAAAATTTCCCCCATTTAAAAAAATTAGGGCCATGTTAGTGTGGTAGGTGAGTGTCTATAATATTTTGGCATATTATGAATTATAATTAATGGTATAAAAAATATTACCATGTGGGAGAATGCATTATGTGTGTTCCAAATCAACTGATGGTGAGTACTTTTGATATATGGTGCTCACAATGTCACATGTGGAAGATTCAAATGAATTAATTTAAAAACTAGGTTAGGTATAATGCATAGCTAAAAAGTCAACTATATAAATAAGTTGAGTTTTTTATATTTTTCAAATTTATTTGTACACTGCTAATTGAGATTTTTAGCTTTGATTCATCATCATGCTGAGTTGTTGAGATACCTTGCCTCACCATTTCAATTTCCTATAAACTACTCTACAAGTGCAACAACCCAAATGACTTGGTATATATTGAAATAATGATTTTTTTACCAAATTTTTTTAACTTTGACAAAAAATTAAGTTTTTCCATTTTTATCTTATTAGCTAGTTTTAGGCATATATCTAGGAAATCTTTTATAGTAAACCTTTGGGGTCAATACCATTAAGCATATGAAAAATTCATCCTTTATTCTAATAGAATAGACTATATGTGACATTAATGTTTAACAATATTTACCTTGTTTAGTGGTTATGATCTTTGACATTTATTGCTTTAACTTAGTTCTTTCTATATTACTTCAAATTTATGTTTGATGGTATCTAATATTGATTTTGCTTCTATTTTTTATTATGCTAGGTAGTTCTGATATGGTTGACAAATGGATACCATGATTGAGCTTGCTTTAGGTAATGTTGAATAGCAAATTTTAAATAGAATTAGACTTGGTTATGTGGCCCATTTTTGGTGGATTACTTATGACATGTATTTGATGACTACCTTGGCTAAGAGTTGTAACCCTGACACATGTACATTTGGCTTCTCACAAGGGAGATGATTTTCATATGAGAGTATGTATGATGGATTATGAGGTTTCTAGTTGTTGGTGAAAATTTCATAGTGTAGGCCATTATTAGGTGAGGATATGTTCTCCATGCACATAGATATATTATTTTCCATGACCATGGAGATGAATATAGGGTACATGATTCAACCATGTTGATTGGATATATCCTTAATTTTGATGTTCCATAATTTCTTAAATTTTTGTGTTGTTAACTTATTTCCTTCATTGTCATATATGTAAAATGTTGTAGTGATTTCTTATTGTATGTATGATTTTGCACATGTTATCAAGGATAAAGGCACAAAATATTCCTATGGCACACTATGGTGACCTATTTGTATAGATATCTCTACATATTTACATTAGAGGGCATTAATGGAGGCCTCAATGCAGTGACCATAATACATGTTTGAGCCTATGATCTACCAACATTTATCCTATTGGATGACCTCATGGGGGTTGGGTCCACCCTCATATTTTTGCATAGTAGTGGGTTTTAGAGAGACATCAAGGTCTTAACATGATGTATTATCATGTGATACTCGATGCACTCACAACCATTGGTGTATTCTAGAGACCGTATTATGGTTATAGTTAGTGGCCCGAGGATGTAGTAGAGTTTCACCATATTCATGTTAGTATTTGGCTTCATGATAGATTCCTTAGATTTGTAGATCAATTTTAGTTTGACCATGTTATATCTAGATCATCATATAATAGGATGTGCCCCCAATCACATATCCATGGACCAATAATATGAGATCAACTCATCATCCTAGTGATAGATCAGGGTTGAATGGTGTAGACTTAACACCATTACCTACATGGGATGTTAATCCTCCACTTATTCCCTTGAATAGGTATGATGTAGGGTGTACTATAACATATTATTAGTGGTGGATATGGGATATATATCCTATTCTCTTTTTTGTTAATGTGAATCTAATTAGGGTGCCTCTAGTTCAAGGAAGAGATAGAGGAGTAGGGGGAGGACTAGTTTAGGCTATCCCTCAAGTGGATCTAGCTGATGCTATAATTATCATTGTATTTACCCTTGAGTGTATATATTTATTGGTGATTATTTCAAATTTTTACTTTTTATATATATAGATTATTTATATCTTGTATATTTATCGTATAGGTGATGAGTATTGGGAAATGATGGTTGATGAACCTATTCAAACCCTAACACAATATATACCATTTTATATAGTCAAAATTAGGATACTCAAGAGTAGACCATATACCAAGTATTCATATGCATATTTTTTATTATGTTATTATTGTCATTGCTACTTTTATTATAGTTTCTCATGAGTAAGATAATCTTCAAACCAATTTTGATAGATGAATAGTAATTACATCGAAGAGCTATCTATCTATAAATTTATTGGCTCACTATAGTGTATTATAGGTAGATCATGTGTTGACCATTGTAGCACTTGGAATTTTGTGAGAGCATGTGATATGATATAGGTCTTCATCACATAGGCGTAAAGGAGATAGTGGAAACTCTAATTCTAGGGCAAGTACACATAACAATAGTGAGGATTCATATGTAACGGGGGATGTTGCCCTAGTTATTGATTGATCATATTATAAACTTTGATCCATTTATATATTATGAGATTTATTGATTTATGTCTTATGGATATTAAATGCCACATATGGTTTAAATTTTGCATTTGATTATTGTTCAATTGATATTTGCATGTTTATAATAATTAGCTTTTATTTACTTATTTAAATTTATATTATCTTTGATTAAATGAATTAAATGAGATTATGCATTAATATTTTATTTTATCTTGATATTGAATGTTGATTACCCCATCCACTAGGTAATAAAAAGTTATGATAGCCTTGCAAAATTGTTGTCAATCCTTTTATGGAATGAATTGAATTAAAAAAAAAAATCTATTATAAAATACCATTGGTTTATAATTTTTTTTTATCTATGCACCTTTATAATCCATACTTATTTGTATGGCAATATAATTATATCCATATTAGTTTATATTTTATCCCTTACAACTTTTCCTTTTATAGGTTCTTTTTTAGGTAGAGGTCTAAGGACCAATGGTTGCACAATGGGAATGCCTTAGGATGGATTGGTTGTATTATAATGTGCACTATAAGGTCTTCTCCTAGAAACTTCATTTGTATAATTTCAATGAACCATTGATTCCTTTTTAGGAATGCCCTGGTAAATCTCAGTCTTCATCGAGTAGTTGAAGTAGAGGGAAAAGGGTGTCTTATTGATCGAATGTCAAATTTTCTAAATGTAATAACCCCTAGATCCATAAGTTATGTAATATATTATCATAATTCATAAAAATCATTTTCTCAATGTCCATTAATACCATGATAAATTAAAAAATTACCTTAATTTAATTGGGACTATGAGGAGGATGATAATAATTAGAAGGCAAAGTGAAAAGCTTCTTATCCAATAATGTTTTTATAATTTCATTTGGTTGATATCTAAAACTACCAAATCTAAGTGGTTATATTTTAATAATAGTATGTTTATTCACTTTAGGTACCACTTTGTAAAATTATTCTTTCCCTTTGTTAAGATCATTCAATTGACTTCATTTGTTTGGAAACTATGCCTTAGGATGTTAAATAGTTACCTTTACATCCTTGTGTGGATCTTCCTTTTTAAGTTTAATGCCTGCATGTACCATCTTTGGATTGGGATTAGGTGTCAATTTTTATTCAAATTCAAGATTCTTATAACAAAGAGCTTGAAATGAATAAACCTTAAGAGGATAAATAAGGCATCTAAAAAATATGCATTTTGTTTCCAAATTTATTTGTTGATATATCAATTGGTGAATACAAGTCCTAAATCATAGAATATAATCACAAACTAGCTCTAATTATCCTTAATGAAAAGAAGGTAAACGTTCATATGTAATCTTTGGTTCTTTATTATGTATGAATCACATTATAAATATCTCTTATAACTCAAGAAACGAATGTAGAGACCCATTAGGAAAAGAGTGAAACCAATTCAAATCTTTTATAATTAAACTTTATGGAAACATTTTTAGTAAAATTCAACAACCATCAATATGTCCATATAATCTCTAAAATATTTGATATGTATATAAGGATCACTACTTCCATAAAACAAATGAAATGTAGGCATAAGGAAGTTATGAGGCAATGGGAAATTTATAATATCATGCACAATTGGGTTTTCATATATGGTATTAAAATCAACTTAGACATGATATGCTTTACTTTATATGGTTAGGTGATGAATTTTTTATTACAAAGTAGCCATATCATGTATTAAGGAAATGATTTCTTGGGAAGGCACATTAAGATATTTAAGAGGTTCATTAAATGGTTGGATATTATTATTATAAGTTGCCATAAGTACATTATTACAAATAGGTGAAGGCGATATGGGTAAAAGATATTGTATACTAGGCATAGGTTGAGGAAATTCATCATAGCATGTGTAACTTCTACCTCCATAGATTCACATTTGGAATATGTATCACTACATATTATTACATTCTTATCACACTTGGTCTCGATGGAGGGTTTATTTGGAGATATGTTTTGACATTGATTTTCAAGAAGAGATAAAGAATCATCACATGTGTTTATATCATTTGGTATTGCTATATAAATAGAATGTATTTCATTATATGTTTCTATTTCTAAAGAAGGAAAAGGAATTCAATTTATCCACATTAATTTTCCATTTCTAGAGAGATAGAAAGAAGTTCACAATTTTCACATTATTTTTCCATTTCTAGAAAGAGAGTACAAATTTCATGTTTTTTTAAATTTATTTCCATTTCTATAGGGAGTATGAATTTCAAACATGTTTTTCATTTATAGAGAAAGAATATGAATTTCACATTTTTCACCTTCTATTTCCATTTCTAGAGAGATTAGGAATTCCACATTCTCACTTGTGTTTTTCATATCTATGCAATGCTTATGCTTTTGCATTTTATAACAATTATTGAGATAAAATGATGTGGAATATTTTAAATATAAACAAGGCATATTAGGGAATGAATCTTCACTTATGAATTAAAGAGGTATCCTAGAAACATGTACATGTTCATTATTTTCTTGCTTATACTGTTTTATTATATAATTTAAAGAAGATAATAAAGAATTAATGGGAGAATAAGGTGTTATTATTTCTTCGATAGTGGATTCATTTTATTCTTCACTAATTTATTCACTATCATACCAAACCCCTTGTTTTTCATCATTAACATTATATTCAACATCATAATAACAATCATGAAAAACATATTCTTCATCGATATAGTTAGCATCATTAATCACACATGTCTGGTTTTTGGTTCACTCATTATCATAAGCATAAGGAATGGTATTTTGAGCAAATATGAAATCCATAGGATGATAATCATTAAGTGTTTTTGATTGATTTTCCATTTTTTATTTATCAATCCTTAAACAAGCTATTTCAAAATAAGCAATACTTAATCCAAGTAAATAAATAAGCATGAAAATGGAAATCACATTTGAAATATTAAGGTAAAAATATGAAACCCTAAATGACAACTTAGGGTTTTGTATTGTTCAATAGGTATACAAGTTCACCAATATGTTTACCCTAAATTGGATTAATGAGTTAGATTAATCTAATTAAGATAGAAACATGTTTATATTATTATCTTAATTCAGATTTGCATAATATAAACAACTAAAAATATTAAATATAATAATGAATAATCAATGATAGGTAGGATAACTCTTAGCTTATTTATCAGGTAGATTTGAATCCAGGTTGTATAATTTCTACACACTCAGATTGTATCACTACTCTCCACATAATTTTTCTTTGCATATTTTATTCTAGTTGGTTTCGAAAGATCTAGTCAATATCAATAGTTGATACTGACTATAGAAGTCATAATTGAACCTATATGTAATGGGTGGTTATTTATTTTTGAAGTGAGGTAACTACATATGTAATGATTTTTTTTGTATTTATCTCCTTCCATATTTTTGTGAGATAACCTATTTATTAAACCCTTGTTTTGCACAATAGATCTGATATCAAATGGGGGTGTTAGAAAAATGGTTGAGTTGGACTAACCTTGGTCAATCCTTGTTGAAAAACCAAGCACTAAATTACATTTTCGATACTCCAAAGAGGGCTCAAACTTGAATTTAGTTATCCCATTAATGTGTGTGTGTAAATGTGTATGCAAGCCTCTATTCTCTTTCCCTATTTTTCCCTTGGTATAAGCATGTAGATATGAATTGACCTTTTTAAACTTGAAATTCATATCTAACAATTTTGTAAGTACAATAAGTAATCTAGTCTAACTCTTGAGAATGTAAATGTACTTGTCCCTAAATTCATTAGAGTATTTTTTTTTATGAGTCTCTAACTTTCAGTTGAGGTTTTAATGGCATGCAAAAGTTGATAAAAATAGTTGAAATGTACCTAAATAGTGGTCAAAAGATAAAACATGCCCAAAATATTTAAAAATGAACATAGGTTAGTTCTTTTATTTATGGTCAGTATTAACCATAAATATCGGAATTGATCTAAGGATTAACATACTCTAAGGGTTTTAAGGAGGGACAAATATATTTTTAATATGTTGTGTGAAGCTAATTATGATGGGATAAGGGGTCATGCAGCCAAATAGAATCAATAAGATAATCAAAGGCTCAAGATAAATTAATTAATAAGTACTTGGTTCATATTTTAAGATCTATACATGTAAAGTTGCTTAAAATTATGCTTGATGTGTAGTTATATATGACTTTTTAGAATTCCCCTATTAACCAACATGTGAAATGTGCATGGGCCAACCTAAGGGAGATATTTAAATTTTAAAAATAACTATTAGAGGTCCTATTAAGTAGACACTATCGATAACCACCAATGTCTAATTGTTTCCAACACCTTTTAAGAAGGGAAAAATAAAGATATATAATATGGTAATAATTTTCTTAGGATTGTAGAGCATTCTAGTGTACATTAGGGAGATCCTGAAAATGAATGATAACAAATTAGATTGGCCAAGTTAATAGAATGATAAACAAATTAGGGAGAATGTGAGCAAGAGTCAAATGTGTATGCACGTGTCATGTATATCAAATATAGGTTAAAATTGATGTTGTAAAGTGTCAAATACCAAATTTAGGTGCCTAAAAAATCCCCCATTTTAATCTAGTATTAAAAATGCTAGATTAAAAGGATATAAAGAATAAATTTAGGGCATGTGTGCAATGACATTTGGTGTTTCCAATTATGGCCCAAATATCTAGCTTGATCCATGCAAAAATTATAAGGAAAAATGTATAAATCAATGTCCACCCATGATAAAAAATATGATGTAATCTAAATCATTGGACTATTTGAAATTGGAAAGTCAAGTAATGAATACACCTGTGGGTATGTGAAACAAGCTACCATTTGAACTCAATTAGAGAATGTCATGGGATGATTATGACCGAAGGAGTTGTAACTACTAAAATCATGGGTTAAGAAGTATAAATGCCTTAACCAACATTGGAGACTCAGAAGCGATATTTGAATGAAAAAAAATCTTCAACTATACTACTCAAAATATCATCATAATATTTTTGGTGAAACCTAGAGCCAAGTTCATATGTAAAGGTAGAACCTCAAAATAGGTTTATATGTAAATTGAAACTTTAGATTAACCACTAAAGATGGATTTTAGATGTAAAGTGCTTATCTAGTACCTTATATCTCATCAAATAAATAGGAAATTTTATATGTGAAAAACAAGCATGCCCCTCATCTAATCCTTATGTAATTTAATTTGATATAGGATGACATAATTTGTATGTCAATATGCTTAATCTAATAAAACTAATATCTTGTTCAATTTGACCCATACAATATGTCTTATAATCTTATATATTTTTCCTAATGTGAATCACATAATTTGACCCAAATTATGAATTATATATCTGTCAAGGCCTGAAACACTAAGATAAGCCCACTACTATGTCCCCCTTTTGATTTTAAGGATGAAACCTATTAATCACTCATCTCAAAATAAAGATGATATGTGTATCATGTTATATATAAGAATTTAATCATGTAAGGGATGTGCTCCAAAATGATAAGATTATGTCATCATATAAATATTTGATAATTCTAGCACGTATGAAATACATAAACCAAGGCATAAAAGTGTCAAGTTAAGTGTATATATAAACGATGCATGTAGTATTAATGTTCATAGTAATAAACACTCAATAATATGTCACATAGTAGATAAATGATAAAATCATGGGCATTGCACACAATAGAAGAATGTGTGATAAGAATAATAACACCATAACCTCAACAACCATGTAGATACACACATACATGTGCACATAATGTCATGATCATGATGCACATAAGGACTTAAGACATGACTAGACTCTAACTCAACTCTAACCCAACACAAAAAAATATCCATGACATAGACTAGAGGATTCTAAACACCACTAATACATGATGTGACAACAAAAAATCAATGCACTCATATAAACACTTAAGATATAACTCAATGTAATAGTCACCAATGATCATGCATAAAACATGCAATGTCATACATAACAACCATCACATAAGGTAATACACAATCAATGATCATGTAATAATCATCAATGATCACTTAATGTAACACACATCAAAGGTCACATAATATAACACTCATCAATGATCACACATAAAACACACCATGTAAAACACATCAATCGTCACACAATGTAATACACACTCAAGGATCATTGTAACAACCCCACTAGGGTCCCACTAAAAATACATGTTTTTTTAAAATAAAAAAACAAGTCTAGATAAATATTTGTAATCCTATGCCTATGTAGAATTTCAAGTATTAACTTTGACTCTTGTGCTGACTGAGAAATTAAAGCTCTATATGGAAGACACCATGCATTCAAAATTATATAAAAATAGGCAAATATACACCATATATATTTCAATAGATTCATTCATATCTATAAAGATCATAAATATGTGAATTTAAATATAATACCTACCTATCCAGAGTGTTTAAATAGCTTGCTCTTGGCAAAAAAATTTACTATCTTTTCTTGAGCGTTGCTTTCTTCCAATTGCCCCCTTAGTGTGGTGTTTCCCTTCACTTTGCTCTTCTTTTAAAGCCTTCTCTTTTTAAAGCATGATTTTTGTTTTTATCTATTTTACATTATTAAATATAATTCTTCCTTTTTGTTTTATTTTTATATTTTAATTTATTTTTATTTCTTCTTTATTTTTGTTTTATTCCATGTTATATTTTTTTTTATTGTTTGTCTACTTTTGTCTCTTAATGGCAATTTCTAAATTTGTAACATTTTAACATTGAATATCAAAAGTCCATAATTTTATTAAATAAATTAGCATCCCAGATGCCATGAGGGTTTTAAATATACATCCATTAATTATTAACCTATTTTTAGTCTAATTAAGCAAATCACGTTTCTAAAACACTAAATGGACATATGCCTAAAACTCACAAAACTAAAAACACTAGTAGACACACAAATAATTCATTCAAATAAATTCCACATAACCAATAACTATACTATAAAATCATGGTTAAAATTATTATTTAATGTAAATGACACCAAAACATATTATGCTAACCACTTGTTATGCATCTAACATGAGCTAGCTATTTGTGTTGTGTGTAGAGTACCGGTTGGTTTCTCTATCATCCTCTAACATATCGATCTATATCACCCTCTCTGATGATGTTCTCCCTCTATCACACTATGAAGGCTAATTTCTCCTACATCAACCTAATAACAAAATAGGTAGTTATACCATAACAGTCATGATACACACACACACACACACACACACACACACACACACACACACACACACACACACACACACACACACACACACACACACATCATAAAATATAACTAAAATGGCAAATCAACATGATCATAAAGTAAAAATTTACTTAAAACTAACTCATAGCAGGGTGATCATGTAACCTAAGCAATATCTTGCTACCCCATATCAAGCATATATCTCATAACTTAGCTTAAAATAATCAAATCTAAATTTGTAAACAATAGATATCCGTGGATAATCTAGCAAGTTTGTCTGGTGTGGAATCAAAATGTAACATATTTTCCCCTAAGCTATTCATCATCCTCGATAACTCTTATTCAAACATAAGTTCTAAATTAAAAACATTATTTAACAAAACAAAAATATGGTATACAATATCAAATTAAGCAAATAAATGGAAATTACTTGTAGAACTCATTGTAGTTCCTTCAAGTTGTATTATTTCTGGTGTATTGGTCCTAAAAGACCCTAATTTAAGACATATATCCATTATACAAACATGGTTGTAAGTATTACTTACTCTAATTGGTTCTATCATGACCACCCTGGGGTCCAGAACCATCAAGACAAGCCTATATACTATAGGGTTGATCACTTCTATTTCCTTGAAGGGTCCACATATCTTAGTAAAATTCTCACTAACTTCTTAAGAGCACATAAGATCATCATACAAGCCAAAAAAATGGCCAAGGAGAGTTTCACAAAGTCTTCCAACCTTTTACACATCTCTCTATCCTAAAGAGTGTTTTTCTTATTCTAGAGAAAAGTATTTAAGGAACCTGGTAAGAATGATGTGCATAAGTTAATACCACTACTACCCTGCATAGATCCTAACAAATATAACATGTTAATATTATCACTACTCCATGGATCTCTTGACAAGTATGATGATGAATAGGTACTAAAAATACTACATTTTCAATGTATATAAAATTAAGTAATAAACGTTTCACCATATACATGCATATGGCCATATGACTAAACTTGATAAGTTTATCTATCAAATCCCATATTCAACAAGTCTATCTATCAGATCCAAACTCAGTAACTATTGATTTACTGTGAGTCTAAGTAGGATACCATCCTATCACTTAGAACTCACGTTCCTAATTCACCACTCTTCCCTTAGGTCTCCATGACCTAATGATCTCCAAAATGTGCACAAAGTTAAATGAATAATAATTATATATTAATAGATCATATAAATCAATAACATAAGCTAAATGATTCTATATATATCAACATACATGTTAGTGAAATCATACAATCAATTTGTAATTGTAGTAAGTTACCACTAGCTAAACATAACTAGCATCCTATTCATAGCTTAACTTATATTTTTATATTCATGGTTAAGAGAAAATAATGTTAAAATTAACATAATACACAAAGGCCAAATATCACACTATCCTTACAACCTTATAAAGGTAACAAGTGAGACCAAGTCTCTCGACTTGCTTGACTAGCACACAATGGATAAAAGTTTATCTTAACCCTTAAATTGACAAGATGTTATGCACATCCTATACCCTACTCGCTTCCATAAAAAGGTACAAAAATAACTCTTCAAAACAAAATTATTTAAGCAAAGATAAAAATATCAATCTAATCAATGGTATATAATATCATACTAGTTACGATCAACTTATAATTCTTAACATAAAATTTAATGTATGATTCAAGGCTTGCCACCCCACGTGATCTAAAATCAAAAATTAGATAAAGTAGTGACCCTAAAGAGTCACAAGTGAAAAGTAGATAACTATCATCTGCAAAAAAAACTCCTACATACCTTCACAAGGTAAAAGTAAAAACCTGCAACTTAATGTTGCCAAATCACTACCTACTTACCATATCTGCAAGTATAGTTTCACAATCTATTTTCCATAACTGGGAGAAATAAATACTAATCACAAAGATGTATCAATCCATCCAATTCTATAGCGTCTCTCTCAACAAGAACTAAAGACATTCTCCCACAAACTTCAAGGGAGTATGATCAAACATCATTCAAAATAAGTTTCCATAAAAGAGAGCACTAAATTAACATCATGAAAGTATGAATCCTCTTGGTAGATTAATGTTATCAAAAGAGAATGAGATAATATCAATTTAATTCTAATATAACTAAGAGAGATGACACTTCTTCCAAACCACACACCTTAAGAGTGTCAATCCTTTCTTTACTAGGTTATTTCCTATTCAGAATTTCAAGTATTAACTTTGACTCTTGTGCTAACTAAGTTATTAAACCTCTATATGGAAGATGCAATGCATTCAATTTTATATAAAAACATGTAAATATAGACCATATATATTCCAATAGATTCATTCATATCTATACAAATCATAAATATATGAACTTAAATACAATGCCTATATGTTTGAAGCATTGTAAAACTTTGCTCTTAGCAAAATTTCCTATGTTGTTTTCTTGAGCATTGCTTCTTCCAACTGCCCCTTAGTGTGGCACTTCCCTCTATTTTTCTCTTCTTTTAAAGCCTTCTCTTTTTAAAGCATGATTTTATTTTTTATCTATTTTTCTATTATTAAATATAATTCCTCCTTTTTTTTTTCTTTTTATATTTTTATTTCTTTTTTATTTTTGTTTTATTCCATTTTATACTTTTTTTAATTATTTTTTTGCTTTTGCCTTTCAATGGCAATTTCTAAATTTGCAACATTCTAGCATTAAATATCAAAATTCCATAATTTTATTAAATAAATTAGTATCCCAAATTCCATGAGTGTTTTAAATATACATTCATTAATTATTAACTCATTTTTTGTTTAATTAAGCAAATCACATTTCTAAAACATTAAATAGACATATGCATAAATCTCATAAAACTCAAAACATTAATAAACACATAAATAAGTCATGTAAGGCAAATTCTACAATTCTAATAATTATGCTATCAAATCATGGTTAAAATCATTATTTAATGTAAACAAGATGAAAATATATTATGCTAAGCACTCATTATGAATCTAACATGTGTTGGCTATTTGTGGTGTGTGCAGGGTACCGATCAGTTTCTCTATCATCCTTTGACGTCTCGATCTATGTCACCCCCCCAATGATGATCTCCCTCCATCACACTCTAATATTTAAGTTCTCCTACATCAACCTCACAACAAAACAAGTAGTTAAACCATAATAGTCATTATATATATGTATGTGTGTGTGTGTGTGTGTGTGTGTGTGTGTGTGTGTGTGTGTGTGTGTGTGTGTGTGTGTGTGTGTGTGTGTGTGTGTGTGTGTGTGTGTGTGTATGTATGTATGTATGTGTATGTATGTATATATGTATATATGTATATATGTATATGTGTGTGTATATATATGTATGTATGTATGCATGTCTGTGTGTGTATACATACACACACACACACACACACACACACACACAGACACACACATATATGCATATCCTTACATATACATACATACATAAATACTTACATGTGTGTGTGTGTGTGCATGTTTATTTATATATGTATGTATGTTTGTATGTATATGTATATACATCATAAAATATAGCTAAAATGATAAATCAACATGATCATAAAGTAAAAATTTACTTACATCTAAGTCATAACAGGGTGATCATGTAACTTAAGCAATATCTTGCTGCCCCATATCAGCATATATCTCATAGCTTAGTTAAAAATAGCCAAATCTAAATTTGTCAACTATAGATATCTATGGATAATCTAGCAAGTTTGCTTGGCAAGGAATCAGGATGTAACAATCAGATCATGTAACAATCAGATCATGTAACAATCATCAATGATCACACATAGAACACATAATGTCACACATAAAAATAATCTCACAATGTAATACATAATCAATGCTCACACCATGTAACAATCATCATATACAAACATGCATATAATAAGCACTATCAGCCTACATAATCAATCCATGTCATCATCTACCATGGAAATGTATAATATCCATAAAATATAACACCTTAAAATGTATATACAAGAGCCATCCATGTATACACAATTTAAGTAGTGTAATATGATCAATGAAATGGTCATAGAGGGATATAGATTATAATCATAGCAAGATGCCCTCAATATATAAAGGTAGCCCATGGATGTAATGAATGTTATGCATTTATATGTCTATATATCATATTTAACCTATATGTCCAGCATCCACTCATTTATACCATGAAAAACATGTCCATAGAAAATGGATAATAACATAAATCAATCATATAACTAGAAAAACATGTCATGCATAGGTCTTAATTTTTAAATTTGTGTTGATTCATTCAAATTTTAAATTTTTTTGAATTTAAATTATTTGAAATTAAAATCTACTCATACTAACTAATGATCCCACCAATGGGATGCTTAAATGTAGGTCTTAGATCTATTGGTGCAAATGTCACCCACCATGGGTGAGGATTAATGTATGTGTTTATATTTAAATCTAAGATGTGATCATGCATTGTAATATATACATCATTATCATCATATCCCACATGATCCTATGTATGTTATGTATATATAGAAACCATAATAATTTATGAATACTTTGTACACAAGGAATATAATATGGTGTTATCATGAAACACATGAAGTAACATGTATAATTAAATTAAGACATGATATACTAGGTAACATCTATTATGAAACCTTAATAGACCTTTGATGTAATGGACATTGAAGTATTAGTCTTTATGGAAGAGAAAGTACCTGTCTTCGAACTACCTTCATAGAATGAATCTATACATGTCGTATAATAGGTTATGGTGGAGGTGGTAGAGGAAATGTCTTTGACTAAATAGTATACTCATGGAACACCAGAACTATAACCACTTGGTTTTTATAGATATACTTCGCACATCAATGTGCCAAAGATGGTAATGCACATATTTTATGTGTCCATGGATGTCTTGGTATTATGTTAAATTCCTCAGTATTGCGTAGAACCAAAAAAAAAAGTAGTAATTGATATAAGTCCTACCATAAGTGGTAATACAATGCTTCAAAGAGGGTTTTATCTCTTTCCATCAAATCCTTTCACCATATTTCTCATACCAATCATGTCTTCCTATGTGTACCCGTGAATAGTAATAAATGTCATAGTGAAAATGTTTTCACTTGACCCATTATCCACTATAACACTATGTATAGGATGTGAGTTAATATAAGTGTTCACAAATAATGTTGCATGGATAGAATCATCATCAACAATATCATTCTCATGGAATGTGATAACATGTCTATGTTATTATGTATCCTTAATTTTACTAATAATACCATCAATAAGATGTTCCTCATTAGTTTTAAAAGTATAAGATGTCAAAGGTGCATGTGCTTTGTAAGTTGTATGCACCTCAAGATTATTATTGGTCTTTTTTCCCACATGATTATGAAAGGAATCATAAAATATCTTAAACTTTTCATTGGTTTGTGTAACTAACTCATTGGTATGTGTATCAACATCATTTTCCTTAATATCATTGTCCTAAATTAATCTTATGTCTTAACCTAAAGCATATATCCATACATTGTCCCATGCATGTATGTAAATCATAATGTGCATTAACATTGAATATCTTAGGTTGTACCACATTCATATCAACCTCCATTGGTAGAGGGAGAGATATGATATTTCACTCAAGTATATTTTGTAAAATATTATGAGGAGGTTTGGATAACCATGTAAACTTCCTTCTTTATGGAGTTGATAATACAATCCTATTAGTTGCTTATTACAATAGCTATTATTTTAGCCTCATTCTTAGTATCATTTTCTTTAAATTTAAAATTTGGTTTGCTCTAAAACTTGGAATTGAAGATGCTGGAGTATTATATTCATACTTTATTTTATTTATAGTAATAAGCTTAAATTTACTAACTTTGATCATATGGCACATGTCATTGAAAGATTGAAATCATTTAAACATAATAGACTCATGTAAAATAGCATGCAATATTTGATGAAATATGACTTAAAACTCATTATCAGTCATAAGATTTATAATTTTAGAGAGCATAATAGTATAATGAGTCACATAGTCATTGATGGGCTAGTTAGTTCCTTAAGTTTTGGAATCTGAGCATTGACAACTTCTCACTGATTTTGATAGAAAAAATATTAAGAACTTATCAACTAAAGGATTGAAGGAATGGAATAATTATAAATGGAGGTCATATAACCATCACAAAACATAATCCTTAAGACTCCTTATAAATAAATTGGTCAATAACTTAGCATTAGATGTGTATCCCAAACATGTTGTATGAAAGGCTCATAGATGTTATTCTATCTAACATTTAACATCATATAAAATAAGTTAAGGTGCAACAAATATTAGAGGTATAGAATAAGAATTAATATATGGGGCCAATGGGTTTAATAATTATTTAGAATCAATTGAATGTTTTTCTCTAGAATAATCTTATTCCAATTGTAAAACCTTATCTTGAAGATCAAGAATAGTTTTCACCAGGTTTGAGAAATAAGCATGGAAGATTATGTAGAGATAGATGGTGTCACATTAGTATAAACCTTGGAAGGTAAAAAATATATTTCATGTAATAATAGCCATATAAATTTTAGGTTTTTATGATAATGCTTGACAATTAATCAAATGGCCCTCTCTAGAACAACCTTGTTCCAATTGTAAAAACTTGGCTTGAGGATTGAAAATAAATACACCATGGTTGGATCAATAGGCATGGAATATTATGTAGTGATATATGATGTCATATGATCATAAACCCTAAGAAGCACAAAATTATTTTTTATAATAATAGCCATATAAATTTGAGGTTTGATATGTATTCCCCCACACCATGTTGGCAAGTGTGTTGTCATTGGTTTCAAGTTAGTGTTAGGTGCAGTTGAGTTGTCATTGATGTCAAGTTACCATTGATGTCAAGGGTGATGTCATGAGTTTATCTTAGTAGTAAATTATTCTAAAGGGTAGTGAGCCATTTAATGATGCATGAAGTTTTTTTTAGCATTAGAGTGAGGTGTATAAGCATTCAGGAAAGTTTCAAGGTAAGCCTACAGGGGTAGGACCTTAATTTATGACTAGAGGGTGTAAAGGAAGTATGTGAGCATGAGAGAGGTTGTTTAAGAATGTCAAATAAGTGTTGATATCAAGGAAAATATGTATTAAGATCAGTTTTAAAGACTAATGTGATTTTAATTCAAGACCTAAAGAGCAGAGAGAGAGATCATGGCCTAATGGAGGTATGAGGTCAATTTTATGGATTTTAGGATATATGGCACGAGTACATAGCATTGAGAGCCAAGAGGATGTTTTGAGTCATACATATATGTCTTGGTGAGGTTATGATATTTCACATTAACCTTTGGAGAGATAAAAATGAACTATTTTAGCTTAAGATAAATCAGACCATCACTGCACATCATGAAAATATGAATAAGTCAGTAAGTTTGTGATTTTATTATGTGTACCTATAAAGTCAAACTTGGTCAAAGGTTTTCATGGAGATGTTGTCTGTAGTGCCAAGAAGGTACCATAAAAATTTTTTGTCTTGAATATATCCCTAGTTCAATATATAAGCCTCTAAATTTCCTCTAGTATACTATGGCGTGCTAGAGACCATCGTGTTTAAGCTTTGGGAAATAGCTATTTGGATTCAAATTCAAACTGACTGTGTGTATGCATAAGAGACTGATGAGAAAAGAAGTGCTTTTAGAATCCAATATATAAATAATTTTGGTATGTTGTAAGAATAAAATTTTTTCTATAATTGAGAAGAAGAACCTCCAGGTGGTGGCATGTCTTAACTATTTGTAAAAGTGCATTTATTGTAGGTCAAAGTCAAAGGTTCTGACTATGGTAAAAACCAAAAAAACTAGTGAGAAAAGAAATGCATGTAGAGAAAAAAATATTTATAATTTTGGCATGGTATAAAAATAAAATATGAATTATAATCCTTAATGAACAACTTCAAGTGGAATTTATTCATGGTAGTCCATACAAGTGAACTTATTTCTTGTCAAAGTTGACTGTATTTTTCAACAGAATGATAGTCCTGAGTAAAAGAGCGAGAATGATGAGTTAGAGGAAATTTACATTTATATAAAGAATCTCATCAATAGTTTTATTTTATTTTTACCCATACATGTTTTATGGAAGGTTTTGAATCACTTAAGAGGTTGTAATGTGGAAGCCAAAATGGCTTATCTAGCTATGTAAGGGTTGTGTAAGAGAGGCTTGAGAAATTGGTCTATAAGACCAGTGATTGACAATAGAGGTTAAGATATATATTTTTTATAATTATATATATGTCACATAGTGACTATGCATGTGAATTATAATTCAATAAGTGCCCTTATAAGTGTTAAATACTACATTCTTCTTGACTGTGTTTTAGAAGCTATAGGCAGTTCTATGTAGTCATCTTGTAGAGATGATTTTGAGGTGATTTGGATAGATCTGAATGATATATTTAATTTTAATATGTTATTTAGGTATCATAGGTTATTTTTAATTTATTATTATTCATTATAAACTTCTATAAAGGTGTGAAAAGTCAAAGACTCTTGACTAGGTTTTTGGAATCTGTATGCAGTTCTAAGTGAGCTTATGAAAGTTGTTTGTTTGAGGTCTTATACACTATTTTGTGATGTAAAATGGAAATTTTTATGATAATTATTTCATTTAGGATATTTTAATTTTATTTTTTCATGTGGTTATGTTTCAAAATCATTTTTTTTCTTTAGTTGTGTGAAATAGACTTTCAGTCAGTGAGAAGGGCTAATTGCAAGTAGTCATAATGGTGTGGTTCAAGGGGTCATATAAGATAGAAGGTGATATGTACCTATATTAATGATATAATGGGTATATTTAAGGTATATATGATATGTTTCATTCATTATTAGAGACTCAAGATGGTCCAAGATGGTCCAAGTGTAATGTGTGGTTAAGACATACCTAATTGCATTAGGTCTCTATTAGGCCTAATGGGGTTTTGGTCCCTATGAGTGGTGACCGACATATTTAGTGAATTTTTATTGTGTGAAATATGTGTATTAACCTATTTAAATTATTATACAAGTTTTTTATTTTATTTTCTAACCAATATGGGTAAGAGTAAGTGTTTGGTATAAATATAAGGTAAAATAGGCCTATTTGAGCTAGTTATAGAGATGAGAACATAAGCAAATAAAAGAGATATTTGAGGAGAATAAGTAGGTAATATAGACCATAAAAATTATTATATGATAAATAATGAATAAATAACATATTTTTTGTAGGTAGATGATAAATTCAGTTGACTTAAGGAGCCTAGTAAGAGGCATATTGAGCAAGTGAGCCTAAAAGGTTGTTTGAGAGAGTAGAAAGCTAAGAAGAGCTGAGTGAGATTATTTTTTATTAATATAACATCATAGATACATCATATGTGTGTTATAATTCTATTATAGTAAGTTTATTTCATATAAATAAGATAGAGATCTAAAGAATAGGTCACCATTAGTTGATTGAGCAACAAGGTGTCTTGAGGTGATCAAGCTTATCTTGGCTAACTTGGTGCTTAGTCAAGAGGGAGTTGGATCTAATTTTAAGGTTAGATATTTCATAAGTTTCATTTAATTTTATTTTTTATTTTTTCCAATTCACTTAGGGGTTTGGAGGCTCCTTGTAATTTGGAGCTTTCTAAAGACTAGTTGAGTGGGTGCTTGACTAGACAGGGGTTGGAGCTCCTTATGGGGTTGATTCCTCACTAAATGCTTGATCCATTACTTATAGGATAGTATTCCAAGTGTTTTTTCAATTATTTTTATCCCCCATGATGTTTTTCCACATATATATGGTGTTCATGTAATGTCTTCTTATCTTTTATGCTTTGTATGAATATGCTTTCATGATGATGTTGCTAGATCAAGTTGATCTATGATTGAATGGTTAAAGAATGATGAATGGAATTCAATGAAAATATTTTACACTTATTCACCCCCCCCCATCTCAATGGTTTTACTTACAATAATTGGTATCAGATTATGGTCCTTTGGATAAGGCTTAACAACCTAAAGGAGATCCTATGAGAGTAAGCATGGTAAAAGTACAAGGAGGTTGTTTGGTGTTGGTCTATCTGATAATTATGGTCTATGATGGATTCATGGTGTTTAGTATCATGTAATAAAATTATTGTGTTGATCATGAGGTCATGTCATCCTTAAGAGAGATCAAAGGCCAAGATGGTCATCAAACAAGGTATGAGATTTTATTTAAAAGTTATAATTTTTCATACAAGCAAAATGAGCATAGAACTGTTGACAAGAAGAAGAAGGAATAGTATTAGTTACTAATGGATCCATAGGGTTATGGAGGATATAAATAAAATAAATAAAACCCTATAAAATATTAATGGGTTGGAAAAGCATTGTGGTAAGTGGTGATAATAGATTATGATATGACAAGTACATGGACAAAGTACAGGTATGTGCAAGAGAGTGGTGATGCCCAGATGTGTCTAAAAAAACATGGAATGTCTTATTATGTATATTTAGGTATGGTGAATTTATTGTATATATGAATATGGAGTTTTTTTTGGCAATATTTGAGTTTGGAATGAGTGAGACAAAGTGGTATGTTTTTCATTTATGGTCTTCTCATAGACCTTATCCTAAGAGCCCAAGTGGCATACTGAGGCATCATGATCAGGTTTAGAGTATTATGAGATTTTATATGCATGGTATGAGGGTGAATATAAAAATATGTCTCAAGGTATATTCAAGGTCTAACATGTAACTGGCAATTTAAAATCTAATGTGCAAAGAGACCTAATGTGGTCTAATGAGGGTTCAAAGTTAGTTTCCAAATTGATAGAGATAATTTTAGTTTTGATATATGTTTAATATTTTTATTCAATCATTTTGATGAATTTTCATATCTTGAGGTAATGGAGAAAGCAATAAAATAAGTTTGAAGGTCTCCTATGTATGCAGATTGAAGAGTTGCAGACCCAAGTAGGAAATTTTGAAGCTCATTGGCACTTGTGAACTTTGTAGTGTGTCATAATATATTTTGGAGAGATGTAAAAGGGTTATAAAAATTATTTATAATCATTATGAGTGGATTTCAAGGACTATACTATATGAACAAATGTTAAGAATGAAAACTAGTCTAAAAGTCTCTCAAAACCCTCTTAATGACCTGATTAGAGAGATCTTGTTAAAAATGGCCCAGAATTGATTTTTAAGGTTATTTTTATGATTATAGGTGGTATAATACTCCATTATACATCTCTATGTGGTATTTTTATATTAGTATAGTAAGTGAAACCTATAGAAAAACCCTTATTTCTTAGAATTTAGGTATAGTAGGAAGGGTTTACCAGGTCAAAGGATGCAAATCATTGAAGGAAAAAAATTTAGACTTGTAATTGATGCCCATTATGATTTATGAGTAGTTTATTGAATTAAAAATTTATAAAATAGTCAAGGAATTTGGCCTATCACTAAATTGGACTAACAATGAAGATAGTGAGAAAAACCAGTCAGAGTGAGAATGTGTTTAGGGTTGAGTTACAGTGGACTAGGAATGGATCCAATTGATTGAGGTTATTTTTTAAGATATATACCTCATTTACATGTTTCTTATATGCTTTTGAGTTCATTTAAAATGGTTTAAAAAAAATTCACAAGTTGTCATGTCAAGTGCAGTTGTAACAGTGAAACCTACGATAGTGAGATTGGTCTGCAAGACCAATATTTCCCTTTCAGCCTATGATCTGGATATTGGAGGTAGTTATAATGATCTCATAGTATCATGTTAATTATTTTAAATATATTATTTTTTTCCATACAATTGGCCTGAGCCATGTTCACCATGACTAGTTCTTGAGATAGTTTGTTAGTTCCAAGTATACAAGGTGAAGTAAAGTGTTTGAGACTCTATGACAGGATTTAATGTTTCCAATAAACATTTTAATTTTTTTAATGATTTATATGATCTATAAATTATTTATATAAGGTTAACAGTGAGGTTAATAATCTTTTTTACCAATGTTGAGTATGCATATTTGAAGTATGCATGATTAAGACAAGCATAAATATACATAAGACATGAGAGCTGCAAAGGTTTTTTAAGCTTGGTATTTGGTGGAGATTTCAAAAGTAGTGTTGGTTGATAATTTTATAAAATTTAATAATTTTAGGTTAGATTCATAAATTGATACATGAATAGGTATAGATTTAGGAAGTGGTCTAAAATTTGACAAAGTATTGAAGAATAATATAGAGGTATAGAAGTTAGAAAGTACAGCTAGGATAAGTTGGTTACAAAGGCTAAGAGTCAAGGCATGTTAATATTTAAGTTGATGTCAAATGAGCATAATACAATTGTAAGTATAAATTTCATAGTTCCTTTGAGGTGAAGTGTGCTTTAACAAAGTTTAGTTTGCAAAGTATATGCTAGTTGGTAGAATGTGAGAAACATCATGTTGTATGAGTCCCTTGTGAAGAGAGCCATGAGTGAATTGTAGAGTTTGAACTAAGTACAGACTTACATGAACATGTTATCAAGGGTGATTTATATGACAAGATCATCAATATTTTTGAGGCATGTTGGATGCATATGATGTCAAAACTTGGAGTCAAGTTTTCTAGTTGGCATGAAAGATTCAAGGTACAAGCTATTGAGGCCAAGTTGGTGTTGAGCCTAGTCAAGAGGCAAGAAACAAGAAGCCTAGTAATTTCATGAAGCATGAAGGTACAACCAAGTTATTTAAGTGGTTTTTAATCATTTTAAGGATATATGCATAATGATAGGGGAGCTTATTTGTTTGAAGCTTCATAAGTCCTAGGCCCTTTATCATTAATGTCAAAGGGGGAGAGAAAAAGTTCATAAACAAGGAGAGATTGAAAGATAAAAGGTGGTTACCATCAATATTTTTGAGGTGTTTCCATCAATTATAAATGGATATATTTGTGGCAAGTGTGTTATCATTGGTGTCAAGCTAGTGTTATGTGCAGCTGAGATGTCATTGATGTCAAGGGTGATGTCATGAGTTTATGTTGGTAGTAAAAGATTCTAGAGAGAAGTGAGTCATTTAATTATGCATGAAGTTTGTTTGAGAATGACAGTGAGTTGTAGAATCATTCAAAAAAAAATTAAGGTAAGCCCATAGGGCTGGGACCATTAGTTATGACTAGAGGGTGTAAAGTAAGTATGTGAGCATGAGAGAGGTTGCTTAAGCATGTCAGAGAAGTGTTGAGATCAAGGACAAGATGTATGAAGATAATTTATGAATAATAATGTGATTTGAGGTCAAGACCTAAAGATAAAAGAGAGATAGCATGTCCTAATGGAGGTATGAGGTCAATTTTATGGATTGGAGGATATATGGCATGAATACAGAGCATTGATAACCAAGAGGATGTTTTGAGGCATCCATAGATGTCTTTGTGAGGTTTTGGTATTTCATATTGACCTTTGGAGAGATAAAAATGCACTATTATAGATTAAGATAATCTAGACTGTCACTGTACGTCATGAAGATATGAATAACCCAACAAGTTTGTGATTTTATTATGTATGTATAAAGTCAAACTTGGTCAAAGGGTTTCATGAAAATATTTTCCATAGTGCCAAGAAGGTAACCTAAAAATTTGGTATCTTGAAGAGATCCCTAGTTAAATAGATAAACCTCCAAAGTTCCTATAGAAAAGTATGATGTGCCATAGATCATCGAGTTTAAGCTTTGCAAAATAGCTATTGGGATTCAAATTCAAATTGACTGTGTATGCATAAGAGACTAGTGAGCAAATAAGTGTTTTAAAAAGCCAATCTATCAATAATCTTGGTATGATGTAAAAATTAAATTTGTTCTATAAAGTGAGAATAAGAAATTACATGTGGTGGAATGTCTTAACTATCTGTATAAGTGCATTTAGTGTAGGTCAAAGTCAAAGGTTCTCACTGTGGTAAAAACTAGAAAAACCAATGAGCAAAGAAATGCATATAGAGACCAAAACATTGAGAATTGTGGCATGGTATAAAAATCAAAAAATGAATTATGGTAATTTTAACAACCTTAAATTTTAATTTCTTCATGAAATTATGTACAAGTGAACTTGTTTCTTGTCAAAGTTGACTATGTTTTTCAGCAGAATGATAGTCCTAAGTGAGTGAGAATGATGATTTGGAGGATATTTTCACTTAGATAAATAATATCATGAATATTTTTTTATTTTATAGGAACTATTTGACCTATAAATTATTTATGGAAGGTTTTTAATCACTATAATTTGTTGTAATGTGGAATCTAAAATGGATTATCTAGTTGTGTAAAGGTTGTGTAAAAGAAGCTTAAGAAATTGATCTATAAGACCAATGATTGACAATAAAGTTTGAGATATATGTATTGGATAAGTATATATATGTAACATAGTGACTATCCATGTGAATTATAATTCATGTAAGTTCCCTTACAAGTGGTAGAGACTACATTCTTCTTGATTGTGTTTTAGAAGCTACATGCAGTTCTATGTAGTCATCTTACAGAGATGATTTTGAGGTGATTTGGATAGATTTGAATGATATATTGCATTTTAATATGTTATGTATGTCTCATATATTATTTTTAATTTATTATTATTCATGAAAAACTTATATAAAACTGTGAAAAGTCAAAGTCTCTTGACTGGGTTCTTGAAACCTGTATGCAGTTCTAAGTGAGCTTATGAAAGTTATTTGTTTGAGGTCTTATGCACTATTTGGTGATGTCCAATTGACATTTTGGTTATCATATGTCATGGAATATTTTATAATTGTATTTTTTGATGTTTTTATGTGTAAAATTTTGTTTTTTGCTTTAGGTGTGTGAAATAGACTTTCAAGCAGTGAGAAGGGCTAATTGCAAGTACTCCTAATCGTGTGGTTCAAGAGGTCATATAAGCTATAAGGTTGTATGGACCTATATTAATGATATAAAGGGTCTATTTAATATATATTTTATATGTTTCATATTTTTTTATAGACTTAATATTTTCTAATATGGTCCAAGTGTAATGTGTGGTTAAGACAAACCTAATTGCATTAGGTCTCTATCAGGCCTAATGGGGTTTTGGTCCATATGAGTGGTAACCAACCTATGTATTGAAGGTTTATTATTTGAAACATGTGTATTAACCTATTTCAATTTTTATCCAATTTTGGTGATTTTTTAGCCTACCAAGATGGGTAAGAGCAAGTGTTTGGTATAAATACAAGGCAAAATAGGCCTATTTGAGCTAGTTGTAGAGATGAGAACATAAATAAATAAAATATATATTTGAGGAGAATTAGTAGGTAATATATACCATAAAAATTATTATATTATCAATCATGAATATCTAACATATTTTTATAGGTGGATGACAAGGTCAGTTGACCTAATGAGCCTAGTAAGAGGCATATTGAGCGAGTGAGCCTAGAAAGTTATTTGAGAGAGGTAGAAAGATAAGAAGAGTTGAATGAGATGATTGTTGATTGATATACATCATAGGTGAATTATAAGTGTATGAAAATGAGTGGATTTCATATAAATAAGATAGAGAGCTAAAGAAGAGGTCACCATCAGTTGATTGAGCAACAAGGTGTCTTTAGGTGATCAAGCTTGTATTGGTTAAGTTGGTGCTTAGTGAAGAGGGATTTGGCTATACCTTGTAGTTTGGAGCTTGAATAAGTGTCCTTTAATTGTATCACTTAGTATGTTGGATCCTCCTTTTAAGTTATATATTTCGAAAGATTAGTTGAGTGGGTGTTTGACTAGGTAGGGGTCGAAGCTCCTTGTGGGGTTCGTGTCTCACTAAATGTTTGATCCATTACTTATAGGATAGTAGCGCAAGTGGTGTTTCATTATTTTTTATCCTCCATGAGTGTTTCCCACATAGCTATGGTGTTCATGTAATGTGTTCTTATCTTTTATGTTTTGTATGAGTATGCTTTCATGATGATGTTGCTAGATCAAGTTGATATGTGATTGAATGGTTAAATAATGATGAATGGAAATGAATGAAAATATTGTACATTGATTCAACCCCTCCACTCTTAGTGGTTATTCTTCCAACACACCATGGGTGGACATCAAATGCATAACCATAGGTGGAAACATATGAATTGTAGCACTAGGAGTAGTGATATGAATACCTATTATAGAATGTGTGCTTCTAAAAGGTAAATTAGTGTCATTGAAGAGATAAACATTCCTTCATAAAATGTAGGTTCCTTATTAATATTTTTAATTTTATCTAAAGCTACATGTAATAAGGCATCAACCATATGTAAATTCTTTTTAAAATAATTAGTTAATTATTTTTTATTTATATCATCAAATAAATCATGAAAATAAGTATAATCATTTACCTTATTATCATCCAAAACAATTATATTTTTTATTATAATTATCATAAATATATCCAAACCATAATTCAAGATAAATTTGAAACTCTAAGAAGGAAAGAGGAAATTCTAAGTAAAGACCTAGGGTTTGTTTTGCTTAGTAGAATGATCAGTGCACTAGAGTTTTTTAATTTATTTTGGATTTAGGTGATATAAACATGATAAAAATATTAAAGTTTAGATTTCAAAAGATATATCACAAACCACAAAGATATAAATTATAACTCATATAGCCTTGCATAGTTTCATAGTTCAATGCTCACAATTCTTGTAGCCTCATGCCAACTTAGCTCACAATAATGGAAATTTATATAATTATACACATCACCATGCATAGTTCATAGTTCCTACATTTTCATGCACCACTTTGTAGACTCAAAACATTTCCATGTGCTTGTATCTTCTTTTATAACATACCACTTGTCTATGTAGTTTTATTCAAAGGCTTTGTAATCCATGCCCACATGTTAACATCTTGTTGCTAGGTGGAACTCTCCATGTTTATGTCATGTAAGATCATTTATCAGCATAATTCACATTATAATTTTAACTTACACATTTTTAGGGAGTCCAATTATCACTCATGCAAAAGATGAACTACTTTTGCAACTATTATTCATTGTAGCCATCATAGATTACAACCAAATTTCTATAATGGTATATTATAATGAATCTGATAGAAATGAAATACCATTTTCCCATTTCCTAATTGGTAATGTCCAAAACATCCTAAACACTTACATGCCTCGATTATCTTGTATCAATTGACCATCTCTCCCACATGTTAGCATGCTCTACATATCTAACATATGAATGGTCATCTTCCATTCAAGACAAATCAGTTAGGATGTGTCATCCTTGTTCCCCATCTGTTAGGATCTTAGAGTAAAATTGATTAGTTTTATATAAGCAACTAAACACGGAATTGAAACTAGAAGTAATAAGTAACTAGAAATCAGAAATAGCAAATAATAAGAGATACAAGAAACAACCAATCTATATTAAACTCTTCCAGAAAGAAATACAATGAAGAAATCTCTTTCTCCTCACACCTCGAAGATGTACAGTAATTCTCCCTCAAGAGTTCTCTCTCTCTCTATCAATTACAATCAACTCAATTACTGAATTGTCCCCCTTTTACAATACTGCCCCATGGGTCTCTTAAATAGAATTGAAAGCAAACAATAATTTAAAAAATAGACTCAAGATTAATTTTAGTCTTTACATGCAAACTAACTATTTTCCTAAAAATAGCAATTCTGGAAACGCCTAGAAAAGCATAGAAGTCAGTGTTAGTATGAAGATGACCGATGCCGGCTGACCCCTAATCGATGTCAGTTGGTTCTGACCGATTCTTGTTGATGTTGGTCGACCCCTAACCGATGTCGATTGGTTCTTATCGATGTCGGTTACTGTGTAAGCCCAACAACCTCTACATTAGCTCATTAGTGAAGCTTTTAGCTCCACAACTCAACAATCTCCCACTTGGAGATAAACAGCTGCACCTGTACCTATACAGCAACATCCTCTAAACATTTTTGGCTTGTTTCTCCCTCTTCAAGTTCAATCTTGAAGACCAACAAAATTTGAATGAAGATTCAACTTCTCCTTTGTTACTGGCTTTGTTAACATATCAGCAGGGTTCTTATCCATATGGATCTTTTCCAGCTTCAAATGTCCATCCTCCAATACCTATCTAATGAAGTGGTACTTAATTTGTGTATGTTTGGTTCTTGAATGAAAGGCTGAATTATTTGCCAAATGAATTGCACTTTGACTATCACTGTATAATCTACAACTCTCTTGCTCCTTTCCCAACTCTTCCATGAACCGAGTCATCCAAATCATTTCCTTGCTAGCCTCTGTGACTACAATGTATTCTACCTCTGGAGTAGACAAGGCAACAACCTCTTGCAACTTTGAAATCTAGCTAACCGCCATTCCACCAACAGTGAACACATATCCTGTGGTGCTTCTCCTACCATCCAAGTCACCTGCCATATATGAATCTACATACCCGTGTAGAGAAGTGTTTGACCCTCCATAGCATAAATGCCTACTACTGGTCCCTCTCAGATATTTGAGAATCCACTGAACTACTTTCCAGTGTTCCTTTCCTGGATTGGCCATAAACTTGCTGACAACTCCCACTTCTTGGGCAATATCTAGTCTAACACAATGGTCATATTAACATTTACTAAAGCCATGCTCTATCATAAACCTGTCAAACCTCAAATACCATTGTCTTAGAGCTTGCTTAATACCATATAATCTTTTCTTCAACTTGCACACAAGTTTCTCCTTACCTTTGACCTCAAAACCTTCCGGCTAATCCATATATATCTCTTCATCCAAATCTCCATGAAGAAATGTTGTCTTAACATCAAGCTGCTCAAGATGCAAATCCTCAATAGCAACTAAAGACAATACAGTCCAAATAGAAGTCATCTTTACTACAGAAAAAAAAAATCACCAAAATCAATACCTGGTTTCTGTGCAAATCCCTTTACTACAAACATAGCCTTATGTCTCATTTGTCCTTTCTCTCCTTCCTTTAACCTGTATACCCATTTGTTTTTCAGTGCTTTCTTTCTAGCTGGAAACTCAACCAAATCCCATGTATGGTTCTATTCCAAGGAATCAATTTCCTCATTCATGCCATGCTCCCACTGTTTCCTAGATTCTACCTGCATTGCCTCATCAAAACTTTCTAGTTCTCCACCATCAGTGAGTAAAAATTAGTATAAATAAGGGGAATAATGAATTGGAGGTTTACTTACCCTTTCAGACCTCCTTATGGGCGTTTGAGACTCATTTATAGTTTGTTGTCCACCCAAATTTTCTTCTGACAGTGACCGATCTCGGTCATCTTTGATCGATGTCAGTCTGCACCTGACTGACATTGGTTCCACCTGACCGACGTTGATTTCCACCTGACTGACATCGGGTTCCACCTGACCGATGTCGGTCTCCACCTAACCGATGCTGGTCTCTGTGTTTTTCTGTGAGTGATGATTTTTATTCGCGAGCTCATTTTGGATCATAACCTCTTCCAAATCAAGATTGCCCTGCTCAGAATTATTCAACCTCTTGAGCTGATCACTGTACATCACCTTCTCATTGAAAACTACATCACGGCTTCTAATAATTTTTTTAGTTTCTAAATTCCACAACCGGAATCTGAAATCTCCAAAACCATAACCAATGAAAGTGCACCACATAGATTTAGCATCCAGCTTCTTTCTATTTTCTTTATCAATGTGCACAAAAGCTTCAAAACTAAAAACTCTGAGAAATGAAAGATATACCTTTTTACATGTCCAAGCCTCTTTTGTAATTTCACCATCCAGTGCAGTAGAAGGTCCTCTGTTAATCAGGTAAACTATAGTATCTACAGCTTCTGCCCAAAACTATAAGGGCAAACCAGCATGCAACCTCATACTCCATGCATGTTCCATTATTGTTCTATTCATCCTTTCAACAACTCCATTTTGCTAAGGTGTCCTTGGAACCGTCCTTTCCCTACGTATTCCACTCATAGAACAGTAACTATTGAATTTATTGCTACAGTACTCACCACCATTATTAGATCTAAGGCACTTCAATCTCAAATCTGTTTCATTCTCAACCAAAGCTTTCCATTTCTTAAATGTGTCAAAAACATTAGATTTCCTCTTTATGCAATAAACCCATACCTTTCTTGTAGCATCATCAATGAAAGAAACATAATAATGCGATCTTCCAATAGAAGCTACCTGAGCTGGTCTCCACACGTCTGTGTGAACAAGCTCCAACTTGTGCTTCTTCTTTGTTGACCCAGTTTTGAGAAACCTCACTTTCTTCTATTTTCCAAAAATACAATGCTCACAGAAATCTAGATCTATGCTTTTCAAATCTGAAAGCTTGCCTTTTGACTTAAGAACATTCATTCCCTTCTCACTCATGTGACCAAGCCTATAGTGCCACAACTATGCATCTACATCTGAAGTAGATAAAATAGAAGGAGAATAATCAGTAATATAAGTAGATAGATAAAGTGTACCTACTCTCTTACCTTTTGCTAATACAAGTGCACCCTTTTAAACTTTTCAAGATTCAGCTGTGAGAGTTACTGTGCAACCCTCATCACCCAACTTTCTTATAGAAATCATATTCCTCTTCAGGATGGGTACATGCATGACATACTTCAATACCCATGTGTTGCCATTCTGCAATTTCAGCTGCACTTTTCCTTTGCCAACAATTTTACAAGGCTCATCATCTCCTAAATAAACTTTTCCAAAGTCTCCATGGACATAATCATTGAAAAATTCTCTATTTGGGGTTGCATGGAAAGAGGCACTAGAATCTAAAACCCATGATTCTACTTTATTATTCAAAGAAATTATAAGAGCATCCTATGCAACAATACCTACAAATTTTGCTTCTTTATTACCTTCATGCTGATTTTCTTTGTTATCTTTCAACCAACAATCTTTCTTTGAATGCCCTTTCTTTCCACAATTCCAACAGGTTATTCTTCCATTTCTGGATTTGGATCTACTTCCCATCTTTGACCTTGATTTCCCTTGCTTGCCCTTCTCTCTTTGCCTTCTCCTACTTTCAACACTTAAAGCATTACCTGATGTTTCCCCTGTGCTTTTCTTGTGAATTTCTTCATTCAAGATTACACTAACAACATCATCAACTTTTAAGATATTTGAAGCAGATGCATTATTACTAACTGCCATTACCAAACTATGCCAACTTTCAGGTAAAGAGCGTAAGATTAAGAGAGCCTTAATTTCATCATCAAAAATTATTTTGACTGAATTTAACTGATTTACTATTGTATGGAAATCATTAAGATGACTAGATACAAATCCACCTTCCTGCATTTGCAAATTAAATAATTTCTTCATAAGATATACCTTATTCAAAGCTGAGGGTTTTTCATATAAATTTGCCAAAGTATCCATTAACTCTATCGTTGTCTTTTCCTGTGATAAGTTGGAAAACACAGAAGCTGTCAGGCTCAACCTTATAGATCCAAGAGCCTTTCTATCAAGAACATTCCATTCTTCATCTTCCATATCTGTGGGCTTCCTTGAAACCCCACCCAACGGTAAATATAGATCTTTATGATACAGATAATCTTCAATCTGCATCTTCCATAATTGATAATTCTTTCCATTGAATTTCTCCATTCTTAGTTTACTTTCTTCTGCCATTGATTTGCTCCCACTCAATCAGAAACTCCTATGAGTGAATTATGTAATCAACAAACACTAACACGCTCTGATACCAGTTGTTAGTGTTTAGAGCTCTGATACCAGTTGTTATGATCTTAGAGTACAATTGATTACTTTTGTATAAGCAACTAAACACAAAATTGAAACCAGAAGTAATAAGTAACTAGAAATTAGAAACAGCAAATAATAAGAGATACAAGAAACAACCAATCTATATTAAACTCTTCCAAAAGGAAATACAATGAAGAAATCTATTTCTCCTCACACCTCGAAGATGTACAGTAATTCTCCCTCAAGAGTTCTCTCTCTCTCTCTATCAATTACAATCAACTCAATTACTGAATTGTCCCCCTTTTACAATACTGCCCCATGGGTCTCTTAAATAGAATTGAAAGCAACAATAATTAGAAAAATAGACTCAAGACTAATTTTAGTCTTTACATGCAAACTAACTGTTCTCTTAAAAATAGCAATTTTGGAAACGCCTGGAAATGCACAGAAGTCGATGTTGATCTGAAGATGACCGATGCCGGCCGACCCCTAATCGATGTCGGTTGGTTCTGACCAATTCTTGCCAATGCCGATCGACCCCTAACTGATGTCGGTTGGTTCCGACCGATGTCGATTACTGTGTAAGCCCAGCAACCTCCACATTCGCTCATTAGTGAAGCTTTTAGCTCCACAACTCAACACCATCCCAGTAGATTTATCTCCTCATCTTTTTGGTCACTCACAACCTAGAAAAATAAGCAAGGATGAATTCCCATTTTGATCACAAGAACTTGATCTCCTAGTATTACTAAGCAATTTCACATGTGTACTTTTCACTATTCTTTCATTTGAATAGAAGTGGCACCATTATACCAATCTCATTTCTTGAATGTATGATGTTTTATTCCACATCTATTTATTATATTCCATTGCATATAATTTGTAACTTTGTTTGAACAAATCCATATATTTTAAATAGTTGTAGCATTATCCTCTACACAACCATCTAGGCTTGGTACAGATCATTAGTATCAGAGCTACAAATCTGACACACAACCATGTTATTAGTTATTCACACTAATTCAAGAGACTTGATGTCAAATGCACACTCAATTCTTCAAAGTTGTACTCATTGTAAAAATATGTAGGAATTTGAATAGTCCCTAATTAGAAACATTGCTTTTGAAATCCTTAGATGAGAACAAATACCTGCACAAGGAGATATAACATCTTGCACACCATAATCATCAATTTAAATATGATCTTCATTCCAAGGGAAAATGATTTAGTCTTACCATGTAACAACTAACATATCTCATGATGGGCAATGTTTATCTTATTGGTTCTATCTTCCAATATTTTTTCACGTTGAAGATCATTTTACTCACACCATAAAAAATTTACAACAATAAATTTTTGTCTATTTTAATTTATTTTGGATTTAGGTGATCTAGATAAGATAAAACTGTTAAAATTCATGTTACATAAGATATAGCATAAGATACACAAATATGAATTTCTTAGTAGAGACTGATTGCCCTTACTAAATATATAAATGACTAAGAGATAAGACACATATCTTATGTTTTATTATGTATTGCTCAATACTTGTGTACAATCACTTGAATTGCTCTAAAATACTCATCTAAGGGAATAAATTGTAATAATCTACCAATATAATATCGGTAAATGCTCAGACACTTGTGACAACCAATGCTGATAATTATCTAATGAAATTATCCCTATGTAATTTGTCAACCTAATTTTCCACATATCAATGTGTTTCTTTGTTTGAGAGAAATTCAGATGTAAAATAGGCCTCTTAAGAAATAATATAAATTGAATATATATTGAAATATAAATAAATAAAATTAATTTAACTACATGAGTTAAGTGGGGCCACATCTTTATTTAGTAACTCTATAAAATACTTTTTCAAAATACTTTCTATATTTTTTTAGATAATCTTTACGCTAATTTATTTCTCAAAAATCAAACTCAAACTTATATTTCTAAAATTAAAAATTTCTAATTTTATATGTAAAAAAAAGTAACATTGTATATATTTTTAATTTATATTTTATTAATAAAATTGATGTTTTTAAATTACTGAAGTCTATGAAATTTTTAATTAAAAAAACTCCTCCACATCATGTTACGAATCCATCTCCTTAATCACTCAAATATATCCACATATATGAGGCCTTGTGTTTTGTTTTTTTTTAATTAATTTATTTATTTATTAATTATATAAAAAAATCTTCTAAATTGCACTAAATAAAAATATTGAAGTATTTGAATATATTATATGGGGAAGCAAAAAGTCTAGAATACTTAGAGAAGTGGCCAAATTGTTTCTTCTACTTTTCTATATTCAATTTAATAAATTTCCTTTAGACAATTATAAATTTTATTATTATTCCGTTCCACATTTTTCAAGCATTTGGGCTCCCAAGGCATAATTATCTATGAAGGTATGCATGAAGACGTCTAGGCTAATATTTCATTTTTTTTTGGGGTTTTTGTTAATGATATTTTTTCCAATTTCCATTCTTCTTCTCAAATATTTGGTATATAATTATTTTTCATATATATGTATATGACTGAATAATAAGGATGTAGGAATAGTAGGTCCCTCTAATGACTTTTTTGATTATTATTATGGTTTAAAGATTATGTAATGGTTTTCTTTAGTTTAATGTGTATTATTTGTATATTTTTAGGAGTTTTTTTTGGGGATGAATAAATTTTAAATGTAGTAATTTCATGAGAAAAATAAATTGTAATTTATTAAAAGCTTCATAGTTTAGTTAAATTAATTTATAAATTATAATATTTTAATATTACATGTTAAAATTAATTATAGTAATATGATTATTTAAATCAATGTATATGTTAAAGCTAATCAATATAATATAACTATTTAATTAAAAAAGAATGATTGAGTTTTTTCATACACTAAAGAAAAAAAAATATTCTCTCTATATATTATACATATTAATTTTATTTGTTAGAAAAATATTTAGAGTTTATTTCAAAAATATTATTTTTTCACAAATTTTGTAATTATGGTATTTTATATAGTCATGTTTCATTAAGACATTTAATTAAAGATTTCAAAAACCTTATTAAAAATTATATATAAAGTGCGGTCGGTATACCAATCGATATTTATTGGGCAAATTATCAATACGAGATCAACGATGTGGAGCCTACATCCTCTGTGGTCTACCTCTGTCCAAAAAACATCTACCAAAAAGAGATGAGGATATAATGATTAACTTCATGCAACAATTTTATCAAACAACTCACAAGGAGTCCATATGTTCCCACATTTTACACACATAAATAAGGGCATTCATAACATTATCATTAATGGCAATCCTATTTATAACTATTTTTCATGGACCTACATATCATCTTTGAGGGATGTCAAGGTAGTACATGTTGGAAGAACAGTAGAAAAAAAGGTTTTTGGGTTAGACATTTGTTCCTTGTATGAGATGAAACCATTAAAATCCAAAAATACATGTGTAAACCAATCATATGCTCATAAACTTTGCAGGGCTTCGCTAAAGGTCCACAATTGATATACAAATTAACAAGCATATTTTTCAACCATAGAGGCATATGCCCTCCCATCTTTAAAAAATGTCATTTTCCAATTGCATGTTTGCACACCTATTTTATTTTGATTGAAATGTGATAATGACTCTTCAACTGTAACACCGCATCAATTGAATTTAATATTATAAAAATTCAGGCGTTAATATAATCTATCATTATATGGCTATTCTCTCCCTACATTAAAACTTGAGAAAGATCATAGCACCTTGATTACAAATTTGTATTTTATTGTCATTCACTCATATGGCATAAAATATGGACTAACAATCGCACCTTAGTTTCAAACATATTCAAATAACAATTAATTTTTATTTAATTAAAATTATTAAATAATAAATAAATAAACTATTAACCCATTAGGGTCAATAGGACACAGTTCTTGGTAACTCTTAAATTTTAACTTATTTAAAAGTAATTAACTAAATATAATCTTAAATTCTAAGGTGGAAGGCTTTTTAGATTTTAGATTTGAATTTGAGGATGTTATAATTTTTATGAATTCTTGTTTAAAATTGTGATGACAATTTTACAATTTTTTAACAGGTGTGAGTTGGTATGTACTTCATTTTAAATGAGCTAATCAATATAAAACATCTTATTTATCTTAAAATATGTTGTATGTAATCTAAATGAATATCAACATGATAATGGACAAACATATCCTTCATTCTTGCATTCCCTTCAAACTATTGTTCATATATGTAGAGTTATATCAAGATGCATTTATTATTTTGTGATGATCTACGTAATGTTCCATTTATCTTCTACCCATCTTAAATAAATTTAAACATTCCATTAGTTCAATATTGAAGGTTGGTATGTATTAAAATAGGCTATATTTAATGAGGCCAAACAAGTTTCGTGATAAAACACTACATAAGAATAAAATATTAAACATATAGTATAGTGAAGTACTAGCCAGGGTCAAAGGAAAATAAATATTATTATTTATTATTATATGTTAAAATGTCATTATTTTTTTATTACTTTATTGTTACATATTAACATTTCAATAAATACATATAATATAAAATTTTCCCAAGATTTGATGTCACTCTCTTTAATATAAGTACTATTAGCCTTTTTGATTTGTCATATGTTAAAAACATGAGTTTATCACATTCAGTAATGGTATTATCCCATGACCTTTAATTTGACAATCCTCAACTCAATGTATAATAAACAAGGCATGAATAATTATGATTGAACTCAACTCATTTGGAAATATTTAGATAAATCCATGCCATTTGAACCTAATAATCGAGCCAACTTCAAGATTTAATGCTCGTCATTAGCTCCATTTAAAATACTTTATAATAAGCTCATGCTTATCAACCCTTAGCTTTATAAAAATGAGCTACTACTAGTTTAATGTAAAAAATCCCATTGATCCACTTTAAATCCATGACTGACATACCAATCTAAAATCAAAACTTGTTTTAACTTAGTCGAGATCAAATCTGGCCTAGAATGCAATAAATTTTGTGGATATTTAAATCTTTAAAACACATGGATAACTTGTTGAATATCAAGCTAAAAAAATTGATTTATCAAATCCATCCAAACAACTCCTATATTCAAATCTATAGTCAAATTTTGAGCTAATTAATCATAATCTCCCAATCCTAATCTCAACATACACAAGGCTCATGAGTAGATAGGTGAAAATACTCAAAATAATCTTGGTCTGATGGGCAGCACCATAGTCCAGAAATATGTTTGACAAAATACCCTAAAGAAACATGACCTCTTGAAAGCATGTTATACAAAAAATGGGTTTGTTGAGAAACTTATGCTAACATGGGAGCTTCAAAATAAGGGTGGAGGTCCCACAAATTAATCAAAAACATTTTATTTTATATATTGGATCAGATGCAAGGATAAACTTTAGACAAACAAAAAAATTGTAAAGGATTATAATAAATATATGTTGTCATTAATGTTTCTAAAATTTACTATGAACTTTACCAACATTTGAAGGGTAAGGTTTAATAAATTTAAGGTAATATTGGATATGAAATCGATAAAATTACAAGTAGAGGCAAGCACGTAACCTTATTTATAAGCTGCTTAACTAATGTAATGAATGAAAAAAATGCATCTCTATAAAGTGAACATCTGATACTTAACAACATCTAAGGCTCTTATTTTAGCTTTGAAAAGAGTTGACTAGCCTCTATAGTAGGATGGTCAAATGCCCTACAATTTCCATGTAGCGATAATAATTTGGTTTTTATTGACTTCATTTACAATTAATGTGTTAGAAAATTAAATTCAATGTCTTGTGGTTTTTTAAAAATACTCCTAGTGTTAACATCCTAGCTGCTTGTCCCTTCAACCTGAGCCCCTTGAACATCAAAATAAATGAAAGGAGAGTCAATTATAATTATAATTCAGGCACATCCATGGAAACACTATTTATAGTGGATTAACCATTTTTTTAAAGAGTGTTCATCTTGATTGGAGCCATGTTTCCATTAAATTTACATTGTGGATGTTATGGATTGTATATTCCATTCTATTGTGGATAGCTCTAACGGCAACTTTGCAAATATTTTAGAGACTGGTTATGGGCATGTGAATCTTGAGAGGGCAATAGCTCTGGGGATTTTTTATGATATTATTATTGATGACTATGTTGCTTATTTATGTCATTTGAACTAAAATGCTTCATATATTTTCATGATTAATAATAGGAAGTTCAACTATAACAATACAATTTTAACAAGAAATCTAAATTACCCTTCTTTATCTATGGTGTTTAATATCACTTTGACATTTTTTAGTTTCTTTCAAAAGGACCATGCCCAACATTTCTAGTTTGTCCCTTTTATCCAAGAATTCAACTTCCATTTTATTTATTTGTAGGGTGTTAATCACTCTCTCATTATCCTTATATTTTCTCCTATCATGTTTCTCTCTCTATCTCCCTCAAGATTTATAGGTATATATTTTATCTCACCAACCTAATAATCATGTTTCTAAAGTTGTCTCTTTACTTTTTTATTTCCTTTATTTTGCATGGCCTTTACAGATTTAGCTCTGTTGAGCCTAGGCACACCCATCTCCCTACTCTCTCTCACAATCTTATTCTTCAAATCACTATGGTAGATAAGGTGGAAACAATGATAACTCTAAGCATGCAGAAGAAACCACACCTAATGCTCATGTACGTTCTAACATCAATAAAGTCACCACTTCTTTGCATGAAACTAACAAAACTTTCTAGCTGAGGAGATGTATTGATCTGACGGTGATGGTGAATACTCAGGGGAAACAAGCTAACTCAGAGCATCACATGGATAAGAATGGGTTCCTTTCCAATGACATAAATTTTACACCATCTAAAAATAAATAAAATAACATCCATTAGCCAAGAGATTTTTATATTGGTGATGCTTGCAAGAAAATATATGTAGATCATAAGAGAGAGTGATAAATGAAAAGTAGACGTCATTACTTTTACCAAAATGAACTCATAGCAAATCATGTCACATCATGCAATTATTTACAAATTGAAAGATGACTAGGCTCAAAAAGGATGTAACACATTATTCGTATTGTTAGGCAATAGGTACTACTTTCCCTTCCAATTTTGCATGTTTGAATATAAATCATATACCTAATTAGGCTATAAAACACACATAGAATAGTACACAAACCAGAGTTAGTAAAGTCTTTATTTAATGCAGCAAGATTGATTACATGCATTGGCCATCAACCATTGTAAAAGTAAAAGCATAACTGAACATAAGTACTCCAATAAAAGACACGCCAAATTATTACATGCATGTGCATGTGCCTACAATTGGATCAAGAAGTGAAAACTTTATAAGGTTTCTCTAATTTTTACTAACTACTAGCTATAATTACCTATGTATATTAAATTACATGAGATAGTAGCTACCAATGTTCTCCTCATTGAACATGTAAGAATCATTCTTAATAGTATTTGTATTTTAGTGTGTGTAAACATTGGGATATTGAGGTACATATTATATGTACTAGACTATGGGCTAACTGCTCATCGGTATTCCCTATGCATGGCTCACCTAATTGACCCCACTTTCGACCATGTGACCAAACCTTCCTATGCCCATTGCATAGCCAACCCCTAATAATTCACTTGCTTCGTAGCTCATCTAAAGTGTTCAATAAAATCCAAAAAGAGGTTTGATTTCATAAGGATTTTTGAGATAGCAGAAAAAAATATATTATTCTCAATAGATACAAAACCCTCATGCTAGGCCTAGATCCACAAAATTCAATGATCATGAGCATCAAATGGACTAGACAAACTTTATGCACAATAAAATGAAAATCAACAATAAGGATATGCCACAGTAAATTGCAATGCCCAAAGCATGGAACCTAAAAGAATGAAATTGACCATGAATCAAAACTAGTGGCTGTTCACTGAAGTGAATAAGAAGAAGAGTAAGAAAAAGCACAATACCTTCTATAATCATTGAATGTGAAGAAATAATAAATCTTTGGAAAATAAAATTTATGGAATAAAACAAGTAAGGTTATCTTAACCAATGTGAGTTAGTTTAAGTTTTATATAATAAAAAAAAATTATTATATTTTTATTTCAAGCTAGGGGATGATGTCATCTTTTAAGCGTTTTGAATTATTTTCATATGTCATATTTCATATTTTAAATATTTCTATAGGAGGACTATTTTTAATTCAAATTTCCTCTAATGGGCCATAATCATCAATTTTAAGATGCTCTCCATTCCAAAGAAAAATGATTTAGTCTTACCATGTAGCAACTAACATATCTCATGATGGACAATGTTCATCTTATTGGTTCTATCTTCCAATATTTTTTCAAGTTGAAGATAATTTTACTCACGCTATACAAAATCTATAGCAATAATTTTTTGTCTATTTTAACTTATTTTGGATTTAGGTGATCTAGATAGGATAAAACTATTACAATTCATATTACATAAGATATAACATAAAATACACAAATATGAATTTCTTAGTAGAGATGGATTGCCCTTACTAAATATATAAATGACTAACAGATAAGACACATAGTTTATATTTTATTATGTATTGCTCAATACTTGTGTACAGTCACTTGAAATGCTCTAAATGCATCTGTAACTACTCATCTCATGAAGTAAATTGTAAGAATCTGCTAATCCATTATCGATAAATGCTTAGACACTTGTGGCAACCAGTGCTGATAATTATCTAATGAAACTATCCCTATGTAATTTGTCAACCTAATTTTCCACATATCAATGTGCTTTCTTGTTTGGATGATTTCTTTGTAATTTTTTGACCTTATCCCTATGTGAAGATATTGATTCTTTTTCATTTACTTTGAAAATATGGATTCACTTTTGACACTTAATTGACATGAAATAAGAGGGGTAAAAGATATGTTGGACAACCCCAACCACTCCCCATTGAGTGGTTGATCATTGACTACATTCCAATAATCCAAAGAGGGCTCAAATTGCACATACGTATCCCACATATGTCTATGTGTGCTCATTAATTTTCCACTAGAATGCAATGGAACTCTTTGGATTTTGACACTTGACAACATGAAACTTTAAATTTGTGCTTGTATTTAGACTTATATTTTAGATTGTTCCTTTGATTTTTTTAGATTTGGATGTTTTTCAATAATACCTATGCAAATAGATTTCTCAAGCTTTTATAAGTGAATTTTGGATAGGTGTTAGATAGAATTGGGCTTAAGTTTGATGTGTATTTATAGATTAATCTTTAGAATATCCTCCCGTAAATGACATGTGAAATGTCCATAGACCTATGTAATCAAAATATTTGAATTTGAAATATAGTTTTTATAAGTCTTGGGACATTTTTGGTGAAGATGAAAACTATCAGTAATAGCCAATGTGAAATAATCCACTTGGGATTATAGAAAATTCCAGTATATATTAGGAAGATCATGAATATGAATGACAAAAAAATGGATTTTCAAAGTCAATAGACAGATAAATAGATCAAGGAGAATGTGAGTAAGATTCAAATGTGTATGCACAAGTCATGTGTTTCAAAGGTAGGTAAAAACTAATTTCTAATACCAAATTCAGGTGTCTACATCATCAAGGAAGATGAACTAGCATGTCTCATAACTAAGTGCATATTATTCAAATTGGATGATCAACTAGCGATTAGTGTACCCCTATTCTTGGTTGAGACATGCAATGCATAGATAATAATAGATACAAACCTCATATGTCCTTGTCATTCTCAATGGTTTTATTTAACATACTTGTTTGCAAAATTTGAGAAGCACACAAAACAATTTGGTTCTAAGATACTAAATTAAATGGGTTATGAAGGCTAAGGCATCACCAATTTCCCTTAGATAGGGATGAGACTGCATAATATGGATTCTTTGTTACATTGGTTATATTTTAAGTAGAGAAGGTTTCATACACTTCTCCCCATGTTCAAGGGCAAACCTTGCTTCAACATCGCATTATATGTCACATGGTCCTAGTGTTTCCACTTATGAACCATGTTTCTCATCCTAGAATCTCTCTAATAAAGCTGAAGAAGTGATGTGAGCATCTTATCAACACTCCACACATAAGTTACTATTTTAATGGGTGTAATATTCATATCCAAGCTATGCACTAAATAAAATGCAAACATGCACACATGATTCTCAATGAAAACCAATGTAACTATAAATTCAAATACAATGTATGCCTCGACAAAAACCCACATAATGATAATAGTGAAAAAAACACTAGCTCAATCGTGTAAGCTATGAAGACATTCTCAATGAAAATGCACATTATACTCTCCAGTTACATCAGACATTGCTACTACAATAATCATACAACTAAGAAATGTTAATATCTTCATCATTGTGGTCTTTTTGGAAGAATAAATCATTTTGAATCCACTTATTGGTTCTCAAACATTCATACACAAAGAACTACACATTTGTTGAAACTATGTTGTGGGTGGATGGACCTTGAAAATTGGGAAAAGTCTCTCCTTCTTTGTATAAATGTTACAATTATAAATCGTTTCACATCACTAATGCATTAGATAAAAAAATCATGTTATACATTTTTTAATACACTAGTATTTTCATATTGCATCTTATCTTCATAAGGCATTGTGTACTAACACCTATACATTTATACACCATCAGTAGGTCAGCTTTATAACATGTCTTGAGCACACATAAGAAGCTTCATAATTATTTATAGATCTAGAGCACACAAAATTTCTCAAATTCACTCTTGTATCATAAAGTCTTGATATTGAACATCATTATTTTCAAGTTCCATTTGGTTGGTTTACCACAAGCTTAGCCGCATTAGTATCACTACATGATTTCTAATTGGTTGACCCAAGAATTTGTGAAACTATGGTATTGGTATCACACTACACAATTTTGATTGGCTGACCCTATAATCTATGTAACTACACCATGTTATCAATATCAATGGTATAATCTTGAACAACTTTAGGTTTAATTTCCATAGCTAACAAAGGATGTAATAGGGAGGATGTAATAGGGACTATTTCTCTTTAATAAAGAGTTAAAATTATCCATGTGCAACCACATAGAGTTGTGTAACATATTTCTTGCACATTTCCTACAGGAATTCATGGCTTGAATGACATTTTTGGAAGCCTCTAGAGTATTTTTAGAACTCATAATGCATTATCCTTGAGTTCTATGTGGGTTAACCTCTATAGTACAAACCAAGATTTTTAAAAATGTATTATAGTCACTATTGGAACATACCCCAAAAATATTCACATTCTGAGCTGGCTCACACCATCTAATTGGCTCATTTTGAATCAACAGCATCACATTCAACCTTCCTTATTTGACACTTCACTATATTGACATATCCCAAGGCACATGATCATAAGGACATCCACATTTTGATCAATATACCAACTTGTGTGCCATCATTTCAACATTATCACCATCTCTTTACGCATTTCTTAGCTTGATTGTCTCATCCTAAACTCGCATAAAGCACTAAGAAAATATTGTTTGAATCATAATGCGAGTCTTTCAAAACATCCACTGCAATGTTATCATAGCTTATGCATCTCCATATAAGCAACTCACAACACTCAAAGCTCCTATATCTTGTGAAATTTCAAAATGTAGTGGTATAACTCCTACATCCTTGTACCAGCTTAGATCACATCATTTACAACTTATGTAATGTTGTGCATCACCATGCATTGTTTTTAGTTCCTAAATAATAATGCACCACTTCATAATCTCACACCATTTCCCCTTATGTGCATATTTATTTCTAGAATACCATGTGTCTCTAAATTTTTACAAAGAGCCTCTAAGATCTGCATTCACTTTTTAACATCTTACTACCACACAATGTGTGAGGTGGCACTCTCTATGATTTCACCATGTCAGATAATTTTTTAATGTAATGCAGACTATACATTCAACCACCACATTTTTATGAAGTCAAAACATCACTCAGGGAGAAGATAAACCAATTTTATAACTATTCTTCTTTGTAACCATTGCTAGTTTAACCCATTTCTTGTAATCATATATATTTTGAGGCATCCAATAGAAAGAGAAGGTCAATGTCCCCTTAATTGATTGGCTATGTCTAAATAATCTTTAATATTTACACATCTTGAGTATATTGTATCAATCATCCATCTCTCCCACATTCTAGCATGCTTTATTGTCTAACATCTAAATGGTCATCTTCTAGTCGAGAAAAACTAGTGAGGATGTCTCATCTTCCTTCTCGATCACAATATATTTATCTTGCATTTTTGGTCATTCACAATGTATAAAAATAAGAAATGATGCATTCCTATTTTGATTAAATAATCCTACTCTCTTGGTTTTATTTTGAATTATATGCATATGTAAATTTACATATTCTTTCATTTGAATATAAGTGGCATCATTCTGCCAATATCATGCATTAAATTTGTAGTGGTTGTTTCTACATTTTTTTCTTAGATTAAATTACATGATGTACAATATACAACTTTGTTTAAATATATTGGTTTAGCTTAAACAGTTTTAGCCTTGTTCTTGACACAATATCTTAGGCTCGATGTGGATTAATCATGCTTGGTGTAGTGTTTTCAACACTTGTGCACCCTCCACCATTAAATAATAAGCTAGAGGATTTTTTGTTTTAATTAGATCTAGGTAAAATGATATTACACTAATCATAAAAAAATAGGGCATAAGCCACATCTAATATAAATACAATAATTATAGTAAATAAAGACCTAATTTATGATGAGATGGGAGATGATTTAAAGTACCTAGAATGATCAATAATTCACAAGGGATTTTTAAAGGAACATACCTGATTTCAAACTCACTTGTATCCTCACGATCATTGTAAATTATCAAAAACAAGTCTGAATATAGTGCATAAGTGAATCCAAAAAGATGATAAAGCTTTGTTGATTCATTAGATAGTGATAGTCTAGTATTGGGCAGTCTCAAAAATGGTGGGTTTGTCTAGATAGTGGATACATAAGTCTATATGTAGACCTCTTTGTCAACAACTACCTATCATAAAATTATTACATATTTGAAAATATATATGGAAGACTACTTTAATTATTTCTCATTTCCTCAAGCACTAATATGAAGAACCTTGCAAGGACATTAAAAAAAAAAAAAATTAATTTTCTTGCCTCAATTATCCCCCTAATTTTTTACAAGCTGGGAATCAACACTCTTCTATGTGAGAAATCAGATATTTGTATATTATAATCCTAACACTTATCCCTATAATATGATATTCAAACAAGTAGCCAATCTTATATACTCTTTCACTAGTCCTTTTGGTACAAGTATTCAATAAATAACTCTTTAATGTAGTAAAAATAGATAAATATATATACATATGAAATATATATATGTCTTCTTTATAATTATGTTATGATAGTTTGATCAATCAATTCAATTTGTTAAATGTCTTAGAGTACCTTTATATGTATAGACTTTTCAAATTCAAATTAGGGGTCTATTGTCATGCAAGTCAACATAGAAATAAGATATAGAATCCAAAAAAGTAGGGGCCAAGCAATGGAAACATTGACCTAAGGGCTAAAGGGTCCAAAAATTAGAATGAAAAATATCATAACATTATGATACATGGTAGAACAATATCTGAAATGGTCCAATACTAGAAACTGACAAATCACAAATTAGATAAAGAAGAATAAGGATCCCAAGACTTAGAAAACATAGAGGAGAGAGAAAATCAAAACAATATGAATAACACATGGCCACACAAAGAATAATAGAGGGTCACAAACATAATACAAATTATTAATAAGAACTTAATTTAAACTAATAACCCAAAACACAAAATCAAACAAATGATATTATAAGTGCATGGCTTGTACTAAAATTATGTGTCTACAAAGATGTGAGCACATATATCACTAGATAACATTTGGAAAACACATGGGCACACACATTAATATCTCATATCAAGGTTATATTATCAATACATGTAGAGTAGAGAGACACATAGATATGGGAAGCGGTGATGCCTCGTCCAACAAATGATGCAACCTTATAAACAATTTTTACTTAGCATGTGGAGGATCAATGGAAGAAACATCACCTGGTAGTGGAGAGTGTGATCCTATATCAACAAGATAACATGATGACATGATTGAGGGGAGAGGCACATAATATGAAAACTATGTCCACAACATATCTTACTCTAAAATATAGAAAATATAGGCAAGGGGATAATTATCTTGCATGACACTCATGAGTTTTATAGGCCATATTCCTCCTACTGTTAATTTTTAACTTGTGGTTGTTTGATATATTTTGTATTTCCATTTTATATGTGATTTTATGTGTATGTATATAAACTAATGTGTAAAACGTTTGTTCTCTAATACCATTGAAAAATAGACAATATTTTTACAATCACATATTAATAAAGAGGATAATTTAGCATGGAAATAAACACCAAATGAACATATATCATACATAAGGAATACACGAGATAATTAATAAAGATGTAACATAACCAAGAGTAAACCACATATAACACTATTAAAAATCAAATTAATCTAATATATAATATAAATGGAGAGTGTTGAAGTTCCATGATAAGATATTGGTTAATGAAGCTATGTAATAATGCTAAGAGGGTCAATGAGATGTAGAAGGATTGGTGAAGTGGTTTGGTTGTGCCCATCCCCACCCAAGTTTGAATCTTGAAGGTCATTTACAGGCTAGATGTGGATGTTTACTTGATGGTTTCAATGTGATCATAGTATTAATGTTTCTATAGTTATCTCAAGGATAGGACCCCCAGTTTGTGCCCCATAATTAGTTATAGCTTCGATCAAAAAATAATCACTGATCTTAAAAAATTAATGTTAAGAGGTCCATGATAATTGTCATATGATATTAAATTTTAAGCACTAAGACTACTATTAATATGTATGGGGCATTTTGATCCCTATGAATTTAAGGATTGCAAATCATTGTCATCATCTTTTTTTTATCACATTATTCATTGAGTAACTACCTTGATGACTAATGTCTCTCATATATTGATTTTCATTATGATATTATGATTATATTATGATATTATGATTATATGATGAACATACCCTCATTGGAATAAATTAACACTCTTGTATTTTATATGCCCTTTTTTTAGGTAGACATTGTAATAACTCTTGTGTTGCTCCTATGTATACAACTTCATCCTTGGTATGTTCTTTTAAAAAACTAGTATCGTTTTTAATTGTAACCATTTGATCTTAATGTCTAAATTTCAGACATTGATGTACACTAAAGGGGATGACTTGTATTTTATGTTTCTATGATCAACCGATTAAAACATTATATGATCCAGTAGTAGGCACCACATGAAAAAAGTTTGAATTCACTTTGTATAGACACTCTCTTTCATCCACTTCGTGTCTAAGCAGACTTTAGACTAATTTCTACCAAACTATGCAAATTAAGCTAATAAATCACTAAACATCCAAATTTCATCTGCACATTAGATGTAAGTTCCCAGAATTGGATCAAATCATCCATATTAATTGTATTTCCTTGTACACAATGATAACCTCTCATGAATTCATCCCCAATCAACTTTTAGCTAAGCAAATTGACATTTTTGACCAATTAAGTGGGGCACTTAACCCAATTCCCGAAATGACCAAAAGACTAAGTAGAATTAATTAACACAACAAATCAAACTAATTTCTTAAGTGAAAATTCCATGTTGAATTAGTGAATATGTAATTTATAAAAAGGATTTTTCAACAAAATATGAGGTCATGATGATGGCATCATACTCAAAGTCAAGAATTACAAAATATCAACATAAATGCCATATAAATCAAAAATGTTGAGTCATGCCTCCATAAATGCATAATTAAATTATTCATTAATTTTATTTGGAGTTTCAATCTTAACCCTAGCCTAACTACACTTGGGTTAGAGTTGGTTGAAAACCTATAAATACAAGTACCATGACCATTCCTAAACAAGTTTTTTGTGCACACTTACTTGCAAAATTTACAAGAGGAGCTTCACACAACCAACTCATGCCAAGAAAAAAACCAAAGTGAACAAGGAGAGGTGTTTCCCATAAATTATTAGCATCGACAAAGACTCCACTATCCATAAGTCAGGCATAAGCCAACTTTTATGTCAACAAGCCATTCGAATCATCAAGGAAGGTAAAAGTGTCTTTTTATCTTATTGTTGCCTTTTTGTCTTTTTTTGTTATATTTTTCATCCTAGGTGTTATGCTTCGATTGATAATTTCATTAATTTGTTTTTATTTTATTTCACTAATAAATAGAAACTAACAATAATCCGCATAATCCTATAATACATAATGGCATGCTTGGTGGGACCACGCACCCCACACTCATCATAAGAGTATTTTTGGACCTCCTAGGAACCAAGAAAAACTCATTTTTAGACCTTAGTTTTAGAGTTTTTCCTTTGAATTCCCATGTTTTTTAATTACTACTAATCGATGACTTCAACCTAAGAAATTGATGACTTCACTAGTTTTCTGCATTCTATGTGTTACTACATTTTTAAAGGAAATTGGTGACTTCACTAATGTGTATCAGTGACTTTGATAGAAAATAATGACTTCACCTAAAACTGATTACTTTGACCTATAACTTAATTCTTATATGAAACATTGACTTCGACCTGAGAAGTTAGTGACTCTACTACTCAAAATCGGTGACATTGTTAGGTAACACTATTATATATTCAGTGATTTTACACCTTTTAATTGACAACTTCACCAAGTTTTTTGCATTATGTGTTATGTGTCTACAGGGAAAATGGTGACTTCACCCTATCTAGTAAACAATGGCTTTACCCTGAGATAAAAACTCGAGACCTTAAAGTTTGAAATTTTTCTTCGTTTAGGCAATCTAACCAAGCATAAATTAATCTTTTAATGTTTTTTTAAGATAATTAAGCAAAATATAAGGAGTCTAAACACATTAATAAATTCATTTCACATTTCTTTTGGTGTTTTAAAAATCATCTCACAATATCTTTTGGTGCTCTTAAAACTTGTGCAAAACAACTTTCTTTTTTATTATTTCAAAGTTACAAACAAAGGCCAAATTTTAATCACATTTATATAGGTGTTTAAAAATAATAATCACATTTAGACTTAGAGCTCCTAAGATCACTTTGCTTTTTGTTCTTCATTTTTGTAAAATAATAGAGTAGTTTTAGTAAAAATTTGCACCTATGGAGACCAAAAATGCATTGTTTTACTTGTTTGATTGAGTTTACCTAAATAAATGTCATGTATCCTCTATACTTAATCCTAGGGACTTAGATGACTCAAAAATGACACTTTTTTTTTCTTTTTGTCTTGTGAGCACTTTCTCTCATGTTCTTTAGGAGGACTTTGACATGGGGTTTCATCTCCCAGCTTTGTTTCAACCCCACTTATCTAGTGGGATCTATAAAATGAGCATACTATCCATTGGGATAGTGGTTGAATAATTAACCTTACCAAATAGAAGGGGACTTGAGTCAAGCAGTAGTCTATACATCAGAATTCACTAAGTAGTGCATGACTGAACTCATTATGAAAGGGACAAGACCCTTTCATAACAAGCTAGGTAGTTTGAATCCATTGATGGATATTTATTACACCCAAGTGTTTTTAGGTACTTGTGTACTATCTAAAAAAGCCAATAAAAAATTTTAGATTAATTGACCCCACTTGTCATGGATTATCCTCCCAATGTGAGTTACTTTAGTGCTCTAAGTTCCATACCATGTATCAGTTCTTAAGAGATAGATGGGGGATTTTAAAACTCTACCTAGATGCATTATTTATTTATTAGATTAATAATTTAATCCTTTCAATAACTGGTATATCAGCAGAAGATTGATAGATACTATACACACTTTATGTTAGTTTAGCATAGGAGCGTGCACCTAGGTGATACTTCTTTTATTATATTTTTTGAGTCTAAAAACACTTTTTCTAATAAAATGAGTCAAAACATCACACAAACACATATTCTGCCACGTTTTCAAAAAGAAGTGTTACACTGCCAAAATTATTCCAAAATATTTGCCTTATTCAAATGAGATCAAAACCATTTATGCCCTTATTTCTAAAAATAGCATTGTTATGCTAATATTTTTTGCTTAGATTAGTTAGATTTATTCTCGACCAAGTTTCAAACATCTTTAAAATGTGGAGCCAATTTCAAATCTAGCATGGTTATGTCGTTCACATAGACTTACGACCCTTTTTGCAAGAGTTAAGTTGCCTTCTCAAACCAAGTTTGAATCCCATTTTCAAGTATAGATCTAAGGACAATTAGTTTACATTTGAGTCTTGCCTACTTCTTGGGCTTGAATGATTTACTTTTTATACTTAGTTGGTAGTACTTGAGTTGGATTTTTAATTGGTTTAAGATATTTGCCTAGAATAATTTCAGACCTTCATTTTCAAATTACAAGTTCCTTTTTAGACCAAGTTCACTTTTGACCTAGTTTCCAAGTTTACCTCGACCAACAACACTCTTTATTTCAAACCAATTACGTTAGAATAAAGTTTATTTCAAGTTTCATGCCTATATTAAGTTCATTTTCAAAACTAGCTTTGTGACCTTTACCAAAGACCTAGCACAATTTCATTCTTAGACATAGGCCAAGTTTGTTTTGCATTTTAAATAGTTCAAGAACTTTGTCAAGATTGATTTCACATTTTCATTCCAATTTTCCTTAGAATTAGATTTAGTATAAACCTTTTCCAAAGATTGAGTTTATGTTTAGGCCTCTTCCCAAGAGCTAAGGTAGACCACAATCGAGTTTTTAAGAATCCTTTTAGGCTAAGTTCCAAGCATGTGCAACACTAGATCAACTTTTTGTGAAATGCTTAACCATTAGTTCAACCATGCCTCATTATACACATAGTAGAACCATGTATAACCCTTCATACAATAATTTTGTCATTAATGACCCCTTTGTTCAAGATCCTTATGGAGATGGCATAGCCTATGAGTAAGATATGTACCCCTCATATGCCACCCATTATACAAAATAGGGACAAGACCTTTTAGCCCACTACCTTGACAGCACACCTTATCTGGGACAAGAATAAGACCAAAGTACCCAATACCTTGCTAACATAACACATAATGTAGAATAGGTCCAACAACAATAGCCTTATTATGGGACCACATCAAATAATACCAATTACGATCCCTACTTGTTTGATCACCATCTCTTGGAGTATAGAGATGAAATTCTTATTAGAGTAGTATAGGTCAGTGTTAGTTTCCCATTGGAGTTCCCACATGAAAGTCTACCTAGATTGGTTAGAGCACATAGTAATGTGCCTCTCATTAAATCATTCGAGTAGGCATCATCTAGCCAAAACTAGGCCCTTGTACCAATACATAACCAAGAACTTACCATAGTAGCAAAAGGAAAAGGTCAAATTACTGACCAATTGGCACAAATGTAGCAAGTATATCAAAAATACCTTAACCTATCTATTAATCTAAATGCCATGACATTTCTAATATGTTACTCATAGAACTAGCTCCTTTAACTAGGAAACAAATTGACTCGTTGGGTCAAGTTAATCCAAACACTAACCCATTTGTTTAAACTATAGATGTTACAAACATGTTTAATTTCCTACTAACTAAGGAAACATATGTAGCTTCATCAAAATACCCTTATTAAAACACAGTGGGTAACATAAGTGTATCCCAATTTGAACCAAGTTCAATCAAATGTTCAAAGGAATAATTCACAATAGGTTCTTCCTACAAACACCATAAGTAGTTCACAACAACCTGGGATAAGAATATCTATCTCATAAATGCAACATATGGTTACTCCCCTTCATCTAGTTTCTTCCTCAAACATATAGTAGGGGGAAAGTAACCAAACACAGACCAATACTCCACCCCAATAAGTGGTGAACACTACTCCACCCCAATAGGTGGCGAATAATACTCTAACCCAATAGCTGGTGACTAACATTCCATAAAAACAAATATATACTAATGTGTCACCATAACAAGTTGTAAATACTTTATCACAAATGTTGTCTAATAAACAGTGTATCCTTATTAGTCAACAATAGTTGGCTACTAGTCAGTAATAAGTGCCTAACATTCCACAATAAGGGTCCAACATACAGCAAGTACCCAATAGGTGATAATTACTCCATGCCCAACATGTACCTCACATACAACAAGGGCCTAACATACAACACCTTCAACAAAAGACCTTTAACCAATAATGAGTGCCTTTTATATAATAGGGTTTAACTATCCAGTAGTAAGTTCCCTTCAAGCCCATCCTACAAAGTTTATTCCATAATATCAAGTTCCTTTGCTAAGGCCACAGTGTCCTCCAAGTCAAAGTCACATCACCAATCCTAATCCTAATATGTACCAAGAAAAAATACCATACCATCAATATAAACCTAACCAACAAATGTATATTCATGGTCAGGTGACCAACCAAGCAAACATCCATTAGTCCTTCATCCTTCCATTATACCCTACTCAAGGTAATTCATCTTGGACCACCTAATATCAACTATCTGTACCATCTATACTATCCACATTTTTAGCCCAATAATTACAATTAATTAAGGATGCAATTATAGATATTTATATTGGGAAGTAGACAAAGAAGTGTGAACTAGATGAGAAATGATTGTACCCCTTTAACATGGAATATCTTCAGATACCATTTCCTTCTATATTTGAGTTGCTAAAATTTAACAAGAATAAAGGAAAAGGCGACCAAATAAACGTTTGAAGGAGTTATTTGTTACTTACCAGCCAATGGCGTTTAGTGATATCTACCTACTTTTTCTTTTTTCATACAATCTAGCCAGACAGGTCTTCGAGTGGTTAATCCAACTTCTAAATAATTTTGTGCCAGACTTTGAAGGCCTCTCAAAAAAATGGTGTAACATTTCTCTTATAATATCGAGCATGAGATTAATATGGTGGATTTAAACCAAGCATAACAAAAATTTGGTGAGATATTTTTGAGTTATTTACAATGATGGAGGGCACTTGCTAACTGCTTCATTTATAATTTACCAGATAAATACTTTGCCTTAGTATTTACTCATAATATATAAAGTGATATATCTTATCACTTAGAGTTGCAATGTGCCTACACTTTTGAGGAGATCATTAACAAGGGCCTACAAATTAAGAAATCTCTTATCATTAAAGGATTAATTAAGTTATACACACCTAATCAAAGCCAAAATTAGTACTAAGGCCAAAATCAAACCCAAAATTAGTAATAAAGACAAAATCAGAGCCAAAACTAGACTCAAGGCTAAAATCATAACTAAAGCCTAATTCAAATACAAACTCCTATGCTAGCCTAGGCAAATACTTTCAAAAAACCCAAAGCCTATAACCACAATAAGAATATTATGGGTAATAGATTTACTGAATCATGCCACATCCAAATAGTGCAAACATCATCTACCCAACTCACTCAACATATGTAGCTAGTTCCATAAATGTAGGCACTCCCACCTCCTCCTTTATAAATGCCTCAACCAAGAAGAGGACCACATGTAAAGAGAATCTTCAGTGACCTAAGAAAGCCTAGAGATTTTATGTTTTAAAAGCTAAATAATGCTAATCTGATTAGTTAGCCTATTCCTGAACCATTCCCTAAGGGTGTTACTTTCCCTTACTGGTACAAAAAGAATGAGTTTTGTGACTATCACTAAGTCAAATGACATTCCATTCATCAATGTATGAAACTAAGGCATCTTATTCAGAACATGCTAGAAAATGGAGAAATTGAATTGGATAATAGGGCACATAATTCTAATTAGAATCTAGGCATTTATCAAAACCCTTTTTTGTGGCATAATGCTAACAACCATAACCAACAATAGAATCATCAATAGCATAGACCACCACCACATTGACAACAACAATGATGATAATGATGATGATGATGATGATGATGATGATGATGATGATGGTAACCACAATTATAGAATGCATGGAACCAAGGTCATAATGATAACTAAGGGGCCTATCATGTCATTTTCCATAACTAAAACAAAGTTATATGACATCATGGGTGGTCATATTGCCACTATTACCATCAACTCAATACCAATAGATAATCATTAATGACTAATATCAAATAGTTCGCAACCACTTCCCTATGTCGATAATCCTCCTGTGGTCTATGTGGGAAGCCAAGCTCATCAACATCCATGATTTATAATTTCAAGATTCTTATCATTATTATATTCCATTACCTAATCCAGATTACATAACCATAACTCAATGTATGAAATTTACCACTTCAGGACTACAACCTCCTTCTACAATGAAACTATCCAATCTCTCTTGTCATTCTAAAATAATCCAAATACATATGTCAAAGAGAAGACATATGATATTGTGTAATAATTATAAGATACGCCCACTCAAATCTCTATTTTGGATTTGTTATGTACCTATACTATCCACAAGAATATCCTTATAGAACACTTGAGCCAATCCCAAATGCCAAATGACTATACATCAAATAAATTCCATGATTTGGTAGGACACTTAGCTCCTGGCCAAAAATTAACCTTTGATATAAGTGATATGTCATCCCTTGGCCCTCTCCACAATAACTTATTATATGTTGAAGTTGTCATAGCCCAACACAAGGTTACATGTGTCCTCATAGATAATGGGTCAAACCTAGATAATGTGTCCATGTGATTAGTCAAACATATTGGATACAAAATAATTCATATTTAGCCAGATACCATTACCATCAAGGCATATGATAATGAGGAAAGAGAATCATAGGGAATAATTTCTTTGACAGTTATTTTTGGGCCCTTTACCCATGACACACTTTGTTGGAAACACAATCTCTGAGAGTAGGGGTGAATCAATGTCCTTAAAACTCTTTATACTTTCACTTCATCATTTATTCATTACCATTCATCAAGCAATATCAACCCAATGTACATAATCATGAAGAAAACATTAATCAACCAAACTAATGCTTAAACAACCATAACACATCATATAATTGGGAAACCCTCATGGGGGATAAAACCCACTGAAACAAAGCTTGGAAAAATAGCCTTATAAATAAATGAATAAATATTTAGCTAAGCACCAACCTATCAAGGAGAACCAACTCATAATTCACTAAGCATCCATTTGGCTTTAGCAATCACCAACTTGCTAGGAAGCACCAACCACTTTGTTGATCAAACACTCACTCAATCAACACTTATGATGACTCAACACCCACTCAACCATCAATTGATTTTCCACATTTCCCTTGATGCTTATCAACACTTGATGATGGTCTTCTTCTGCTCTCTCTCTCTTTCTTCTACTCTCTATGACATCAATATCATACTCAATCTTCTATCTACTCTCTCTACACATCATCTACGTCATCATGGCCTTATTAACATATACAAGTCTCTAATACACATATGCTCATCTATGATAGCCTCATATACTTTTAATCTACCCCTTTCCTCATGAAGGTTCTCTTAATCACAATTTTCCCTCATGATCTTCTCCTTGACACTAATGATCACATTCAAAACTACCTCTCACTCAAGCAAATATGTCATTGCTCAATCAATCCTCTATCACTTTGATTAGTTCACATAATCACTAATATTCATATGCATAACACTTGATATATATTCATGACACCTATGTTATGGTCCACATGACCTCTTCCTGCTCATATTCATTCTCTTTTATTCACTTACACACATATTTATCTAACACACACAAATAGGCCTAATTAGCCTTATTTTTATACAAGTCACTTGCTCTCACACACCTTGGTCAGAAATGCACACTTATATACTTTAATTACCATTATAATAGGTCATATAAAAATTTTAAATCATGAATCAACCTATACATTATGTTGGCCATAACTTAATAGACCAAGTTCTCTTTTAGGCCTTAAGGAGACCTAATTCATTTAGGCCTTCATTAAAGCACATTACACTTTGTCTTTATTAAAAATATTCCAAAATTCATACTCAGTAGGATCACTTAAATATAATTAAAATATACCTTAAAAATTCACTTTAGGTCCACAAAACCTTTTAGGTTCAACCACCACTTGAACCTTTTCTCAAAACATTGTTCACAATAGGCCTGTGCATACACAGAAATCTATTTTGAATAACTAAAGCATAAAATAAATTTTTACAAATAACCATGGAAAAAAATCATATATACATAAACATCATGACCTCAATTTCATCACAATATTAATTATACTTCACAACTAAGGGCTAAAATACTCAAACTCTTTTCTGTAAATAGCCTACTCATAACTGCCAACTAGCCTCAAAACGTAGTTAAGAAAACATGAACTTATAACACTTGAAGAAAAATATTAAATATATTTAAATGAATTATCATGATCTTATAACATACTTATAACAACCTCAAACAAAAATATCATAAGCATTATGGAAACTATTGGTCTTGCAAACTAATTTATTGACCTTCTCTTTCATAGTCCTTACTTAGCCAGACAAGCCATTTTCGCTTCAATGTTTCAACCTATTACACTAAATTAAAAGATTATAAAAAGCATGTATATATCATTAAATTACAAAAAAACATCATTATGTTCATTATATATATCAAATCATGGCATAGAGTCTCAAACCCATCATTGCAACCTGCTTACTCAAAACTGCTAGTTTGCCTTGAAGATTAGTCATGGTGATTTTGAATTTCAACACCTATGTACACACATTAAAAATATCTTTATTCATGTGTATAATCCTATATTATAATTATATAATTATTATATATGTATATAACATAGTCATATATCAATATTGGTCTTGCAGACCAATCTCATAACCTTGCACCTTCACTTTCTCATCTTCACTAGACAGGTCAACTTATGAGCAACATTTTCATCATTAATACTAAAATATAAAACATATATCTAAAATTAAAATTTATTATCAATATTTAAAAACATATCCATGCATTTTTATTCAACCCTAGTCCATGTTATCACATCCCTAATCAACTTCTCACTTTTGCCTAGTTTTCTCGTTGTTTGCACCACTAGGTCTATTAGTGACTGGTCAACTTGTATAAATAGTTTAGCACCCATAAGGGATATAACCTACTCAAAAAACACCATGGATATAATATAAAAATTATAAGTATTCAACCTTCATCCAATCAACAACTTTAACTTGGTCAACTTTTCTTGATATAGTAAATCTCTGAGAAATAAGGCCTTTAGACACAACCTTGTGCTCGGAATTGCATTCCACACTCTTCAATAATGATCTTCATTATATAAAATTTTGAAAATAATACATATTATTTAATTTTATATCCATAATCCATTTAAATTCCATATTATTCATGAAACCATATACTAAGGTTTGTTGTCATATTGAGTCTTAAACCCCTCGTATTTCTACCAGACTATGTTTTGCTTCATTATTTATCTATATCACCTAAAATAATCATGTATAACATACCTAAAATGACTTTAATACCTTAATATCATTTCCAAATATTTAAATTACTCACCTTTTATAATTTATAACACTAATGAACTCTGTAACCAAACCTTGTCTGTCATTATGCACACCTTCAAGGTACAATCATGTTGTCTGATGTTTTTATTATATAAAAAAATGTTACATAATATCACTAAATTAATTTAATGTATATTAAATGAGTTAAAAAATTCCCCCAATTCTTAAAATATCAATCCAAATACTCCAAATGAGCTCTAAAATAATTCTACTCAAACTGGGTTTACTGAGTTTTATCATAATCTGCAATGGTTAACTTGGATAAGAAATAAATTTGGTTTTATGGAATTTCATGGATAAATTATACTTGCAGTTTGTTCATCAAGGGTTCTACTTCATCTTTTATTTTTATACCATTCTAAAATTCTCATTATCTTGGTCTCTACATGCATTTCTTTGCTCATTGGTTTCTTTAATTTTTACCATAGTCAACACATTTGACTTTAACCTACAATAAAGGAAGTTATACAAACATTTATGACAATCCACAACTTGGAGATTGTTCCTCTCAATTTATAGAACAAAATTCCATTTGCCTTTACAAATAATTCTTTTCTCATTGGTCTCTTTGGCAAGCATACTCAGTTTGAACTCCAACGCTCATATATTTGAAAACCAACAGCTATTTCTTGAGACATAAATCTGATGGGCTCTAGCATGTATCCAGTCTATAGACCAACTTGGGAAGCTTATAACTTGAGGTAGACAACTTCTCAAGAAACCAAATTTTGAGGGAATTTTCTTGGCACATATGAAATCATTTTTATGTCACCCTTTGACCACAATTAACTTTTTAGGTGCATATAATAAATTCACAAACTGATTGGTTCATTCATACCTTGATGACATGTAGTGATGGTCTAGTTATTATAAGCTAGGAATTTGCATTTTCCTCTCTCAAAAGGACAAATTGGATCTCCATAATCTCACCATAAGATCCATAAACCCCTCACAACATCCTCTTGGCTCTCAATGCTCTGCACTCATGCCATACATCCTCTAATTCATAAAATTGACCTCTTTGTCATTCATGCATCATGACATCATACACCTTGGACATCAATTACAACTCTAACATCAATGACCATGATCAACAATATCCCCCTTTATCATTGATTTCAAAATTACTCTTACAATGTCTTCTTACTAATATGAACTACTCCTTCATTCTAATCTTTCTCTCCCTTCTACATTAATGACAAAGGGTTTTCCACAAGCTACCATTTGATCTTTGGACCTGATCTTAAAAAACCATGCCCACACATACCTAAAGCATCATATTTAGGGTCCTCCTATCACCATGGTCATCTCCATCTACTTGTTCTTGACATGACTAATATTGAGTTTAAAATATACTAACTATGAACCAAACTGATGTCGACCTTGATCCACTAACTCACCATAGCATCATACCTACATGCATCTTGACTGTCATATCTTTATTTGTGACATCATTTCCCACACATGAGTTATCTTTGATGACTGATCAATAGACCTATTACACTCATCTTTAGCTTAAATCCACCTCAAGTCTTCTCATCATAATATTTGACTGTCATCTTGAATCTTGGAGATAAAACCATGTCTACCTAATGTTTAAACCATTATGCCATCACCTTATCTAACTTAGACCTCTTTGTATACAAAGGGACTACCCCTTAGTATTCAAAACATACGCACTCACCATCTAGACTTTAAAAACATCCCCAATAGACTCATACATTCAATCATTATATGCATACATCCATAGAACATATGAACCATTACATGCATTTATACATATTGAATCCATCTCATCTACAAACATAAGGATGGATAATATCCATCTTCATTTATTTGTTCAGGATCCACCATACTTCTAACATGCTCAAACACCATGTATGATTACCCTGAGACTCATTTAAGTGTTTCAAATCCTCACAAGCATGCTCAAATAACCTCATATATCCTATTATTTAAATCTTCAATAGAACATCTTCGTAGCTCAATGGAGCATCTTCGAAGTTTCTTACGTAGATCTTTGGAGTTGGACTAAGTATCTTCATATCTCATTGTGTTTTATATCAAGTCATTAAAATTATCATGAGCTCTCTAATGCCTCTTATGTATGCTCAAGCAACCTCATATATCCTCTTCTTTGGAGCTTCAATATAACATCTTTGTATCTTTTTCGAAACGTCTTCGAAGCTACCTCGGTGGATATTTGGAGCTTTGATGGAACATTTTTAGATATTTTTTATAACATCTTTGGATATTATTGGGTTCATATTTGGACCTTAAAATTTCATATTTAGGGATCTTTTATATTCCCCCTCATGCATACCAAATTTTAGTTCTTAACTCTTTTTTTGCATGGTAGTTCCTTCACAAACTAGCCCTCTAATTAGACATAATTATGCTTCCAAATCACTTTCCATCTTTTATGTAATGGATTCATACATGTACAAAATATCTAACCCACAAAGCTTCATTTAATGCTAGGGTATCAACATTTCATAGCTACACACTAAAATTGGTGACTCAACTCCATGTATAACTTGATTAATGGCCTTCACACTTGATTCTATTTGTTGATAAGTATCTCCATTAATCCTAATGAATTCACCCCTTCCATAGAGCACTAGAACAACATAAATTTTATAGATTTATAGATCTCCATACTCTCACAAGACTGAATATTCCTTTGTGTCCTTCTAGGCTTGACCTTTAACTTGGGTTTTTTAACATCCTTCTTGATTTCACTAGCATTCTCATTTGTTTGGGCTAAATAATTTGTTTCATCCATAGGTTTTGACTTCTTGACTTAGAGCATAACTTCTTTCTTTAGGATCCTCTTAGTCATGATTGGCACCTTTAGATTAATGTCTATATCATCTTTCTTCTTCTCTATCTGAGCTGATATCAAACACTCTTGGTATTCTACCTTGGTAATTAATTCATCTTAATCCATAAGATGATCATGACTAGTTCTCACCTTCTTTGGTCTCCATACCAACACCTTGTTATGACTTGAGGACTTATTCAATATAATGTTATAAAATCTTGTAATATGACTAACACATTGACACTCATAGTAGATAAACTTACTCTTATCAGACATACCTCTTGATTGATGTGGTATGTGATCTCTTCTTGACCAATTACTTCCTTCACCATAGTCCCATGAAAACTCATTATTAGGTGGCATCCTTCCACAATCCTTTACTTTATGTCCAAACTGATAAAAAGCAAAGCAATGACCATTAAAAGCATTAAAATACCTCATGGTGTTAGGCTGTCTAATAGATTTTGTCTTCATTTTGAGGTTGACCTTCTTGTTCATATTATCATTCTCCTTATTCTCCTTTTGATCTACTTTGAAACCAAGACTTGCCTTATCATTAATAGACTTCTGACCACTTAGCATGTTATTTATATCCTTAGTGCTCTTTTCAAACATATGATAGGTCTTCATCTTGCTCATCATGTCCATAAGTTTTTCATACTCAACCTTTAAATAATATATCTATATCTTAAACTAGTTATACTCAACTTTATTTGATTTGAACCTTGTATTGACACCCTCTAGCTAGTTTTTGAGATCCTTGACAATCTTCTTTTGATGCTTCAAATTATAAAGGGCACCTATGAGCTTAACTTCAATATCTACTTTAGCATATCCTTATTCGCTATCATAGTATACTTATTCATCATACATATTATCTTCTTCCTTAGAGCAACCTACTTCATTAACCAAGAATAGAGCTCCATTGTCAACTTGGTGAACACAGTCATTATCACAATCCATGCTTGTGCTTCTGAGGATCACCTTCAAACTGTTAGGCCTACTCCAAAAGACCATGATCTAAGACTAATTATTAGGATTACAATAATTAAGAAGGGGTGAATTAGTGTCCTTAAATCTCTTTATACTTTCACTTCATCATTTAGTCATTACCGTTCATAGAGCAATTTCAACTCAATGTACATAATCATGAAGAAAGCATTAATCAACCAAACTAATACATAAATAACCATAACACATCATATAAGTGGGAAACCCTCATGGGGAATAAAATACACTAAAATAAATCTTAGATAAATAGTCATATAAATCAATGAATCAATCTTTAGTTGAACACCAACCCAGCAAGGAGAACCAACTCCTAATTTACCAAGCACCCACTTAGCTTTAGAAAGCACCAACTTCATAGGAGGCACCAACACCCTTGTTGATCAATCACCCACTCAATCAACACTTATGATGACTTAGAACTCACTCAGCCACCAATGATTTATCCACCTTTTCCTTGATGCTTACTAACACCTAATGATGGTCTTCTTCTGCTCTCTATGACATCAATGTCATACTCAATTTTTTATCTGCTCTTTACACATCAACTACCTCATCATGGCCTTATCAACATATTTAGGTCTCTAATACACATTTGCTCATCGATGACAACCTCATAGACTTCCAGTATGGTCACTTCCTTATGAAGGTTCTCTTAATCACAATCTTCCCTCATGGTCTGCTCCTTGACACTCATGATCACATTCAAAACTACCTCTTACCCAAGTAAATATGTCATTGCTTAATCAGTCTTCTATCACCTTAATTAATTCAAAAATACATTGATATTCATATTTATACCTCCTATTATATATTTATGGCACCCCTCTGATGGTCCACATGACCTACTCATGTTCCTCTCAGTGCTCTTTTATTCACTTGTACCCATACTTATCTAACACACACAAATAGGCCTAATTAGCCTTGCTTTTATAAAATTTACTTTCTCTCACAAAACTTGGTCAAACATGCACAATTGCATACTTTATTTACCCTATATTCCAATCATGAATCAACCAATACATTAGGTTGACCATAGCTTAATAGACCAAGTCCTCTTTTAGGCCTTAAGGAGACCTACTTTGTTTAGGCCTTCATTAGAGCCAGTTACACTTTGTCTTTATTAAAATTATTAAAAACTCCATAATCAATAGGATAACTTATCATATAATTAAAATAGACCTTATCCAACTTCACTTTGGATTGATAACACCTTTTATATCCAACCACCACTTGAACCTTTTTCTCAAAACATTGTTCACAATAGGCCAGTGCATATACATAAAATTTATTTTGAACAAATGAAGAATAAACTCAATTTTTCCAAAAAATCATAGAAAAAAAAAATTATATAAAATCCATGACCTTATGGTCATCACTATATGCATTATACTTCATAACTTAGGGCTAAATTACTCAAACTCTTCTCTGTAATTAGCCCACTCAGAACTTCCAACTAGCCTCAAAACATAGTCAAGAAAACATGAAATTATAACACCTAAATGAACATAATTTAGGTATTTAAATGTATTAAAATTATCTTATAACATCCTTATAATAATCTCAAAAAAATATCATAAGCATTAATGTCAACTATTGGTCTTGTAGACCAATTTGTTGACCTTTTCTCTCACAATCCTTACTCAACCGGACAAGCCATTTTGGATTAAATGGTTCAACATCTTAAACTAAATTTAAATATTATTAAAATCATGTATAGATAATTAAAGTCCCCAAAAACATCATTATGTGCATTATATATATCAAATGATGGCATAGAGACTTAAACCCATCACTACAACCTACTTACCCAAAACTACCAGTTTGCCTTAAAAACCAATCAGGGTGATTTTGAATTTCAAAACATATTTAGACACATTAAAAATATCCTAATTCATGTGTATGATATTATATTATCATTACATAATTATTATATTTGTATATAACATGGTCATATGGCAATATTGGTTTTGCAGACAAGTCTCATAACCTTGCACCTTCACTATCTCATCTTCACTAGACAGGTCAAATAATGAGCAAAATTTTCATCATTAATACTAAACTCAAAAACATATATCAAAAATAAACATTTATTACCAGTCTTTAACAATATCTCCATGCATTTTTATTTAACCCTAGTCTATGTTAGCACATCCATGATCAACTTTTCACTTTTGCTTAGTTTTCTCACTATTTACAGCACTAGGTGTGTTAGTGACTGGTCAAATTTTATGACCATTTTAGCACCTCTAAGGGTTATAACCTGCTCAAAAACTACCATGAACATAATATAAAATTATCAAGCTTCAACCTTCATCTAATCATCAATTTTGACTCGGTCAACTTTCCCTGCTATAGTAAATTTTTGAAAAATAAGGCCCTTAGACACAACCCTATGTTTAGACTTTCATTACACACTCTTAAATCATGATCTCCACTATATAAAACTATTAAAATCATCTACTAAGGTTTATTGTCATACTAAGTCTTAAAACCCTCATATTTTTGCCATTTTATGTTTTACTTAGTTATTTGTTTATACCACCTCAAATAATAATTTATAACATACATGCAATGAATTTAATACCTTAAAATCATTTCCAAACATTTAAAGTACTCACCTTTTATTAATAATAACACTAAGCAACTCTGTAACCAAACCTTGTTTGTCATTATACACACCTTCAAGATATAGTCATGTTGTCTGATGAATTTATTACAAATTAACATGTTTCATAATCTCACTCAATACATTTAATGGATATTAAATTATTTAATAACATCCCCCAATTCTTAAAATATTAATCCAAACACTCCAAATGAGTTCTAAAACCATTCTACTCAAACTGGGTTTACTAAGTTTTATCATAGTCTAAAATAGTTAACTTGGACAAGTAATAAATTCAATTTTACATAATTTCATGGATAAATTCCAATTTTAGGTTTTTCATAAATTATTCTAATTTATATTTTCTTTTTATACCATTCCAAAATTCTTAATATCTTGGTCTCTACAATCATTTTTTTGCTCACTAGTTTCTTTGATTTTTACCACAATCAACACCTTTGACTTTGACCTAAAATAAAGGAATTTTTAAGGAAATTTATGAAAATCCACCACATTTACATTGTTCCTCTCACATTATATAAAAAATTTTCCTTTTACACCATACCAAAATTATCAATATATTAACCTCTATAAATAATTATTTACTCACTAGTCTCTTTGGCAAGCATACTCAGTTTGAACTCCAACAGTCATATTTGAAAACCAACAGCTATTTCTTGAGACATAAATTTGATGGGCTCTAGCATGTATCCAATCATCAAAACAACTTTGGAAGCTTATAACTTGTCAAGACACCAAATTTGGAGGGCATGTTCTTAGCACATGTGATGTCATCTCTTTGTCACCCTTTGACCACATTTGACTTTTTAGGTACATATAATAAATGCACAAACTGACTATCTCATTCATACCTTGATGACATGCAGTGATGGTCTAGTTGTCTAAGCTGATAATGTGCATTTTCCTCTCTCCAAAGGATATATTAGATCGCCAAAATCTCACCAGAGGATCTATTAACCCTTCACAACATCCTCATGGTCCTCAAAGCTCTACACTCATGACATACATCCTCCAATCCATAAAATTGACCTATTTGTCATTAATTCATCATGACATCATGGACATTGGACATCAATGACAACTCTAACATTAATGACCATTCTCAACACACTTTTTCATGTTATCAATCTCGATTTATCATACAACTTGTTACTGAGCCAACCATGGCTACACAAGATTCATGTAATACCTTCCACATTACACCAATGCATCAAGTTCCCCCATTATGGAACAGAGGTGACTATTTCTATAAACTTATATCCATATCAATTCTATAATAATTTATAAGTTGAGTATAAAAGTTATAATTAACATTTAAACCTAAACCTTGTGCCAAAAAATACATGAATGTACTTGTCAAATTACTAGATTATAATTATATTGACCCAAAAATCCTTGCCTCTACTTCCTTGCCACCCCATCCTAAGATATCCAATCATTTTACCATCTCTAACAAAGGTCTAGGAGAATACCTCACACATAATTCCTTCTATGTAGCCAAACTTCTATAGGTCCCAAAATCCTATGGATGACCCAAAACCAGATATGTTCGTATGGAATGGCGACAAAAAGGAAAGATTAATAGCCAAAGGCCTATTATTTTCACACCATCCACTAGCTCAAAACAAGATCCACTTGTTGAATATGAATCCTATATTTATAATGATGACCTGGCTTATTGTTACCAAATCAAAAATATCCCATCTCTAATTGGATAATGGATAATCAAGCTTATGAAGGCAGAGGTCTAGGAGAAAATCAATAAGTCACTCTTGAGCCCAACTCTATGACCAAACATAAAGGAACTTGAAGTGTTGGATATAAACTACCCAAGGGTGACCCTGCATATCTTATCTATGCTATTACACCAATGACTAATGATGATTATGTCGACAGTGACATAAATTCTGACTATAGTGTATATGAGGACTTAGCCAATACCAACTTATTTAACCCTCCTATCGTATATACCACTATACCTATCATTCACCATTCCCCACTTTTCCTTCATCATCCATAACTCATCGATTAGGACCAACACGAATCTATAATATCACTTGATGAGTTTAAAAATGATGAGGTTATTTGTGACTTTCTAGGCCTAAGTGACCATATTCCACTTGGAGATCATAAACAAGGTTTTTATATCAAATTATATTTTGTTACCTATTTTGGATAATGGGTGAACTTCCTTTCCCAAAAACAAAAACAAAAAATCAAACATTAAGATCTTGAATTGAAAACCTCTTTGAGGCATTTTCAGACCAAAAAAAAGTAAAGAAAAAGGCCAATATCTTGGTGAAAACATGTTTCAAGCACCATTAAATGGGGATGTTCACCCTTCCTAAGATGAAGCTCAGGATGCCACTAATGATATAATCATTTTATGTCTAAAATTAGTGAAGAAGAATAATAAGCCTTTGAATAGTTATCCAAGAATGTCTAAAAGTATTTGTTATATGGCCCTTACCATCGTTGGGTGATTCTAATTCATCCTATTTGGGATAATTGGATGATCTATTCTGACCAAAGGAATTTGATATTTCTAACCAATTTACATATTTATCAACTCTTATATAATATGGTTCTGATGCTCCTTGTGGAGGACACTTTTGAGGTTAACATTGGAACATTGGCTGATCCAAAGTGGATCAAACTAGGCATGCCCCTCATCAAGGAAGAACGTGAAGTCCTTACTACTCTCCTGAGGGATTTTATTGATATCTTTGCAAGAGCCTATTATGATATGCCAGACTTGGATCCTTCATTAGTTGTACATCACCTTGTATTACACCCTGATGCCAAGATAATCAAGTAGAATCTAAGGAAAATGCATCCTTAAAATATTATATTAGTCAATAAAGAACTAGAAAAACTCCTAGATGTAGGATGCATTTGGTCCATTGACTATTCAGAGTAGATTTCAAATATTGTGCTTGTTAGAAAGAAACCATAGGGTATTAGACTGTGTACCAATTTTTGATACATCAATAAAGCCTACCCAAAGGATGACTTTCCTCTACCAAATATTAACATGATTATCAACTCTAGAACTAGGTATGAGATGCTTTCTCTCATGGATGGTTTCTCAAGGTACAATCAGATCAAGATCATACCAAAGGACCAACACAAGATAGTGTTCACCACTCCTTGGGGAATATTTTGTTATCAAGTAATGCCTTTCATCCTTAAGAGTGTTGGTGCCACATATCAATGTGGAATGACTATCATTTTTCATGACATGATACATGATATTATTGAGGATTGTTTTGATGACATTTTAGGTAAATCTAAGACCAAAGTAGGCCATCTAGAGGTGTTGCATCAAATATTTGAGTGCCTCCATGAGTATAAATTAAGGCTTAACCCTAAAAAGTGTGTCTTTAGCATCACTTCAAGAAAAAAATTAGGCTTCATTATCTCTCACAAAGTTATTGGAGTTAATCTATCCAAGGTTAAGGCCATTATTGAGTTGTCATCACCATCTACTTTAAAGTAGTTTCATAGCTTATAGGGTAAGATATAATCCATCAAGTGGTTCATTTCTCAACTGGTCAATAAATTCCATCAATTTACTCACTTTCTAAATAAGGGCACCACTTTTTCATGGAATGTTGATTTCTATAAGGCTTATAAACATTTGAAATAATACTTGGCCAATACACCTATTCTTTTGCCACCTATGTCAGACAATCCATTACTACTCTACCTCTTTGGAACTGAAAATACCTTGGGGGAACTTTTGGTCAAGCATGATGAGTAGGGAAAATAACATGTCATGTACTACCTAATCTACACATTAGTTGAGTTGAACACAATTATATGCTAATAGAGAAAGCTTGTCTAGTTATAGTCTTCATAGATTAGGAACTAAGGCACCATATGTTTAACAATAAGACCATTATAATTGCCAAAGTAGATTCACTCAATTATCTACTTTTAAAAACAAATTATTATGGTTGCATGACTAATGGATCATGCTTCTATGTGAGTTAAAAATTGAATATGTCAACCAAAAGGCCATCAAGGGAAATGTAATTACAGACCAGTTTATCGACGCTCCTATTATTGACACTCAACCACTTATCTTTGGATTTACATATGAGTCTATCATGACCATAGTAGAAGCACCTCCTAAAGAGTAACAGTGGAACTATATTTTGATGGTTCCTTCACATCTCATTGATTAGGGGCAAGAGTGTTGTTTATCACACCTCAAGGGGATCTCATTCCCAATTCCTTCTATATTGGCTTTCCTTGTACCAATAACATAGATGAATATGAATCACTCATTATAGGGATTTGTTTAGTGGTACAATGGAATATTCAACATCTTCTACTTTATGGGGATTATTAACTTATCATCAATCAGGTTACAAACTAATTTTAGACCAAAGATGAAAATCTTGTGTTGTATAAAGCCATAGTGGATAACCTAAACAATAAATCATTCAATTATTTGAGTAAATACCTTAGGCTAGTAACAGAACAATAGATGTCATGGCCATAATTGGCTCTATGATCTAAATTATAGACAAGGCCAGAGATTATTAGTTCCTCATTAAACATCTTCTCACACTAGCCCATGAGCCTTCGACTATTGAAATGATATGTGATATTGTTGGCCCCAGTTCTACCTGATATAATGAACTATATAATTACCTTCATAACCAACTCATTCCACCTAACCTATCTCTAAAAATATAAAAAGCCTTCATACACCAAGCCTCTCAGTATACCTTACTTGGACCTACACTATATTGTAGAAGATTTGATGTAACTTTTCTTTACTATTTGACCTCAGAATAATCTAGACTAGTGTTAAGGGAAGTTCATGAAGGGGTTTTTGGGGCCCACACTAGTCTGGTTATCCTTTTCCAAAATGTTACTATTATTGGTTATTATTGGTTGATCATGGAAGAAAATGTAGATACTTATGTTAAAAGGTGCAAATAATGTCAAAATCATGCCAATTTGATACATGCTCTAGCTCAAACACTCAAACCATTGACCATGCCATGGCCATTTTCAATGTGAGGAATCAACCTCATCAAAAAGATCAACCCTACCTCCTCAGATGTCCATAAACATATTCTTACCACCATAGAGTACTTCACTAAGTGGGTGGAAGCCATTCCCCTAACTTATGTGATAGGAAAACAAATATCCAAATTCATTTTCAATCATCTCATTTACCATTATGATATCCCTCCAATATTATATTTGATAATGGTAGTTCATTCAAGAATAAGGATGTCAAATCCCTTTGTGTCAAATATAATATTACCCAATATTTTTCCACTCTATATTACCTCTAAGACAACAACCAAGCAAAGGCATCTAACAAAACCATTGTCAAGATGTTTAAGAAGATTGTCAATGATGTTGGCCATGATTGGCACTTACAACTCTTTTGTTCCCTTTGGGCTTACTAAACCAATTTATTCACTCCAATAGGAGCCACACCATATTCCTTAGTTTATGGTATTGAATCCATTCTTCCTATCAAGGTCGAGTTGCCTTCTCTAAGCATTTCATTGAAATATATCCTTAATGATGAGGATTATAGATTAGCTCATTTTCAAAACATACAAACATATGATAGCCTTGAATAGCTTTCAAACATACCAAAACTAGTTGTTGGTCAATACAATAGGTGAGTTTAACATGTAAAATTTGAGCATGGTGATCTTATACTTAAATAAAATTAGAAAAACACCAATGTTAAATGCATAAAAAAGGCAAGTTTAAGCCTAAATGATTAGGAACTTATGTAATTATCACTAACTATGGTTCTGGGGCACATAGGTTGACTATGATAAAAGGGGATGAACTTGATGAACCAATGAACATAATACACCTCAATAACTTTTTTGTTTGAGTGACCTAGAATATTATCTATGAGGATTGCTTCCTTTATGTCATGACCATTCACTTCAATATTGTATCATACTATGTTCCCTTCTTATTTACCTTAGGTTTTAGCTTCCTGTCTCTCTTTTGACATTGGTTTCACTCTATTTTTACTTTAGACAATGTCAGTGGTTGGGTTCAGATGTAGTTATCCATAGGTGATTCAAGTTGGATACTATTGATTTCATTCTTTGAAGTATTGATCCTCAGGCATTATGAAAGTCAGCTTGAAAATTGCATCTTTCACTTTTTTCCAAATCTATACCATTATACCTTGCCATATCATTATGCCATTTGCCTATTCATAAACTTGTTCTTACTTAGTCATACTCCTTGTTGTGGGGTGAACTACAATGGCTTGAGGTTTGTTTGGACTATGTAGGTAGTAGTCAGTATTTTTTGAGGTCAATTCAACCACCCATATTCCAATGTTCTCACTCTTTGGTCAGTCATTTATGCTCTCATCATTTTACAAGAAACCTAAATAATGCTCTTGCCATTTTGAGAGCACTCTTAAGAAGCACTCTCATAATTTTATAAGCACTCTTAATAAACATTCTAACCATTTTAAAATTTAACCCATTTTATATCTCATAATTCTCTATTGATTTGAGATGCCTAAAAATAACCCACATATAGGGAAATGTACCAAAGACCTTTTAAACAAGCCTCCAACATTGGGCCTTTTAGATTATATCCATACTACTCAAGGTGTGCATCTCCTATTCTATATGTATAATTAAATATTTCACATGGGTCACATCATGATTATTTCCATTTTTTGATTGTGTTCCCTCCCATGTCTAGGAGAACTACATCACCCTGAGGTCTACATGGACTATGTAGGTAGTGTTTGGATACACTTGGCATCTCGAGTCAACTCAGCTAATTTTGGTGATTGAGTTCATTTGTTATTTTAATTGGCATTCCTTCTTATACATTTGTCTCCAAACACTCTCATTATTTTATGAGTCATTTATGCTCTCATTATTTTATGAGTCATTTATGCTCTCATCATTTTGTAAGCTTATTCTTTTTAAAGCCTTAAATATAGTGAACACTATGAACTATCAACATTTTTCATTTATGTATAGCTCACCTTTCATCTTTTGGTGTGGTTTTAACCTAAACCATGTTCTCATATTTGCATGATTTCATATGCCTAACATCCTCACAATCATGAGCACCACCCCTTTTTTTCATGCTTTCATTATTTTGCAAGCCCGTTATTATTTTCATCTATGATCAACATCTTTTAATTCTCATCAATTCTATTCTCTTCCCAAATCCTAAGAGAACTACAGTTGGCTTTAATTCCATGTTAGATCTCATGTCCATGGGACTATCTAGGCAATATCCATTCACCTAATGTATTTAGAGTCAGATCGACCACTCCTTTCATATTCTTCTATTGCCCCTCACCGTACCTGTGCCATTGTTCCTTATATCCTAGGGATAACCTTGTTCCAACTATTCCTATTCCATCATACATATGCCATTATTCCCTATAGCTTTAGAGCAACCTCTTTCCAAGCATAATACTTCTATTATAGTGCATAAATAATTCATTTAGTAGTTTTAAATTCAATGCTTTCTTTTGTGCCTTAGATTAGTTTTTTTTATTTCATTTGATTTACATTAATGTATTTGTTGTATTTGTTGTAGAGTAGGTTGTTTATTGATTTTATCCTAAATTAAAAAAAATCCTGCATCATCTTTATCTTTTTTACTATTTAATTTTGCCTTAACTTAAATTGCCTATTGTTCTTGCTTTTGCTTAGTTGTTTATTGTTTGTGATATAACTTAATTATTTATCACATTGTTTTAGGTTAGTTGCTTATTGTATGTACCTTATTTAGTTGTTAAATTTATTTATTTTTAATTGGTTGATGACTAATGTTGTCTTAAATCTAAGTTTTAACTCTTTACTTAGGGTTATGTTTGTTATTAGATTTATTTATATTTAATTGGTTGATGCTAACATATTATTTTATGCCTTCCTCAGGTGTCATAGGTTTATTACATTATGTTTGCACTTTATTTTTGATTTGTCATATCTTGCACTTAAGTTGTGAATATTTATTTTATTCCTAAACTTAGTTCATAGCATTGTATTTACACTTGGGATTTGATTGCTCATATATTATGCCTAAGTTGTTTATACTTGCATTGAATTTAAGTTTTCCCATGCTTAGGACATACATTGTTATTATGATTTGTTTCTAACTATAATGCATAATGTCAAAAGTTACAAAAAAATAAGTTCAAAGGATCTATCTATACATTGGTGCCATCGATATCTTCCCTTGTTCACAAAAGGCATACCCCAAACAATCCAAACCTATAAAACCAAATCATAATGATTATATTATGTACTAATCCAGATATGCATCTCTAAATAAGCATATACTACTAGTCATCGACATGAGTAGATAAATAGAGAGAAACATCCCATATACATGGCATACATATGAAAAGTAAAAGAGAATACATTTGTTAGCTTATACATGTTTGAAATGGAAAATGAGCATAAACATCAACACAACATAAGTAAGATACCATGACCAACATGATAAAGAAAATAACAGAACATCACATATATATCAAAAGAATTATAGCCTGTAGACCAAGTATGAATGCCATATATCTTGGAAAACAATATCATATACATCATGATTATATAAGTGTCATAATTCCAAAATATAAAAATATCACAAAGCTATACAACATCATCTCTAACTATGTGAATCCATAGGTCCTATAAGAGGTGGTCCTGGTGGTTGTAGATATTATATGAAATGACTTGATGTTATTGTACCATGTGTCCTGATCCTAGAATGAAATAACCTACTACCAGCCCTTTGTGCATCTTATATCTCAAAAGTAGGAATATATTGATCTCTCAATACTATAGTCTCATAGGCCCATCAATAGTAAGAGACCTCATACTTAGCCTAAAGCCTATCCAAAACCATCTTAGAAAACCCTTCCTAGGAGCTAGTACCTTGTGCCTCATCCCACTCACATTATAGCCTCTGAACATCTGCTAGTGCCTACTCCCTTTATATTATGGCCCAATCCCTAAATGTCAAAATTTGTGCCTATACTTGTACCATGTGTGTTACCTCAGCCTTCAAAGAAATAATATCTAATCTAAAGTCCATAATATCATCATCTCTAAGGGTAACCTAGGCTTGTAGCTAACCCACTCTCATCTCTAAGCCTTGAATCTCACTTAGCCTGACCATAATCTCCTACTCAAGCATGGTATTATCCGTATCTTCTTTAATTATACTTAATGGCCCTATCTATCTTGGATCTATAGATGTACCTACTATACCAACTAAGTTGGGGTCTACCATCATATCATGTGTATCATCCACCTCATCACCCCCATCATCATCATCATTGACCCCACTATTGTGCCAATTGTTATCTTTACTATTGGCACCACTAATTGCCTTAGCCTCAACCTTACTCTCCTCATCTATATCCTTTTGATCACCACCCTAGCTAACCTATCCACCATGTGACTTCTCAACCTATCCACCTTGTGATTGCATAGCATGTGCCTATCCTAGTGCATGTAATGGTGTTGTCAATATCCCACCATATAACATAGGTTGGCATCACACCAGCATAGGCCCATGGAGTCCATGGATCTCCCCCAATAATTGCCCACAGTCATGCTCCTATAAATCACTAAAGTCACATGACTAACCTCTCAAATGTTGTGTGCAAACCATCTTGGGTTAGTAGGGACATATTGTAGCATACAAAACCACTGTAGAAATTGACTTGTCTTGTACTCCTTATTAATATGGGTCTATCTACCTATCAAGAAGCACTAGGAAGTCATAAAGCTCATGTACCAATTGTCTAGAGACTACTATGATTGATAGGTTAAGTAAGACCACCAAATGAAGAAGTTGGTCATCAACTCATCCAACATATGTCAATAGAAATATATCTCAACATGGTGTCCTCTAAGACCTGCACCTATCTAAACCCAACCATATGCCATTGGATCCTATGAGCCTCATACCCATCTCTGGCCAACTAGACATTTAATAGTTATGTGTTCCCATACCTAGACTTAGAATAAAGTAGAAGTGCCAATACTTCAACCTCCTTAGTAGGCCATGATGTGAAAATATTTGTACATCTAGGCTAATACTACTGGCCCCTAAGTAAATATTTTAAGTGTCACTAAAGTACACTCAAATAGGCTTGATATTCTCTGATCATGAGCACTGGAGCTATGTCCAATAGACCCAAAATGTCCAAAAATATGACCATATCCTCTATCTAGATCTATGTAATTTGTAAGTAGTGTGAACATTGCTCATGTGTTGTTAGGACCTTGAATTGCTCCTACAACCATAGATAGTTTTGTGTTAGTTGATTTAACAATTTTGGGATTATTGATGTATTATTCCTAATTTAGTTAAAGGGTATGAGTAGTAAAATTAGTAAATAAATATGTAATTATTAAGCTATTGATTTGTGAAATTTGATTGCAATTCAAACTTTTATAAAAATAGTAATAAGGGGAAGAAAACAAGACTTAGCTAGAAATTGATTGATCATTTTGAGACAGAGGCTAGAATTCACTATGCAATATTGGGACACTATTAAAAATTAAGATCTAAACTTTGTTTTATGATTGGATATGAGCACCAGAACTAGACAAGAGTGGCACTAACATTGTATTCCACCTCTAATGTTTTTGTCCTGAGGATATGAGTTTTCTAGGTTTTGTTCGCTATGTTTGTGTGACCCTGTCTGTAAAGTTTTTGTAGATGGAAGTCTATAGAACTCCCTATAGAGAATATTTTATCTTCAAACCCTATGTTCTATTATGATTTGACCAATATTGAGAAATATGGTGGGGTTAGTTTGTGTAAGATTCATTGGACGTGGATCTACACCCCTTATGTCAGCATGTCGCCTACATACTTATACTCCAAAGAGGGATCAAGCCATATGTAGTTCTTCCACTTGATGTGATTTGTGCAATTTTGTGTATGAAGATGTAGAATGATAAAATAGATGTGCTTGAGGTGGCTAGGGACTGGTGTAAGGATTTAAATAAGCTTGTAAGTGTGTTGGTTGGTTGCATGTAGAGAATAGGGAAGATTTCTTAAGTAGTCTTGCTTGTATTCTTGTTTGCTTAGTGATAATTTCCAACCCTTTCCATATGATCTTTGAATGGGTTTTTATATGGATCTATTGGTCATGGGTTGAATTTACTTACATTAGGCCAACAAGGATAAGGATGGGAAATTGGAATAAATTGATTGTTGGGACTAGAAATGGACTTGGACAATAGCATTGAAAGCAGAAAGGAGTGGCGTCAATGCTATAGTCCTAGTGTGGCACTATTGCCTTGAGTAGACAAGACTTGGGAGGATGGATATGTCATGAAAATAGGGGTCTAGCTTAGATGGGATCAAGTTTGAAAGGCTATAGATGATTGTGAATTAGTGAAAAGATGTCTATGAGGGTTATGAGAGCAAGCAAGAGGGACCAAAGGGTTGGGTGTCATTAGCCAAGCTCAAGTTACCATTTTTTGCATTTTATATGACTACATTTACCCCTCCTTTATTCTAGTGATTCAACAAAGTGAAATACTATGATAAAGGAAAAATAGAAAGCATACATAAACTTACCTATAAGGGTGAAGCTCATAAAACTGTGTAATGCTAAGTGTGTGTAGAGAAAGCACATTATGAAGTGTAAATCTACAAGAGAAAACAAAGAGTAGATCAATTCTTAATAGATACACTATATCTAAAATAAGAACATACAAATCTAGGTAAGAGAGAGAGGAAGGGAAAGGAATGAATACACCTCACTGGGTACATGGACCAATACAAAACCTATTGTGATGCTAAGTGATGTTGAATAATGTTGGATGATGTTGTATCAAGAGTAATATCATGAACGGAGCTGAGTGCTCAATTATTCGAGAGTGGATCAAGAATTCAAAGGCTAGCCCTTTAGCTCCATCATCACCCACTAAGTTAATTTTGGTGGTCATGCATGTGTTGATCAATGTTTGGACTATGTGTCCAATCCATCTAAATAGGTGGCTCAAGAATACAAAAGATAGCTATACCTTTAGCTCCATTGTTGCCCTATGAAATGAAACTATGAACTAATATTGTTATGAAATATGTGTCATATGATATGGTAACTAAATCCCATGAATTTACTTTGATTTGACAATGTTGGCATGGATAGCCAAATGTATTCTAGAAACTAGGCCACTCTTGGCCACTTTGAAAGATGGAGATTAGACTTATATGAAATCCAGTCTAAAACTAGTGCATTAGGCTTATATGAAAGCCAATCAGGAACTCGAGAATGTTATTTTTGTATGAAATCCATTCCAAAATGATGCCAACCACCTACATATAGAATAAGGCACACAACTATTGAGAATTTCTAGGTAATATTGAACTTGAAAAGGAAAAGGAAACAAATGTGTTGCACACATTGCCCCCAATCACTGGTGTCTAGAACATGGATTATGATCTGGAAGTCATATCAACTATTGTGTCTAAAACTAAAAGTGAGATCCATCATGCCACGAATGATGCCCCTATATCTAGATTCTTTGAGTGAAAGTGTACTAAAAATTACTAATTTTGAACTAGTTTGGTTGTGCAAAACTATAATTAAACCTATTTTTTTGCTTGTTTCTAGAAAGTATAGTTTTTTTTATATTTGGACAGGAGTGTTAAAAGTGGACACTAGTGTCATTGACACTATATTCCAAGTTGGGTGTTTTTGTCCTAGGCCAAATTTGGTAACTATTCTAATATTCTCACTATCTGTCTGGTCTGTTCTGACTATTTTGATGTTTAATTATTATTCTAGGTATTTTAAAATCTATATTTTTTACCATTAGGAGCTCTGATCTCTATGACAAAACCCTTGTTTATTTCCCCCTCTTCTGAGGGTAGGAATGAAGACCCTATAATGATTGTCCTCAAAAGAAAGAGCCCTACAAGTGTGTTATACTACAATGATACATGATATAGCAATGATAATTGATAAGATATCTAAAGATATATCATGATTTGTAATGAAATATTGTTTGATCAATAGGGGTATGCCTAAATAGATATAACAATGTAATATCATGTGCAATGTAATGAACTGGAACTAGAAGTGTTAGTTGTTAATTGTCAAGGAGGGATGGAGCATGATGTCTATCATGGCATCCAAGAAAGCAAGATAATGCATGATGTGGATCATGGCATTGTAAACAATGAGGAGCAAACAAGGAATCAAGCATACAAAGGTGGCCAAGGGGCAAAGCAAACAAGGGACATGGGCACATGTCACTCAAAATAGAAAGTAAGCATACAAGGCATGTTCAAATACCACATATACATTCAATTGAAACAAACAAAGTTGGCATGACAGCCACAATCACATAGAAGAATATAGACAAAATACATTGGAAAATTTCCTAAGGCACACACATGAATAGATTCAAAGGACATTGGAAAAATTCCTAAAGCACATACAAGAGCCAAATAGGAAATAAGAAATGAAATCATATCTAGCCATGCAAAGCAAGAAAGAAAATCATGTAATAACTAGAAATACAATCACATCTAACTAATCAAAGCAAGAAGGAAAGTATGCAAAACATGTTAGTACAAGACTAGGTATATGCTAAGAAACACACAAATTCTATATACTAGTGAGTGTTGATAGAGTAATCTATGTAAGCTAGTAAATAATGTACATCAACATGATAAGTAGAGTGTGTGGTGTAGGAATGACATAACCTGGATGGTGTAGTCATTTATAATATGCCCCCATTGGGTATGTATATCATTTTATGTCTCGATGTAGAAGTAGGATGCCCCCCCAATTGGTAGATTAAATCAATCAAAAAGTTGGATGTCACTGCACACACTCAAAAGAGATCAAGTAAAGCATGATAATATAGATAAATCAACAAACAATAGCATAGAACAACAAATGTAAGTCTAACATGATAGTAAAAATGTAAAGCATGGATAATGTATACAATAAAAATGTTTTTGGTTTTATTGATTTATTTGTATGTTTTTGTATTTTGAAATATTTGAATGTTTTTGGATTTTTTGAATGTTGTATTATTTTTGGTATTTTGAATATGTTATGAACTATGTACATTCAAGAAAAAGAAACTATGTAGAGGTAAATTGGCAAAGGATGATACTAAACAATGAGTCTCATGGGAGACTCCCTATCATGATGTCATGTATCAAGGAGAGGAATCATGTGTGATAATGAAGTATGATGGAAATGTTGAGACTGTGGCTCTAAAAGTTGTATATATTGTAAATTCTCTAAAATTTCTAAAGTAGAAACCAATTGTGGGGGCCCCTATAACTCTGAGAAGTGGATACAGCTGTAGGTTTTTTTAGGGACCCATCTAGGGGTAGGATAAGCTCTCTAAACATATGCTTTATGTGTAGATGCATGAGATCTCAACGACACTACCCTAGGTATGAACATTGTAGTTGGAAGTTGTCTAGAATATTGAAGTTGTGGAGGTATATGAACTCTTTGTGTTGACGATGGATGCCTCAACTATGTTTGAATCAGAAATAGAGGAGGAATAATAACTAGTGGAAAAATTGAAACTAGTGGAGAAATTGAAATTGAAATTGAAATTGATGGTTATGAAATGAGGAGTGGTAACTCATATAGAACTCCACCAACTATAACAATTTGAATAGTATGAATGAATTTCATGCATCTATGAACTATAAAAGGTACTGCTTGAAGTTTTTGGATCCATGATCGACTAAGTAACATATCAAAAAACTCTTACACTGAGAACTATAGTGAATGATGTGGCCACATGTATTAGACTAACCTATAAAGGAAGTACAATCTCACCTAATGAACTTTGTATGTGTCCACTGAATCTACTGATAACCATGTCTATTGGGGTAATATCTTTCTCTGAATATCCCAAATGTTGTAATAATGTCATATTACACATTTTCACACTAGATCTATTATCTATGAGAACATTATGAATCAGATGATTATGAATATAAGCTCTGATAAAGAGTGCATGATAATCTAAATCATCCTCGACAATCTCCTACTCTAAGAAGGAGATGAAGGTCTAACTGGAACTCTAGAACTATATAAACCAATCATGTTTCTCAAAGGATTATTTCAATTTAAGGTGCCCTATATGTATCTACTGGTGGATGTGCATGATATGTATGGTGAACCCCTGATGTGTCCCTTATTTCTTGTCTATAATGCTACAAAAAGGGATCTAAGAAGATTTTCAAAGCTTTATCCTATGTTTGCTTTGCCTGAGGAGGCTCAACTGAAGTGCCAAGATTAATATTATTTCCATCTATCAAATCATGTATCTTATGTCTCAAAATGATGCATCTATTTGTTGTATGGCTTGATGCCCTATGAAACTCACAAAATGCATGCTAATCATATCCTTGTGGAAGAGGCTCAATTGGGTCAACTTCTTGAATAGGAGGGAGAGATATGATGTTACATTCCAATAGTTGTTGTAAAGCTCTATTGGAGAAACTAGTGGATTGGTGAAAATTCATCAAGGAGGAGTTGATAAAACCACTTGTTAAGGGGGATTGAAACCTACATTAACTGTCAATTGATTCTGACTCTTGTTATCATTGACCTTGACTTTATATGGGAATTTGTTGTTACTCGTGTTTGTTGTGTTTGAGATACTTGTGTACTTGAGTTTTCCCATTGAAATTAGTTTGACTTCTCAATATTTTAGTGTGTGACACAATTCAGTGAAGGAAGATAATATTTTTCACATGATTGATTCATGTAAATATGGTAGGAGACTTTGTTTGAAGAGATATTTTAACTCTTGATCAGCCATGGGACTAGTCATCTTATCCAAAATATTCTTATATCAGAGAACATAATCTATGATATGCTCATTTGACCTTTATTTATATTGTACAACTTGGGCATATGAAACCTTATCACCAATGTTAATGCTGAAATGAGCTAGGAACATGTCGGCTAAAGAATTGAATGCCTTGATCGAATAATTTGGTAGACTATAAAACCATTATAAAGTATAATCTTTAAGGCTTCGTAGAAATAACTTAGTAAGTATCCAGTCATTTGGTACATAGTCCAAGCTTGCTACATGAAAGGTTCTCAAATGTGTCTCTAGATCACCCTTGCCATCATATAGAGTAAGCTTGGGTTGAATAAAACCTTGTGTCAAGGGTGTAGAATTAATGTGATGTGCCAATGGTGTATGCAATAGAGCAAAATAATCCAAAGCTTGCGTAGGTCTAAAGGCACCTTGCTCAAAATGTAGAACCTTGGATTGAAGAGATTTTATCTCTTGCACAAAGGCTGCCACAATAAGAGATAAAGATGTACTAGTTATGGTGGTATAGAGGCCAGTTGTGCTGCTATAGGGGGTTGTTGAGACATAGTTGCCTTCGTTATGTCATTTGTAACTGGTTGCTCAGAAGGAATGGAAGATTTAACTTGTTTAGCCTTTTTAATTTCCATGATAGATTACAAGATAAGAGTATGATCTTAGGGCTGGTCCCATAGTATTTCTTAAAAACTTTGTAGGATAAAATCTTTGTTGAGGACAACTTCATTATCAATAATTGGTAGATGTGGATCAGTAGCCTAATGTGGTGGAGCATGAGCATCAGTGTGTACATCATCATTGTTATTTTCATATTGCTCATTATTAGAGTTATCTTTATTAAAATTAGTGTAATATAGATGTGTATAATCTATAACAAAAACATGAGTTAGCTATTTATCCATGGTATATGGCTGAGTTGTAGGAATCTAGATGAATTTAGGAGGATTTCCACTAAGTCTTGCACTTCATCTGGAAGGAAGAGATGAAATAAACTTAGGTGGCATAAGAAAAACAACTTGGATAATAGTAAAAAAGATTAAATGGATATAATCTAAATAAGGAACTGGAATATGCATAAAAAGGATATAAAGTTTGCACACATGTAAGTTGATATCTCAAAAAGCAAATAAGAACTAGTACATGCAACTAGGGTTTTGTAAATAATTATTTGAATAATTTACTATGAAACTTTGAAATTGAAAGTGAATTTTTGAGTTATATATGTAAGTAAAAAATCAGAATTTTATTAGAAAATTTGTGATTTAATAGGACCTAGTAGCTACAACTAGGGTTTTGAAAAATAATTTTTTTTTAGAAATACTATTGAATTTTGAATGGATTTTCTAATTTAAATATGGTAGTAAAAATTCAGAAAATGATTTGAAAATTATTGGAAATTTTTTGGGACCTAATATGGGCAACAAGGGTTTGAAAGAAAATTATTTTAAAATTACTAAAAAAATTTAAAATTTAATGCTAATTTATAATTTTATTATGCAGGTAAAAATTTGTAAAAATATAAGAAAAATCAGTAGGAATTTTACACTAGGGTTTCTAGGGTTTTTATGCACAAACAAAGTAAGTCGAGTTCACCAAATGATTTAATAATTTTGGGAATATTGATGTATTATTCCTAATTTAGTTAAAGGGTCTAAATAGTAAAATTAGTAAATCAATATATAATTATTAAGCTACTAATTTATGAAATTTGATTACAATTCAAAATTTTATAAAAATAGTAATAAGGGGAAGAAAACAAGACTTAACTAGAAATTGATTGATCTAATTGAGACAGAGGCTAGAATTCATTGTGCAGGACTGTGACACTATCACAAACTAAGATTTGAACTTCATTTTATGATTGGATAGGAGCACTATAACTATAAAAGAGTGGCACTGGTGTTGTAGTTCACCTCTACAATTGTTGTCCTAAGGATTTGAGTTTTTTGGGTTTTGTTTGTTATATCTGTGTGCCCCTGTATGTGAAGTTTTGATAGTTATGAGTCTATAGATCTCCTTATAGAGAATATTTTCTCTTCAAAACCTATGTTCCATTGTGCATTGACAAATTTCATGAAAGAGGAGTGGTTAGTGTGTGTAATATTCAATAGACGTGGATCCACACCCCTTGTGTGGGCATGTTGCCTACATACCAATACTCTGAATAGGGATCAAGCCATATGTAGTTCTCTCACTTGATGTGCTTTGTAAAATAATGTGTATGAAGATGCAAAATTATAAATTGGATGTGCTTGAGGTGGCTAAGGATTGGTGTAAGGATTTGAATAAGCTTGTAAGTGTGTTGGTTGGTTGTATGAAGATTATAGGGAAGATTGATTGAGTAGTCTTGCTTGTATTCTTGCTTGCTTAGTGATAACTCCCAACCCTTTCCAAATGATCTTTCAATGGGATTTTATAGGGATCTATTGGTCATGGGTTGAATGTACTCATGTTAGGCCAACAATGAGAAGGATGGGGAATCAAAACAAATTGACTATTGGGGCCAAAAATAGACTTGGACAATAGCATCAAAAGCAAGTAGGAGTGGCACCGATGATATAGTGTGGTGCTATTGTCCTAAGTAGATTGGACCTAGGGGGTGGATCTATCATAGAAAGAGGGGTCTAGCTCAACTAGGATAAATTCTGAAAGTTTACAGATGATTGGGAATTAGTGTTATTGAGGGTCATGAGAGTAAGCAAGAGGGACCTAAGGGTTGGGTATCATTAGCCATGCTCAAGTTACCAATTTTTGCATTTTATATAACTACATTAGCCTATGTTACTATCTAAAAAGTACCTACCTAATGCTCATTTGCCCTAAAGTTACCTTGATTAGTGTTTTTGACAAAATCTCCATTTTCCCTAAGAACTCTGGTGAAGTCACCATTTTTATTTATCATGAAAATAGTGACTTTGTCTATTTTAGGCAAAGTCATAGATTCAACATTTTCCAAGGATTTTTGGCAAAGTCACCATTTTCATTTTATATAAAAATGATGACTTCACCTATTTTTGGCAAAATCACTGAATCGGTAAATTCAACCAGGTTTGAGTGATATCATTATTTAGTGGAGGGTGAAGCTATTATTTGCCCTGCCATGTAAATAATGACCACCAATTTTAGTCCTAAACCTAGCATTTAATGTGTAATTATATGCATCTAATTCTGCTCACCAAATTAACTTATTTAATTATTCCTAATATGGTCTAATATCCTATTCATTTGATCTAATTAACACTTAGTCCCTATGTCCCATTCATACCATATTAACATCACCTCTTCATCCCCTTAATCAATTAATTGATCCTAACTACATGAATACCCCCTCTCCACATATTCATATTTCCTAATATTCTAATTTTTATTTCACCCCACTTTCTAAATAAAATCTAGAGATTAATAATCTCTATAACTTTCTCCACTCTAAGAACTCTTCTCAAATTGTAAATTTGGGAGGGAAATTTCCTTTCATTTCCTTCCAACACCTCTATAAATTCAAGGGGCATCCCAAGCATTTGGACAAGGAATGAATGTAATTTTATGTTGTCTCAATCACTCTCCTCCATTAATCTAGTCTTGACCCTATCATACTTCACAATCCTACATCCCATTTCAGGTATTCAATGTGTCAATTCTATCTTCAAGCAATATTCTAGAGTTTTTGGAAAGGAGATCAAAAGGAGAAAGATGATGGTAAGATTGTTTTAATTCCATGACTGATTGCTTCCTCTCTCTAATTCTTTCCTTTTGATGATCAGTTAGAGTTTGGATTTGGTTAATAGTTTTGTACTTTTAATTCATTTTGTCCAAATTCTAGATGATACATTCTGGTGACCAAACTAGTGTTGTCAAAATATTTTTATTAAATTCTTAAAGATTTTATTTTATAGGATAGTCTTATTTTTGTAATGTGATAAAAAGTTATCTTATTTAGTCTAGTTGAAAATTTTAGTTTTAAGTGTATATAATCATCAGTTTATAGAAATCATTTTAAATAAATAATTTATCATTTTGATAAAAAATTTTAAATATAAAGTAGATTGGATTTTAAATAATTTGAAATTTGAAATTGCCCTCTATTTTTATTCAAATTTCTTTTTGAGTCCCCTTTTTAGATCATTTTCAGGGAATTTTGAGTCATTCTAAGGGTTCCACAAGTCCCTATTTGCATTTAGCATCAGGGTTCTGACCCTCAACCCTACCCTATATCACGATAGGGAGCATGCATAGGGCACTACCCCTTGACCCTATTGGGGGTCACTTCCCTCAAACCCCATGTCCCAACCCCTCATTCAAAAAAATTATAGAGTAAAACTCATGATTTTTTTCAGTGATTTTATTAAGGCTTATTGGACTAACATTTTGTTTGGATTTTCAAAGGGGCAAATTTGGTGGTAGCTTTATCTCACTTGATTTTACCTATAAAATTACTAACATGTGTGTTTGAAGGTCTGATCTATCCAAGGAAAAACATTTAAAACTACTAATGACAATTGTATAGGGTTGATTGTCGAAGTTTTCAATTTGAAAACTACTAAACCATCTTCTTGTAAGATGATCAATCCAAGGCTTAGAAAAAATCATTTTTATATAATTATTTATTATTATTTTATCACTTGTCTACTTATTTTTAGAATTATAATAGCAAACATGCATAAAATGATCAATTAATAAATCTTTTTTGCTTGTTTGACTGTCACCCAAGGGCTACAGTGGTGTATGCTCTCCTCCTTGTGTCCTTGGGGTGATTCTTGGAGGACTAAAAAATACTAACAAACTCTCACCATTTTTCTTTTTAGGGTGCAACATGATCATGTAAATGGCATCCATGTACTTTCCATTTATATATAGGGGTGAGTGATGTGGATTTCATCACTATGCACTAGACCACACTCCATATTCTGGTGGAGTATAAATATTAGGACAGATGTCATTAGGTGCTAAAGTAATATTCCCAATAAAGGGTTCAATGGAGTGAGGGGAATTATAGATCCAATACATAAAGTGGTTAGACAAAATCCTACATGGATTTGGGCCCCACTATGCCTAGTGTATATCAAAGACTCCCCTAGTGAGCCTATATAAACCTAGAATAAGACCTTTAGCCATAACAGGGGACTTGCTGCCAGACTCAGTATTAGTGTCCATAGTGATCATTATGTAAAAACAAGGTTGAGAATATTTTGGAGATTTTGGAATGAATCACCAGTCTATAGCCTCACCCACAAAGCCATTAGATGTGCAGTCGTCGAGTTACACTCCTATGTCAATTTACTAGTCATAGGCTTGTGGTTTGAATGATTTATTTGAGTGTTATGAAAGATTAGTGTTGTTTGAAAATATTATAGCCTACACACTCAAACCCATACATCTAATTGGCCTTTAGGTTATACACTTGTCCAGATCATACTCATCATACCCCTAATCATCATTTCATCACCATAGACATGTCTTGATATTAAATCATCATTGATCCCTCCATATATCCCCATCTAACCTTCATCACATAATCATATATCCACTCCATTCTAAGCAACTTGGTCTAAGTCTTGAGCTAGTCTAGGGTCATCCTTATATCTTGCCATCATGTCTGAATCTATAGTCTATTATCATCTTATCTGATTTAATACTCAGTAGATAATATACTCGCTACATGTTACTTTGCTCATATTTTACCTAACACCTAGTCATCTTTAAAACCAGTTGTCTTGCTTATTTATAGCTAGCCCCCGTCTAAGTCATCACATTGCTAGTTTAAAATTAGGCACTAGTCAAAATCCCATCCTTTTACTAGTTTAAATCATGGTATGTTAATAAAATGATAGCACCTATCATACTGTTAGTTTGAAATTTGGCCCCAATTTGACTTCACAATCCTTTTTAGTTTTAATTGTCCTTATCCATCACCCATCATACTAGCTCAATCATTTAGGCTTCCCTTTTGCCCATGGATCATATTTTACCCAATACCACAATCCACCTTTATATTGGTTTATCTTTCATCTTCCATCCACCATCATGGATTTGTACCCTATCTCAGTCAAGAAATATCTTTTTGCCAACAAGGATGAATACCTTTTGCGACTCCTTATGATGGATGCCTATCTTCTCGATAACTTAAAATACATATAAATCAAGTTATCTACACCAAAAGAACCTCATGTCCTTTCTCATCAACCTAAATATACATCCAAAACTTATGTCAACCAATCCCAATCCCCTCCCCCATACATTATCCATGACATTGGTCATGATCTTCCCTATCTTACAAGCAAATGGAAATTGAGCTTGATATCTACGTCCCACATGCACTCATCTCCCAAATCACCACAATCAAACATCTCCACACCTAAGTATATTATCATTGACAAGAAATATACCCCACTCCTAATATATGTGGAAGCCCTCTTTTGGAAATTTTTTGATGTCGATATGATTGTCTACCCACAAATAAAACCACTAGATTAAACCAAACCCAAATCTTCATGGTATCACATGGGTCAATTTTGTCTATACCATAGAGTCTCTAGACATTACATTGATCTATTTTTCCCTTTCAGAGATTATGTTCAAAACCCAATCAATAATGGTGACCTTGAAATAGAGGGTTCATCAAATGAGGTTACAACCAGAGATGAGAAAAAATAGGTAGACTAAAATCATGGTCAAACTCTTTCCCACACTTGTTCAACCCTCAATTCACCACAATCAAACAATTCCACCCTTAAGTCTAAAATCACTGATAAGCAATATACCCCATTCCCAATATTTGTGGAAGCCCTATTTTTGAAAATAGAGGCTGCAAGTATGATCAAATATCCATAATCAAAACCTCTAGACTTGTCCAAACCTAAACCCTCATATTATCAAGCAAACCAACTTTATCTATATCATATAGCTTTCAATCATTTTATTTATATATGTATCCCTTTTAAAGATTATGTCCAAAAATTAATTGATAATGATGATATTGAAAGTAAGAATGAATCCAATGCATCCACACCTAAGAGTGAACAAGAGGGGGCATGCCAAGAGGCACTTCTTCCACAATCAAGCTTCTTCCCTCCTCAACTAAGGTCATAACCCCAATCCTTGCCATAACATAACCATCCCTCATCTAACCATCCCTATATATTATTCACATCAAATCCCCCATTTTTATAAATCCATGTAGCCTAAAGCATCTATTCATAAACCCAAGGTGAAAAAGGTACTTACAGAAAATGATGTTATCCAACACCCTCTCTATGGATATAATTAAATAATCATCTATCAGTATAATTACCACATCATCATCCAAGTCAAAAATGGATTCAAAATTTGCATGGTCATTAGACTCTAAGACATGCATACCATCAAAATAAGGGATCCCTATCTAACAACCCAAAAGCAGATGATTCCAATCAGCACATAAATAGTGATAAAGATAATTCCTCCATGGAAGAATATGAATATGACTTATATTTTGATATAAAGAGCCCAAATAACCCATTTGAGACATTTGAGGAGGTTTTTTTTTACATTGAAACCTAGTCTCCTAGTTCCTTTTATAAGGACCATGTTGCCCATCATCCACTCAATCCACCTCCCTTACCAAACATCCCCAATCATTTTCCTTCCATCAATAATTCATTCATCCCACTCCCTGATATGGGACAAACAAGAACACACATCATTAGATTCCTCTCAATATGTAATATTTTGTGCTAACTCTACAAGGATCCAAGCTAATAATCAATTAATCAAGCCAAATAATCAAGTCAATTGTGATTCAAAAGTAATCAATCAAATTCAAGAAGAGTTTCATAATTGGCCAAACAAAAAAGCATAATCCCCTGGTGAAAATATCCTTAAGGTACCATGGGATCATCCAAGTCACAATAATCATCCTCCAAGTCTAAGGTTAAATATCCCTAGTGAATCCCAGTTATAGGCACCAGGGGGTAATAAAAATCCAATCAAGTCAGTAAACCAAGAAGTTGTCATGGCACCACTTACAACACAAATCAAATAAGTCAAAATTAATGTGGTTGATCATCCTTCTAATATTTTTATCAAAGAGCAAAGAAGTTAGATAGTCTTAGATTCCTTAACCTTACTTAACATATAGTACCAATCAAAAATATCCCTTCTACCATATCCAATGTGTGTGCAAGTGTTGAACCTCATTTTCACTCTCCTTCCAATCACATTGTCCATCATAACCATATCACTCATTCACATCCTATACCCCACCATCAAAATAACTACATAATCCTATCCATACCACACCTCAAATCCTTGGACAACATTATCTCTTGTAGGGATAATGAAGACACCTGGTCTAGATGTTAGGAGAAGTTTAAATCAAGATTCAACAAAGGTCACAAGAACATCAATACATCCAACAATGTTAACAACATGTTACTAACAATGTGATTCTCCATAATAGATATTGGTTGAAGATTAAGAAAGCATTCTCATCCTGCATCTTGCTTGCTTACAATTAATTGAGATGTCAATAAAAAATCATTCATCCAATGGTAAAAACCAATATTTTAGCACCTTGGGCAAGTACCATGGTGAAAATTAGTTTCCAGCATCATGGTAATAAATGTTATCTATAGGTACCTTAACAAGTATGGGTAAACATCTTACTTCATCTATTCAATCACCTAATTCATATTATTCATTCTTTCCATCCCATTTTAATCCACCATGTCATCATGTCTCAACCTTGGCCATGAGAGTGGAAGGTGTCTTGATACATGCCATTATCATATTCTTGGCATATCCTTATTATTAACATTCAAAGGACTAGATAACTAGTTCCCTTACACTTCAGCCCTTGGAGATTCATATTCCATCACTCACCATCCCTTATCCTCCTTTAAGCACCATTGAAGACATTTTGTTCATTCATCATTATTCCTCAACCTGGTTGTTAGGCTTGGTATTCCCTTTGCTAGTAACCCCTTTTTAATCAAAAAATTCCCTCAAAAACTTACATATTATAAAACTTCAAAATATACAAAAGTATTCCTCATTGTCTCATCCCATGTATCATCTTTGTCTACTCACATCATGTGTCTCTTTATTCAAATTTGGGTAAAATTTAGTCTAAATTGAACTAGTTTTGACATAGTATTACACTTGTCTACCTTCAAATAGAGTTCAATGTGTGACTCAGTTAGCTCTTGTACTTACATGAAAAACATGTTCAAGCACATCCCATACTATTCCATCCACTCATGATCTAGATACTTATATCTATCTCCTTCATTCCTCCCACACACCTTCACTTAAACAATGGCAAAACATTGTTTATTTAATGTGTGTGTGTGTGTGTGTGTGTGTGTGTGTGTGTGTGTGTGTGTGTGTGTGTGTGTGTGTGTGTGTGTGTGTGTGTGTGTGTGTGTGTGTGTGTGTGTGTGTGTGTGTGTGTGTGTGTGTGTGTGTGTGTGTGTGTGTGTGTGTGTGTGTGTGTGTGTGTGTGTGTGTGTGTGTGTTTGTGTGTATGTTTTTTGTGTGAGGTGTTTGTTATTGCATATGTTGTTGATTATTTATTTGGCTCCATGTGTTTTTTTTTATCATCAATGTTTATCTTCATTTGATGTTAATGTTTTACGTCATTTGGTATAATAACTTTTTTATGGTGTAATGAACAAGGATGCTATGATGACACCAAAAACTATAATGATGATTTTAAGTTCCCTCGATGATGTAGAGTTCACTATTTCCCCTTTTATACTAATGCACTTTGGCACCATTGATATCGTGATTAAAACATATCTAAGTTCAACTTGCCTCGTGTTACATTAACATGGATTGCACAACCTACATGGCTCAAGACATTCCCATTCCAATTTATCCACTAATTCCACTACCAGCCAAATATAAACTTAGCCTTATCCCCCTACCCTAATCCCTTAGGTAGGTGGATTGCACCTATCCATATCATGAAACCAAAAAAACTTTTATCACATTATCATCCACAACTTCATTATTCATGATTAAAAAACCACACACCATAAAATTATACAAACAATATATGAAAACACTACACCAATAATAATATAAATATTTGGTTTCTATATAAACAATTAGTACATAGTCAACTCAAGCTCTTACATCCTTAGTTCAAGGCATGGGTGGTACCCTAATCTATACTAATGTACCCACAAGCCATCCACTTCACATTTTTTCCATAGAACCCACATCTACTATCTCCCTTTGCAAACAACAATGGCGTAAATGGCTAACCTATCTACAGTAACAACACACATCTAACAATGGTGATTCCCAAAGCACCTACCTCATTCCACTGGTCCCATCATCTTTCTACCCTCATACAGGTCCTACCAGCTCTCAACATCCTTGTAGTTCTCCCCTATGAAATAAAGGGATGCCTCTAAGACCTATAGGGCCTTAGGCACATCTTCTCACTAGACACCTTGAGTAGCAAAATTGGTGCATCCTACATTATGGTTGGGGCCTCAACTCCTCCAATTTTTGTTGCCATAATATAGATTTCAAAAGGTCCATCACTCGAGGCAGAGTGTGTAAAACATGCATGTTATCTTCATAGATCTACTCAGGTGGCATCACTAGCCCATCTTATACATTATTTGAGTGTCAAACCACCTACACTTCACCACTTACATGGATGGCTATGAAAAACTTCACTTCATAATATCCTCACATCCCTAAGTGTTATATTACACTCATAACCCATAATTTGTAGTAGTTCCTAATTGGACCTACTGGTAGGAGGGGCCCAAAAGCAGTCATTGACCCCTCACCATAGTGTCACCACTCACCAAGTATCATAAAATCATCTTTTGGATGCCCTCAACATACTTATCCTCATAATTTATGACCCTGTATACACTCAATAATTAACTTACCAGCTAATAAATATCACATCATAATCAATACATGGCATAATAAGACCCATCCCATTTTCCCCCATTTTATCATCAAAATCACATACATTATCACATCATACGACCTCACATTTATGCTAATCATAACCATGGTTTTAAATAATCACATAACCATACATCACCTATAACACATTTACGTAAATCATTGCCATCATCCACACATACATACATACATACATACATATATATATATATACATATATACATATATATATATATATATATATATATATATATATATATATAATATCATTTTGTACAAAACACTTACATTTATCATCCTTGTTCATAACATCATTTATTCCATATTATAATTACACCCAATGATACATCCCACCCTGGGGTGGTGGCATTGGTGATGGGTGAACTGACTGACTAGATGATTAAGAACCTAATGAACTCTCAAATTGACTGATCACCCTATATAATGGAGCCCTTTACCCTATTGGCACTAGCTATTCATACAAGTTTCTCCAATATTACATATCTTGAGCCATCTTTGCCACCTGGGTCATCATGTATCCTAACCCCAATGTATCCAATAGTATTCGATCCATATTTCTTTCCATCTTGATCACCCATGCCTCTAACTCTCTTGGCTCCAATCATGATTGTAACTACATATGTTCTACCCTCATCTACTCCACCTATTCTTATATCACCCCAATATGTGCCTCCCATTAGATCACCTGATCCCATAATATTATTACCTAGGCCAATACATCAACCATCTATATATCCATCTAAATAATTTGACCCTAAAATAATGACACCTTGCATTGTAATCTTATGACCTCCTTTTGAGCATCTTCTAATTGGCTTAGATAATCCACAATGCCCTTGTTATTTCTATTTCTTATCCTATACCTCCATGGCTAGTATACATTCCTTTACCACTACCTACATCTTCATATTTGCATCCATATCGATGCACTTCTTACCATCATCATCACCTCCAGTGTTTGATCTTCTTATCACACAAATATAATTACTAGTCAATAGTACATCTTATGACTTAATTACCCTCTCACCAATATAACTCTCTGACCTATGACCTATCTCCATATGACCCTTATTTATGTAACATAGTATCCCTTATTATGACCTCTTATGATGTGACCTTCATTTCATACCATATGACTCCCACCCCTCACCTACAGCCCCTTAATCATGTGGCCTTCTCTCACCCATGCAATCCCTACCCTAGTTGCTCCCTCACTCTTCATCCACCTCTCCCTATGATTTTATCCTCCCCTTTCCCCTATGATGTGGTCTCTTATCACCCATGCAACCTATACTGACCTGGGTAGATCCTTTTCCACACTCCCCAAACCTATAAATTTCCTATTTGCACCCCATGATCTTCCCCACCATGTTTTCTTACCAAAATTCCCCCACTTCTTCCCAACCTATGACTCAATAAACCCTATTTCACCTACAATACACACATAAATCAAAAATAATTCCCATAATAAATCCATGCCTAGTTTCTACACTCACCTCGATGTTAATCCTCCTTCCTAAGCTCCTCATCATACAATGCACCCAGATTTTCTACCATCTACCTAAACCACAACCTCCCTCTCACAACATGCTACACTAATTTGGACTTTTCTTCTTTCTTTCCATGCCCCATGTATATATTCTAAATTTTATTCTCTTTTCATATTTTTATTAACTGCATTCGATGCTTCTTGAGTGGTAGATGAGCCTCTGCTACCTTCTTCACCAGTAACCATGCCTTCCTCCTCTACGTCACTGAGCTTGACACTAATGATGTTGTCTCTAATGCCCTATGAAGATTCCTAGTAAAAATATATGAGGATAGATAATGTTTACATCCCTATATAGAGTTTGAATATGCTCTTCAAATCCTTCCAAGCATATTGGTTATTATCCTCGAAACATAGCAATGATAGCCTTTTTGACATTAAAGCCCCACAGGTTTCAACTTTGCTACATTAAGTAGAACTCAACTCATAGTGATGATGGGATTTTTACCAAAATCCTTTGTATATCTTGATAGATGTCTCCCTCTTAAAACTTGGCTCATAGTGATAACTGCTACCACTCTACTCCTACTACCCCATTCGACCACCTCACATTGGCAGCTTGACAACATTATTTGCCTCTTCCCAAGAAACCACCTCCTTTGTATCACCTCTATTTTTTTTGGTGCCTCATTCTTATTTTTTATTTCTATTTATCCACCTTTATCCTCTAAAAATATTACTCCCAATGCATATGGGATTATTCCACTCATAACCCTCCATTGACCTTGGGTATTCTCACACTACATAGGCACCTCGATCACCTGAGCTACCTAAGGTCTGCTCGACCATCATCAAGTCCCCCATCCTCCATCAGTCAACCTCATATCTTACCCAATCTTGAACTATAATGACACTCATCTATCCTTAGTTTGATACCTGAAGTTCTCCAAAGCATGTGTCCTTGCTTGGGATACATTAAAATCTCATAACTCTCTTTATCACTCTTTAGTTACGATTGAATCCCCCTTGGGATGTGTTGAAAACCATGACATCATTATTTCTACTCCCTATACATATATCTTTACCATGGGCATCATCGATACCATCAAATTATATCTCATCAATTGACAACACTTCACCTCATCCACCCTTATTTTTTACATCTAATTCATGTATTTCCTCCATTTCTCATCAAGTCTCATGTTCTTCACATCATTTTTCCTCTTTTGGTAGAACTACATTAGCCTAAGGTTTCTTTAGACTATATAGGCAGTGCTTGGTCCCCAAGGACAGCTCAGCCACACTAACCAATTCTTCCCTTTCATCCCTTTGTCACTCAATCACATTACTTACTCTCGCTTGACACAAGTTATGAGCTACACTTATCATTAAAATTATCAAATCATTATCTTATTTTGGTTTGATCCTCTCCCAATATTTATCCTTGGTTGGGATATGTCAAAATCTTGTGGCCTTTATCATTCTATCCCATAGCTCTCCTTGGCATACATATTTCTCTAGGATAAATCAAAAGCTTGTGGCATGATTTATCAATTTATTTTGTTTTGTGGCTCTCCCTTACATACATCATTATTTGGGATACATCAAAATCTTGCATCTCATTCATCGCATTCAGGATTGCAACTCTCCTTTGCATGTATCCTTGCTTGGGATACATAAAAAGCTTATATCTTATTGTCTTCTCATCTTATGGTTCCCATTTGAGATGTGTCAATAATCGTGACATCATCATCTTCACTCCCTATGCATATGTCTTTGTTAGGGGCATCATTCATTTATATCTCACTACTCTGTTGATTTCATCTTCTTTATCATCAATCTCATATCTTGCATTCCCTTATCTATTCATACATCCCACCTACATTTCTTCCTTTCAAGTGGTCATCTGTCTCATTCCTCTATCACATCTCAATTTCTCACTAAGCTAATTTACCTGATTATTTATAGATTATTATGGTTGTGAAATTGATTAATTAATTTTTAGCTAAGTTGTAAGTCATATGTTGTTATGGGATAGTTGTGTGTTACTTTGATTGCATGATTATATTGCTAGGACTTAGTTGTATTGTATATTATTTACATTGTGATCATATTTATTTGTTATTACAATAGTATTTTATGATATATATCATGATGTTATGGGTGAACTACTTTCTTGTCATGAGTTGGATGTAGGAGAGTTTCATCCCTCAGAGCATGATGAAAGAAGAACATCATCAGAGAGGATGACATAGATGGAGGTGTTAGGGGAAGGCATAGATACAGCTATAACCCATGCACACACCATGTTAGATAGTACTCATTATATGAATTATTTGAATTGTTAGCATTAATACATTTTTTGATGTTATCTACATTTTGATAATTGATTATGTGTGTTAGTTGTGTGTTACTTCAGTTTAATGCTTATATGGAAATAATCTTGTGTGATTGCATTGTGGCTATTATACGTAGATTTAGTGTATAATGTTACTGTATGATTATGTCATATTATTATATTCATGATTGTTAATGCTTAAAAGAATGTAAATATGCATGAATAGTATCTAATTACTACTATCTATAAACTAGCCATAATGTCTTTGAAATGTTTTAAAACATTAGTTGGTTATCATTATGATATTTGGGAAATATCATTATATAGCTTAACGCCTTAATAAATATGATGATTCCACACTATGACTCATTATAACCATGATATATCATCCTTCACAACCATAAATATGCCATTTGAGTTAAGCATTGCATGTAGTCTTAGGGTTTATAACTAGCCTAAGGTAGAAAAAGAATGCTTTTATCTCTATAAGCATATGTGAGTCTAAGTTAGCATTATTTACATGATATTATAACTATTTTCATGTTTAGTCTTCCATATTTTGATATGTACAATTATGATAGCATCTAAATAAGAGTTTTGCTATGATCTCATGAAGACAAGAAAGTGTTGTGACCATGAACTGATCATTCGAGCCTAGATCCAAACTTTACCATGCATTCTATGAACCTTGATAGACAGCTATGGATTATGACAGTCAAGCTACAGATTATGATAGTCAAGCTATAGACTTTGGCCGTCATGTTATGGACTCTCATAGCTCATTATAGACTCATCCATATCATGTTCCATGGCATTCCAAAAGTTCTTTTAGCTATTCCATGATTATCTATAAATCCTTTAGATACTTTATACACACACACACACACACACACACACACACACACACACACACACACACACACACACACACACACACACACACACACACACACACACACACACACACACACACACACACACACACACACACACACACATATGTATAACTTTCCATTTATATAAGCTAGTAGATACAGGTTACAACTCTAGATAAGATGGTATGGATACATTGTATATAAGATCTGGTGATCAGATATGGTTGAAAAAAGTAGTTTCAAATCCCACAAGGATATTCCCAACTGCGTGTGGATATTAATGCAATGCTCTTCTCTATTTTGACCATATAAACTAATCTCTCTGAATATCCTCTTGTTTAGTTAGTTAAGTTATTACCTAGTATTTAGGATAGTTAGTTTCTTTTGTGTCCAATAAAATATAGATCCGTGCTTGATCTATAGGAGTAAAAAATATTGTTAGATTTGTTATTTTGAATACAAGAGATTTTGTAGTAGAATACTCTTTCATTTCTACGTGTTAAGAAAACTTTCTAAGGAATGAATTATTTTAACCCTGAATCCAAGGGTGAGCAAGGGCCCACTCCCCAAGGAGATAGGATGTTACTTCTGGTATTTATAATTTATTTCTTATTTGTTTTTAATTATAATTAATATAAATACTTTATGAAATTAGATTAATAACTTGCACATTAGAATATATTTTAATGTGTGTGTGCTTTAAGATTTTAATAAGCATTTATCATTTCTTCAATTTCAACAATCTTATTTCTATAACTTAGTTTAGATTGTGGGTTTGATATTTGATTTCAATGTGTTTACTTTTAAACAACATTATGTGATTTGATTTCAAAGCATTTTATTCAATTTGGTGTGTTTACATTTTGATCAATTGTGTTTATTTCAATCATTTAGTTAAGACATTAGGAAGTAGGAACTTAGGATAGATCAACACCAAAAAACCTCCAACCAACATTGTTAGTTGAACCTAATAAATACCTTGCTACAAATAGTATTGGACATTGGCCTTGGTAATAAGTGACACCAACACAAATTGCTTAAATGAAGGGGTGACAATGACACCCATCAAAATAAATATAACAAAAGACATTGGATAGTCTATATAATGTAATAATAACATAACGATTACATTGTTATAATGTTATTATGTTTGGTATAAGATTTATCTAATTTACCATTACTATTAAAAGAATATCATAGACTTTCTATTAATAACATTCTATGTAAAGTCATTAGCTTGATTATCTTTCACAAGTTATTAACAAAATTGTATAGTATCCTAAGGACTAAACCTAGTCATTTTTTGCATGCATAGACCATGGTAATGTTTGAAGTGATTATTTATCATTAATAATTATGTTAAAATTAGACTTTTGTAAGGTGATACATAGGTATGTAATGTAAATATATTGTGCAAGTGTTAATATATTAAAATAATGATTAAGGAATTTTGGGAAAGTTCTAGAGAAATTAGGGTTTTTTTGGTTTAGTCAAAATGAAGTTAATTGGGATTAGTTTTAGTTTTGGATGGATAATTTGGGTTATGCATGGATAATTGTGAGCTTTGAGCTAATATTTGCATGAAATCCTGAATGGGAAAGATGGACATAAAAATAAAGATAAATGGGGAGTTGGAAAAGAGAATGACATGACACAAAAATGAGAAGAGAGAGAGAAGAGCAAAGGAGAGATATTTTCTAATTCATACAATTGCAATTGGAAGCCATATAAGATTGGTGATGTATTTTAATTATTACTTGAATCAAGAAAAACCTATGTGTATATTTACCTCTTAGGGTCTTTGTAATTTATCTGCATTTGAATATTGATATAGGTTTATCCCTATGGATGGCTCAAACATCCATAGAACTAAACCTCTATTCCCTAAATCCTTATAAAAAGGCAAGAAAATTATTTGTGTATATCTAATAGGGTTAAATGGATTTATTGTTGAAATGGCAAATGCCCTATCTTAGGAAATTTTGAACCTTGGTAGATGGTTTTATTATAAATAAAGACTGAGTTCTATTTTAGAAGTCATATTATAAATATATGCTCAGTTATATGTATGTTGAAATCTTAAGCATATAAATATAACACACAAGACTTGTGTGTATTTTGACAAATACGAAGTCTAAGTTGAATTGATAAATGAATGGTTTAACATAAAAATTATGTGTATTATTTGTTATGAGGTTTGTCTAGGGTTAGTGAATTATATTTGGGGATTATGTATATTTGTCATTTAAAATAATGAAAATATATATATGGTTTGTGTATGTATTTGTTACATAAAACCATGAAATTATATACATATGGAATGTGCACTTTTGTTAATCAAACAATGAGAACATATAAGTATAAACAGTGTATACATTTATTATCCAAACTGTGAACATATGTATATCAAGAATGTGTGTAATTATCCTTCAAAACCAAGAAGACATATATAGTTCTGAGTTCAATTGTTTTCAAAACATGATCCTCTATAGAAAAAAACAAGGGACTATGTGCATATCCTTATAAGTATATCTCAATTATGAGTTTTATATTTTAAAGGAATTCTATTGAGGCAACTATTATAACTATCTTGATATCTAATAGCATATATAATAAGTGGTTTATAGTGTTGAATTAGATAATAGTACCATTGGAATATCTCATACATATATAAAAAGGGTCATATGACCTGTATATCAATTAGGTGGAAGGGTATTAGGAACGAGTTCCATTACAAAACTTGTAGCATTTTTAGAGTCTTTAAGCTAATGAGTTTTATTTAAAATAAATACGATAGTGTCAAGCTTGAAAGGACACATGTGAACTATTTATATTGTTCGAACACGTATACAAACTATGTAAGATTTGTTGTCATATAGCTCACAATGATTTTGTATTGGATGTCAATTTGATATATTTGATACTTATAAAAACTCAGAAATAGTATAAACTTTCAATAAATAAAAAAAGGTAGAATATAGGTCTGTATAGTTGATGTTTATTGTACTCTGTTTTCAATCATTCGAGACAATATATCTTGTATATTATATTATTTTTATTATTGAAACATTATACTAGTTGGAAATGTAATTATTTACTCATCATACATTAATAGCAGTGGTTGTATTATTATACCATTCATGGCTAGAACCATGTAATTACTTTCTATATGTAGTTATGTTTTGTTTCATGTGATGTTAGTGATCAATAGCTAATAGATGTTACATGTTTATTTCATGGTTAACATACTTAGTGTGTTATACTAGGATTAGTTATTATATTCTCATGGTGTAATCTAATGAAAGAATATGTGGAATATTTTTTTTAAAAGTATTACGTTATTCTAGTAAATCCCAGTGGGGATGTTATATTGTGGTATCAGAGATGTGGCTCAAACTCTAAGACTTAATGAGTCCACTAACATTTTTATATCCTTCTATTAACATAAAAGAGAATGGTGTGAGCTAGATCATATGGAGAGGGTCCTTCAAATGTCAATGAAATTAATCCTTCATTTGATCCTAACCAATTTCCCTTTGAGCAAGCAAAAAAGTTAGATCAGATTTTTACAGCCATGAATGAAACAAGGGACCAAATTATATCCCTAAAATAGGAAATTAATGGACATGAAGAGGAATCCCATTAGGATGCACCTAAATATCATCTTGCTAAGTAAGAACTTCCTTAAGATTAAAGACATGAGGAAGTACCTCAGGATGGGAGATTACGTGTAGCTATAGAATTAGATAGGGATATGAAAAAGGTGAATCCACCTAAGTTCAATGGAACTATTATGGGAGACAGAGTTAAAGCATGTTTTATTGAGATGGAGAAGTATTTCAAGATTCCAAACTACCCTGAGGTTACCAAAGCAGTTTGGAGAGCTTACCAATTGGCTGGTGAAATAGCTACATGGTGGGCTAAAAAGAAGCTGGAAATGAATCTTAACTTGATGACCACTACTTGCGAGGAATTTGTGACACGGTTTAGATCATGGTGGCTTCTATAGTTATATTTTAACCAAAATTTTATAGATCTTAGAATCTAAAGTAAGGAGACCTATCAGTGAATGACTTTAGGGAACAGTTCATGAAACTTCTAAAATATGTACCTAAGTATTAGGTGGATGAGAGGTTTGTTGGGGATCAACCAACAATGATTACACTTGTGAAAGCAGTAAATGTGGAAATAAATTAGATAGATAAGTAACTAGAATGATAAATAGCATAGAACAAGAGATACAAGAAAACACCCTGAAAACTTGTATTAAAACTCTTTACAAAAGGAATACAATTGAAGAAACTTCTTTCTTCCACACCTCTCTCAGATGCACAAGATCTCTCACTAGATCTCTATTCCTTAAGAGCTCTCTCTCTCAAGTACAATCAATTCCAACAACCTGGATTGATACAACTCTGTACTGTCCTTCAAACATTCACAATGTTCTACTCATACAATTCAAAATAAGCTAAGAAGATCTTTCCTACATATAGAATTAGGAAACTTGAGCATGCTCTTACAACCAACAGTTAAGCCTCTTGAACAAGGGCTCTAAAAACAATCTTGCTAATAATAGAAACGTGAACTTAAGACTAAGACTTAAACTCATCATGCAAACACTCGCTTCTGTCCTCGAAAATAGCATTCTAGATGCACAGGTAACCGACGCCGGTTCCTGCCTGTTTGCCTATGACCATCGTCGGCCGATCCTCTGTCGACGTCGGCGTTTCTTCAACTGCTCCTAACCGACGTCGATCGCTCCTGACCGACGCCGGTGACTGTGTAAACCTGCAACTATATAATGCACTCATATGTGAAGCTTTTAGGCTCCACACCTTAACAATCTCCCACTTGGAGATAAATAGCTACACCAGTACCTGTACAGCAACATCTTCTAGCTCCTCCATCTTCAACTCAATCATGAAGACCAACAGAATTTGAATGAAGATTCAACTTCTCCTTTGTAACCGGCTTGGTTAAAATATCAGCAGGATTCCTATCTGTATGGATCTTCTCCAGCTTCAACTCACCATCTTCCAATACCTGCCGTATGAAGTGGTACCTTAGCTATATGTGCTTGGTTCTTGAATGAAAGGCTGAATTATTAGCCAAATGGATTGCACTCTGACTGTCACTATACAATCTGCAACTTCCATGCTCCCTTCCAAGCTCTTCCAAGAACCGTGTCATCCATATCATCTCTTTGCTAGCTTCTGTGGCTGTAATATACTCTGCTTTTGTAGTTGAAAAAGAAACAACCTTCTGCAACTTAGATATCCAGCTAACCGCCATTCCACCTACAGTGAAAACATAACCTGTGGTGCTCCTCCTACCATCCAAATCACCTGCCATATCTGAATCTACATAACCATGTAGAGAAGTATGTGAACCTCCATAGCACAAGTGCCTACTGTTGGTTCCTCTCAGATATCTAAGGATCCACTGAACTGCTTTCCAATGTTCCTTACTTGGATTGGCCATATACTTACTTACAACTCCCACTACTTGGGTAATATCCGGTCTAGTACACACCATTGCATACATCAAACTTCCTACTGTGGAAGAAAATGGAACCTTACTCATGTACTCTACCTCATCATGTGAATTAGGACATTATTCTTTACTCAACTTAAAATGTCCAGCCAAAGGTGTGCTTACCGGTTTAGCATCCTGCATATTGAACCGTTTCAACACCTTGTCCACATAATCTTCTTGAGACAATATCAACCTGTGATTTTTCCTGTCTCTCTTAATGCTCATGCCAAGGATTTTCTTTGCTGCTCCCAAATCCTTCATAGCAAATGTTTGAGCTAATTTCACCTTAAGCTCAGAGATATCCTACATGTGTGATCCTGCAACCAGCATATCATCTACATACAACAATAGAATAATATATCTACCATTATCAAATCTCTTGAAATACACACAATGGTCAGATTGACACCTAGTGTAGCCATGCTCAGTCATAAACCTGTCAAATTTCAAATACCACTGTCTAGGAGCTTGCTTGAGGCCATACAAGCTTTTCTTCAATCTGCACACCAACTTCTCCTTACCCTTGACCTCAAATCCTTCTAGCTGTTCCATGTATATTTCCTCGTCCAAATCTCCATGAAGAAACGTTGTCTTAACATCTAGCTGCTCAAGATGCAAATCCTCAAAAGCAACCAAAGACAATACAACCTGTATAGAAGTCATTTTAACAATAAGAGGAAAAATCTCACCAAAATCAATACCTGGCTTTTGTGCAAATCCTTTCACAACCAACCTGGCCTTATATCTCATCTGTCCATTCTCACCTTCCTTCAACCTGTAGGTCCATTTGTTCTTCAGTGTCCTCTTACCAGCTGGCAATTCAACCAAATCCCATGTTTGGTTCTCTCTCAAGGACTCCATCTCCTCAACCATGCCACACTCCCACTGACTCTTGGACTCCACCTATAATGCTTCTTCAAAACTCTCTGGTTCTCTACCATCAGTTAGCAATAAATAGTATAAAGAAGGAGAATATCTAATTGGAGGCTTACTTACCCTTTCTGACCTCCTGATGGGTGTCTGGGACTCGTTCACAACACGCTGTCCACCCAAATTCTCTGACATTGACCGACCTCGGCCACCTGTAGACCTGTTACTGGCCGACGCCAGTTCTTCTTGGCTGACATCGGTACCTGTTCGACCGACGTCAGTCTTTGTATGACCGACATCAGTTTCTGTGCTATCGACGTCGGTTCCTACCCTACCGACATCGGTCTCTGTGTTTTCCTGCAAGTGATTATTTATTTTTCCCGCGAGCTCATTTTGGACTGTCACCTCGTCTAATTCTTCATTGCTCTGCCCAGATTGATTCAGCTTCCTCATCTGATCACTATACATCACTTTTTCATTGAAAACAACATCACGGCTCCTAATTACCTTGTTAGTTCCTAGATTCCAAAATCTAAAACCAAAATCATTTGAGCCATAGCCAATAAATGTGCACCTCATAGACTTAGCATCAAGCTTCTTTCTATTTTCTTTATCTATGTGCACAAAGGCTTCACAACCAAAAACTTTGAGATATGAGAGATCTACCTTTTTACCTATCCATGCCTCTTCTGGAATTCTACCATCCAGAGCTGTAGAGGGTCCTCTGTTAATCAGGTACACTACGGTGTCAACAGCTTCTGCCCAAAACTCTAAGGGCAACCCAGCATGCAATCTCATACATTTTGCACGCTCCATGATTGTTCTGTTCATCCTTTCAGCAATTCCATTCTGCTGAGGTGTCCTTGGAACCATCCTTTGCCTACGGATTCCATGTGTATAACAATACCAGTTGAACTTAAGACTGCAGAACTCACCGCCATTGTCAGATCTCAAGCACTTCAATCTTTTGCCTATTTCATTCTCAACCATAGCTTTCCAAATCTTAAAAGTCTCAAATACATCATATTTCTTCTTAATACAGTAGATCCATACCTTTCTTGTAGCATCATCTATGAATGTAACATAGTACTGTGATCCTCCAATAGAGGCTACCTGAGCCAGTCCCCACACGTCTGTGTGAACAAGCTGTAACTTATGCCTTTTCTTAGTAGACCCAGTCTTGAGAAAACTAACCCTTTTCTATTTTCCAAATACACAATGCTCACAAAATTCTAGATCCATACTTTTCAAATCTGAAAGCTTACCTTTAGACTTAAGAATTGACATCCCCTTCTCACTCATGTGGCCAAGCCTTGAGTGCCACAATTTAGCATCCACATCTGAAGTGGATAATACAGAAAGAGAAATATTAGTAACACAATTACATAAATAGAGAGTACCTTCTCTCTTACCTTTGGCCATAACAAGTGCACCCTTGGTCACCTTCCAAGATTCTGCTGTGAGAGTTACTGTACAACCCTCATCCCCTAACTTTCCTGCAGAAATCAAATTTCTCTTCAAGCTAGGAACATGCATCACATCTCTCAACACCCATGTGTTGCCATTCTGCATCTTCAGCTGCACTTTACCTTTGCCAATAATCTTACAAGGCTCACCATCCCCTAAGTACACTATTCCAAAATCTCCATGGATATAGTCACTGAAATATTCTCTGTTAGGGGTAGCATGGAAAGATGCACCAGAATCTAATACCCAAGATTTTATATTATTATGCAAAGAAAAAATTAGAGCATCTTGTGTAATACCTGCAACCTTTTCCTCTTCCTTTCCTTCGTGATGATTGTCCTCCTTAGGCTTTAACCAGCAATCTCTGCTTATGTGCCCCATCTTTCCACAATTCCAGCATTGTGGCCTTCTGCCATTTCTGGATTTGGATCTACCTCTCACCTTAGACTTAGATCTTGATCTCCTCTTGCTCTTCTCTTTTTGCCTCCCCCTGCTCTCGAGATTTAAAGCGTTCCCTGATGTTTCCTCTGTGCTTTTCCTGTGAATTTCCTCATTCAAAATAACACTAACAACATCCTATACTTTTAAAATATTCGAAGCAGATGCAGTATTAGAAATTGCCATTACCAAGCCATGCCAGCTTTCAAGCAAAGAACATAGTATTAAAAGAGCTTTTATTTCATCATCAAATACAATATTGACTAAACTTAATTGATTAACAATTCCATGGAAATCATTCAGGTGATTAGATACAGATCCACCTTCTTGCATATGCAAATTAAATAACTGCTTCATAAGATATACCTTATTAGAAGCTGAGGGTTTTTCATACAAATTTGCTAAAGTAGTCATTAACTCTACCATTGTTTTTGCCTGTGATAAATTAGATATCACAGTGGATGCTAGACTCAGTCTTATAGACCCCAGAGCCTTTCTATCAAGAACTTCCCATTCTTCATCCTCCATGTCCTTGGGCTTCTTTGCAATTCCACCTAACGGTAAGTAAAGATCTTTCTGATACAGATAGTCCTCTATCTGCATTCTCCAATGTTGATAGTTCTTGCCATTAAACTTCTCCATTCTCAATTTACTTTCTTTTGCCATTGCTTCTCCCACTCAAACAGAAATCCCTGCAGAAACCCCTGTGAGCAACCTGTAATCAATACACACTACACAGATCTGAACCACCTGTTAGTGAACCTGAGCTCTGATACCACTTGTTGGGGATCAACCAACAATGATTACACTTGTTAAAGCAATAAATGCAGAAATAAATTAGATAGATGAGTAACTAGAATGATAAATAGCACAGAACAAGAGATACAAGAAAACACCCTGAAAACTTGTATTAAAACTCTTTACAAAAGGAATACAATTGAAGAAACTTCTTTCTTCCACACCTCTCTCAGATGCACAAGATCTCTCACTAGATCTCTATTCCTTAAGAGCTCTCTCTCTCAAGTACAATCAATTCTAACAACCTGGATTGATACAACTCTGTATTGTCCTTCAAACATTCACAATGTTATACTCATACAATTCAAAATAAGCTAAGAAGATCTTTCCTACATATAGAATTAGGAAACTTGAGCATGCTCTTACAACCAACAATTAAGCCTCTTAAACAAGGGCTCTAAAAACAATCTTGCTAATAATAGAAATGCGAACTTAAGACTAAGACTTAAACTCATCATGCAAACACTCGCTTCTGTCCTGGGAAATAGCATTCTGGATGCACAGGTAACTGACGCTGATTCCTGCCTGTTGCCTGTGACCGTCGTCGGCCGATCCTCTGCCGATGCCGGCGTTTCTTCAATTGCTCCTGACTGACATCAATCGCTCCTGACCAACGCCGGTGACTATGTAAACCTGCAACTATGTAATGCGCTCATATGTGAAGCTTTTAGGCTCCACACCTTAACAAGGTTTAAGATCAAGAATTTTATCATGGGATTAAAACCCTAGATCGGTGGAGAGGTGGATGTTCATGGACCATCTACCATAGACCAAGTCTTCAAGAAGGTAGTCAAACAAGAATAGAAGTTAAAATCTCTTGCTTGAGTCAAAGATAAGTTTTTAAAAAAATTGGAAGTTCTAAGCTAAATTTCAAAAAGAAGAACTAGAAGTAGAGGAGTGGAGACTCCAAGAGTTTATTCAAGAGTTAGAATACTAAATTTAACAGTGGTTTAGGTAACAAGAAACTAGGTAATTGTTTCAAAGGTAGTTTCAAGGGAAACCAACAATCTAGCAAGAAGGGACCACTTAGAGGTTGCTTCATTTATGGAGGTGACCATTTTACACGTGAGTGTACCCAAGATAAATCAAGAAATAAATGTTTTTCTCCTCAACAAAGAACATTTCATCAATGTATTTATGTGACAATTAATAATCGGTAAGTCAAATTCCAAGCTTCACCCATATAACTATTAGGTATTTTCTTTGAATATCTAGTTTCCATTTTGATAGATACAACAGCTACAAAATGTTTTATAGCTCCTAGAATTCCAAATAAACTATTTATGAAAATTGGATTAATGGAAAATGCATGGTCGATATAATATGGGAATGATTCAAAATTCAAAGTTGATAAGTGTTTAATTGAAGTAGAGATTAGGTTACCCTAATTCATAATAGTAGTGTATCTTTATGCAACACCACTAGGGTCATATGATGTGATCTTAGGGTTCAAATGGATTTCAAAGCATAAATGCAAGGTTGACTTATATCTTAAGAAGGTTGAGTGTTTAGATGATTTTGGAAATCAAACATAAATTTAGGGTGAGAAAAAGGAGTTAAAGCTTAGGTAGGTTTCTACAATACAACTTAGGAAGTCTCAAAGAAAAGGATGCCAAGATAAGATAAATGAAATGGAGGAATTTAAGAAACCATTTATTGAATATTACCCTTTCTTTAGGAATTTTCATGATTTGTTTCTAGAGGAATTGTCAGGATTGCGTCCTAAACGAGAGTTTGATTTCTCAATTGATATCATACTGATAATCAACACTAATATTGAGAGGCGGGTGAATCAATATTATATAAACTTTTAATTTAAAACTAAAATCCACACATAAACATTCACAAAAATAGATGACATAGTGACATCATATTTACGTGAAAAACCCTTTCAGGAAAAAACCACAAATGATGAGCTACTTGGATCTACTGTCTAATCTAGATAAAAATATAAATAAATACAAAGTATTTGTAGGAACCAACCTCATGGAGACACAAATCCCCACACAAAATAAATTATCTTTCAAATAACACTCTACTTTTTTTTCTTCTTTGCTCAAATGATATGCATAAACAAAATATTCTCTTCCTCTCTTCCTTCTCTCTCACACTTATATGATATTCAATCAAATAGAATGCTTTTAATACTTCCACATATCTTCTCCTTTATATAGCCTTTAAAAACTTTTCACAAAGGATGCATCCCATCCAAGAGGCACCTCTTCACCAAAATATGTGACTGTTGACATTTTCGTCAACATTTCTATCGACATGTTTGTTAACATTTCCATCAACATTTGGACATTTCTATTCACTTCCATCAATAATTCCATTTGACACTTATGTTCACTTTCAAAAAAAAATCTATTTGACATTTCCATTCATATTTGTTACAATTACTTTGATATCAATGAAAATTATTCCAACAATCTCCCCCTTTGTCATTGATGGCAATCCCCATGAATCAGTATATAAACTCCCCCTTACTATGGTTCTCCTCCTTTTCTCCCCTATCTTTAATTCTCCCTTTTTGACATCCTTGGCTACAGGTTTTCCATGGTTCTCCCTCTGAACCGATGTTACTTCTTGAGACTTTAGTGACTTGATGAGAAGGGTATCACAACCAAATTTTGTCTAAGGTACTCAAAAATTCCTTTTGAGAGGGGCTTTATGAAAATATTCACTATCTGTTATTTTATGGAAACGTAGTCCAACTTAACATTCTTTTCATCTTCTTTCTCTCTTAAGTAATGATATTTGATCAAAATATGCTTAGTTATATAGTGTATATCTAGATTCTTTGAAATGTTAATTACACTAGTATTATCACAGAATATAGAAATATGGTCATCATTTTCTACCTTAATATCTTATAGAGTTTGCTTCATTTATAAAACTTGTGTGCAACTTGATACTATTGCTATATATTCTACCTCCATTGTGGACAAGGAAATAGAAGGTTGTTTTTTGCTCAACTAAGACATTAAATTTCCACCAAGAAAAAATGCTCCTCCACTTGTGCTTTTCCTATCATCCATGTCGTTTGCCCAATCTACATCTATATATTTTGTTAAGGTGAAATATTCACCTCTTGGATACCAAAAACCATAATATAAAGTCACTTTTATCTATTTGAATATCCTCTTAACTGCTTGCACATGTATTTCTTTTGGGGTTGCTTGGAAACATGCAATTAAACCAACTACTTGCATGATATCTGGTGTAAAGGTTATTGTGTACGATAAGCTATCAAGAATTGCCTTGTATAGAGTCTGATTTGCTTTAGGATACTAATCATCCTTACTCAACATGAATCCTATAACCATGGGTGTGTTGAATGGTTTGAAATCTTCCATTTCAAACTTCTTTAACATCTCCTCTACATACTTAGTTTGAGAGATAAATATTCCCTTTTCAGATTGATAAATTTGTAAACCAAAGAAAAATGACAACTCTTCTATCATTAACATCTCAAACTCATTTTGTATATTTTTGGAAAACTCTTGGTATATTTTTATATCATCTCTTCCAAAAATAATATCATCTACATACATAATAACAATCAATTGATGATTACCTTATGTCTTAATATAGAGATTATTATTTCTTACTCCTATTTTAAACCCTTATTGAAAAAGATATGTGTCAAGTCTTGAGTACTATGCTCAAGGGGCTTGTTTTAGCCCATGTAGTGACTTTTTAAATTTGCACACAAAATCCTTATTTTTTGACAATAGAAAACCTTTCAACTGCTAAATGTAAACTTTTTTCTCTAGTTTGCCATTTAGAAATGCAGATTTGACATCCATTTGAAAAACCTTAAAATTCTTACAGCTAGCAATACAAAGAACATTCTAATGGTTTCTAATCAAGAAACAAGAGTAAAGGTTTCTTCCAAGTCAATACCTTCTACTTGATCATACCCTCTACATACTAACATTGCCTTATTTCTGGTTACATCCTCATCTTCATTCAGCTTATTTCTAAAGACCCATTTGGTGTCAAACACATTTTTGTCCTTTGGTCTTGGAACAAGTTCCCAAGTTTCATTCCTTTGTATTTGGTTTAATTATTCCTCTATGGCCTTGACCCAATGTTCATCTTTCCTAGCTTTTACAATATTTTTAGGCTTTATTTTTTATAACAAAGATAAATTAACTTGCTCAAATGTACTTACAATCCTCTATCAAGTTTGCACCCAACATCTTTATCATCAAGAATCAAATTTTCTCCATGATTCTTATGAATAAATCTTGATGGTGTGTTAATATCTTACAATTCCTCTTCTTCCATTTCTTCTTCGACTTCATTTTGGTCTAATTCTTCTAAGTGATCACTTATTTGTGTGGTCACCTTATATTCTCTAAACTTATCTACTCTTACATCGACACTTTAGACAATATTTTGAAGTCTTTTATTATAGAATCTATAAGATTTACTCCTTGGGGAGTATCCAAGGAAAATACTTTTTTCAAATCTAGAGTCAAGCTTTCCCAAATCTTCATCATTTATCTTAATGTAACATTTGCTTTGAAATACCCTAAAGTATTTAATGGTAGTTGGTTTACCCTTTCATAGCTCGTAAGGTGTTTTGGTATTATTTACTATAATTTGTCCTCTATTAAGGATGTAAACTTCCATCTTAACTACTTCTCCCCAATACCTATTTGACAATTTATGTTAGGAATAAATATAAATATTGATGTAGAACAATTTCACAGAATCATAATAATAATAGATATAAATAGAGATGCAGAAAGAATAGAAATAAACATGCAAAATAAGAAAATTAGATTTAGCATGGTTCACCCAATATGGGATACATCTACCAACAAACGCTTGTTTAGATTTTATTAAAATCCACAAGAGTAGAAACCACTCTCAGATCAATCTTCTCACAATTGCAATACACAAATATTGTTTGGAGTTGTGCTCAACAAACCCTCCCGAATTTGCACCTGAATTCACACACTTTGTTTTTCCTTCTCAACCCCTTGTTATCATGATGTATTACCTATGAAATATCCATCTATACATAATACATCAAAAAAGTGGTATTCAAAACAATGGGTACCAAAACCATGGGCAGAATCAACCCAAAAAGATTGTACAGTACATTTTAAATGTATAGTATTTGAAATACATTGTAATTTAGAAATAGGCTCCACAACATAATAATTTGGATGCATTCAACATAGACCTTACCATCTCCTGGACCATTTGGTTCTTTCTTTCAGTAACTCCATTTTATTTTGGAGTTTGTGTAGCTGTGAGTTATCTTCTTATTCCATACTCATAAAATTTATTGAATTCATTTGAGAGGAACTCACCCCCTCGGTCTAACCTTAAGCATTTGATCTTTGGATCTATTTCACTTTTTATTAAAGCTGTAAAAATTTAAAGTTCTCAAATGCATCATATTTATCCTTTAGAAGAGTAATCCATGTCATTCTAGAAAAGTCATAAATTAACAACATAAAGCAACTCTCACCATTTATAATTTGATTTTTTGTGGGCCCACATAAGTCATTATGGATTAATTCCAAAGGCTTTATTGTTGAATACTCCTTTGGGTTAAATTTGCCTCTAGTTTGCTTTCCATGCAGACATGGATTTCAAATGATGTTTGAAGGTTTCATGATTTTTGGAATGTCTCTCACACATTGCCTATTGCTTATTTTCACCAGATTGTCAAAATTCATATGGCCCATTCTCTTGTGCCATAACCAACTCTCATTTGATTATGTCATATAGCATCCTTCTTTCTTAACTTTACTGAGCATATATAAGTTATTTATGATTCTATTTGCATCTACAACTAATCTTCCTAAATTAGCTTTCCTTAGTTCATATCCTTGAGGATGGAAAGTGAGGATGTGTCCTTGATCACACATTTAACTTAGACTTATGAGATTACGCTTCAGCCCTTCAATGTACAACACATTCTCAATTTTTATCTTTCCATAATTTAGACTGAGGTTACCTTTGCCCATTATCCTTGTTGTAGCGTTTTCTCCAAATTTTATTATTCCTTCACTTACTTTCTTCAAAGAATGGAACTTGCTCGTGTCTACTATCATATGGCTCGACCATCCACTATCAATGTACCACTATTGTTCTTCATTTTACACATAAAAATTAGTTGAATGAGCATGGATTTCTCTTTCTCTTCCTCTTGTTTCTTCTTCTAAGATTTTATAGATTTTGTTTTATGCTTGGCCAAGGTATCCACTTTCCTAGTTTGCTTTGTATTTTTTACATAAACATTTCTACAATATTGTGCTATATGGCCAACTTTATTGCACTTATAACACACAATATCATATTCATTATAATATGATAGTACAACAAATGAGTTATGGTTTGAATAACCATAATCACTTTTATTCCAACCATTATTCCTTTCATGAATCTTATAATTTATTGCCTTATGACTAAACTTGTTATAATAAAAATAATAACCATTGATACTTGATCATGTAAGATTGTCGATAGAAATATATTCTAAAGTTTCTTGTGGGAACCTCATGCCACTTATTCTCATCTTTGTCATCCTTTTGAGGAATGTTGTTCTTTCAAAGAATCTCAAATTCCTTTTTCGATGATACAACAACATATTTTGAATTATCCTTGGTGATATTTTGTTTCTCCTCATAGCTAATACCATCTTGAGGAATGATTTTTTTTGGCTATTAAGAATGTTATCCAAGATATCGGTGTTATTTTCAGATTTTAAGCTATTTCTCAGCTTAACACTAGACTTCTCCAATTCCTTTCTTAAATCAACAATTTTAGTTTCAAGCTTAGTAAAATTTTCCTCTTTTGATTTTAGTTGATCTCTTATTACCTCCTCAATTATTTTTGCCTTTTCTAATTGAGTTTTTAGACTGGTAATGATCTTTTTAGACTCTTTGAATCTTTGAGACATGTTTATTTTCAAATTTCTACCTTATTTATATTTTTGAAGCTACAATTTTTTATTTAAAGACTTTTTCCTAAGCCTCTTTATTTCGTTCAAAGCACAAACAAGTTCTTCTTCCAGATCCACTTCTCCTTTATCCTCAAGATTTTCTTCCTCTTATATAAACATTTGGTCTTCATAATTATTTTTTTATATTTTCATGAAAAGAGTTTCTTATCTATCACTCTTTGAAGTACTCTCATTACTTTCTTCTTCTGAGAAACTCTCCTTGGTATAGAGGTTTTTCTTATATCTGTTAGAGTTTTTCTTTTTTCCATATTTACTTGGCTTATAGTTATTTTTGTATGAATGTTTGTTCTTTCCTACCTTAGCATGTTATTCTTCATCCCTATTATCATATTTTGCATGAGGACACTTAGCAGTGAAAATTCCTATCTCACCATAATTGAAACATTTAAAAGGAAGCTTAATTTTATACTTACCAGATCCTTTTTTAAAATATCTTAAAAAAAGAGCTTCTTCTTCTAATTCATCACTTGACTCAAGTTTTGCATTTTTGACTTTCTTTGAATCTTTGAAGGCTACTTTGCACTTTGATGGTTTTTCTATTTCTATCCTCATTTTATATGATGTGAGGATTCTATGCAACTCATCCATCTTTAACATGTTCAGATCTTTTATTTCCTCAATTGCCAAAACCTTAGGATCAAATCACAAGGGGAGATATCTTAGTATATTTTTTACTATTATTGGCTCTTCTTTTTTTCACCAAGTCCTCTAATGGTATTCATAATTTTTTCCACATGAAGAAGATAGGCTACAACATTTTCTTCTTCTTTCATTTTTAAACTCTCAAACTGCCTTCTGTGGGTTTGGAGCTTAGCCTACTTTACTTTAGTATCCCCCTCATAGATATTTTGAAGTTTTTCTCATGTCTCCTTTGTTGTGTCATAATGCATAACTTTGACAAAATCATATTCATATAAGCCACATAATATTGCATTTAAATCTTTGGCATTATTTTCATTGGCCCTCAATCTGCTTTGATCCATCGGTGGGATTTGAGGAGTTTTATATCCCATTAATATCAATTACTAAATATCAAACCCTAGAGCCATTAGATAGGTTTTAATTCATATACTCTAGAAATCATAATTTGTTCCATCAAATAATAGAGCTTTGTTTGTGGAGAAACCCTCTGGTACTTGATGACTGGCCATGTGTGTTGTTAAGATCTACCTTCCATTAATTAGATTATTCTTGAAGGAACTCACTATAATACCAATTGATAAGCAACACTAATACTCAGAGGAAGGTGAATTAGTATTATATAAATGTTTAATTTAAAATTTAAATCCACACATAAATCATTCACAAAATAAATAACATAGTGACACCATATTTATGTGGAAAACCCTTTCGATAAAAATCATAAATGATGAGTTGTTTAGATCTACCATCCAAATCCAGCTGAAAATATAAATGAATACAAAGTGCTTGTAGCCACCAAACCACTAGAGACACTGATGCCCAACACCAAACACCACCTTAAAAATTTTGAAGGCACCAACCTCCTAGAGACACTAATCCCCACACAAAATAAATTATCTTTTGAATAGCACTCTGCTTTCTTTTATTCTTTTCTCAAATGATATGTATAAACATAATTATACTCTCCCTCTCTTCCTTCTCTCTCATATTTATATAACCTTCAATCAAATCAAAATTTTTTAATACTTCCACATATCTTATCCCTTATTGTTAGGTTGTGGAGCTAAAAGCTTCACTGATGCAGACATGGAGGAGGTTGCAGAAGAGTTGCGGAGTGTCACAGACACCGGCGTCGGTTAGGCCAACTGACGTCGGCAGGTAGGAGACATGAAGCAACCGATGTCGGTCAGATATTGGCCGGCGTCGATGATCCCCAGGTGGACAGGGACCGACGTCGGTCGCCTGTGTGGTTTGACTGCGAGTATATTACGGGCAGTTGGTTGATGAACCAAGTGTTTGCATGATGAGAGCCAATTTTAGACTCATAACTACGGATCTAATTATTGTAATTAGATGTCTAATTATTGTTTGGATGAGATCTATATAATAGACTCATGGTTGTATTGGAAATGAGTGCTAGGGAGTAAGACAGCAAACAGCTCCTTCAGAGAGAGGTAGAGCAATGGTGTGTTCCTCCTAATACCACAGTACCAGGTGTGTGGGTGCTGGATTGGAGAATCAGCAGGGTTCTTCAAGTATGTATGATCTTGGTCATCAGGTGAGCATGGCCTTTATAGGAGATCTACATGGTAAGTAAGATCATTGATCTGTAGGTGTATGTGTGTGCAAGGCCAAGGTTCATAGGTGTGTAGAACTAGGTTGATTTGCAGGTGTGCAAGATCAGATAGGACAATAACACAACAGGGAGCAAAATCAGGCAGGATCTACTTGGAGTACGGGTGTGTACTCAGATAAAGCAGAGAGGAAGGCAAGGCAGTTCCTTCCATAAGTATGGTCTGTTGAATTGTAGGTTGTTGCAAGTTCATGAGAGATCTACTTGAAGTACCTTGAGTACTTGTGGAGTGTGTGAAGCACTTGTGGAGTGCGTGGAGCACTTGTGATGTGCGTGGAGCACTAGAGGTGAACACCAACTCTGTGTTTGAGTTGTGTGTTGGGACCTGAGAGAGAGAGCTTTGAGGAAAGAAGTACTATTCACTTGAGGTGTGGGAAACCTCTGAAGAGGTGGTGGAGAAGAAGTGGCATCTTCTTTATTGTATTCTTTTCTGTATGAGTATTAATAAAGTTGTGTATTGTCTCTCATATTCTGTGTTATTCTGAATTCTAGTTACTTGTGATTCTAGTTAATTTTTGCATATTAAGTTGCTTGGTTTGGTAATCAATTGTGTGCTTCCGGTGTTTCATATCCTGACAAGTGGTATTAGAGCCAAGGTTGCAGGAAGCAGGTTTTGTGTTTGGTTACAGGTCACTCTCAGGGGTTTCTGATTGAGTGGGAGTAGAGCAATGGCAGATGAAAGTAAGCTAAGAATGGAGGAATTGAAAAGCACAGATGGTCACTTACGGTCCCATGGAAAGAAAGAGCAGGTAAAAGAATATTGTTGGTTTGTGGAAGATCAGCATGAAGAAACTGAAGAAGTAGATGTAGCAGGTGTTGTTGCACAGGATGCTCTGGGAGGTTTCTTGGATAAAGTTGAATCTTGGTTAATAGATTCAGTTGCCTCTTTCCATGCAGCCCCAGGTAGAGGAGCTGGTGAGCCTTGCCAAAGAATTGGCAAAGGGGAAGTGAAGCTGAAATTGTAGGTGGCCAACACACAGGTGTTGATGAAGGTCATGCAGGTCCCAGGTTTGGAGATATGGCTAATTTCTTCAGAAAGATTGGGTGATGAGAGATGCACAAGAACTCTCACAGTGGATGCACTTAAATTAGCTGGTGGTAAGAAAATAGGTACTCTTTATCTACTTGTTTATATTACTGATTCTTCTTCTATTGCAGAGACGTGGCTTCGTAGGCTTGGTCACATGAGCAGGAAGGAGATGCATGTTCTTAAGCGGAAGATAGATATATTTGATAGGCTTAAGAACTAGAAAGCCTTGGTGTTTATGGAGGAGATGGCAGACAGAAACCAGTGGATGGTGCTAGATACTTCTGAGCAGAGCAATTTGGACATGGGTTTTGATTCAAAGGAGCTCGCGGGTAAAAATTCATCACTCACAGGCAAACATAGGTATCGGCATCGGTCAGGAGGAATCAGCGTCGAACAGATAGGTGCTGATGTCGGTCATGTGCAGACCAAAGCCAGTGATGTCAGGCAGTAGGTAAGACCGATGTCGGTCATTAGGACCGACATCGGCAATAGGGACACCGACGTCAGCAGGGTCGGTAGTCAGGGACAGATGCATGGGAACCGACATCGGTCAGATGCAGACTGTGGAGTGACTGAGGTCGATCACTGTAATGGATTTTGGGTGGACAGCATGCTGTCAAGGAGTCTCAAACACCCATATAGAGGACTGAAGACATAAGTAGGCCTCAAATTCGTTGTTCCTCTTCTTTATACTTGTTTCTGATTGTAGAGCAGGAAAGATCCAAGAAACAGGTGGGAGCATGGCAGGGATATGATGCAAAACCAAATGGGAGTTTTGGTAGGGTTGCCAGCTGGTGCAAAAGCACAGAGACGAATGGATTCCTTAGTTGAATAATAGATTGAACGGACACGTGAGACGGAAGACCAGGCATATGGTCTTGAGGGAGCTGCAGGACAGTGGGACAGGACTGACAGGTGGTACTAGGTGGATGACAAATCAGAGCTTTAGTCAATGTCACTATAACCATTGTGTTTGTCTTACTAGGTGGATGATGGTCGCAACATTATCCTATTGTTGTATGTGGAGGATGAACTTGGTACAGGTTCAGACATACAAGGTTTTGTTGAGCTAAGGGTAAGGTTAGTTCAGTGGCATGTCATGATGAGTTTGGAGCAGTGAAATTCTTTGACATGGGAGACATGGAGATCACAGGTTGATTTTGTCTCCAGTGGGAGCTGATGTGAATCAGGTGTTGGCAAGGTTCAGGATGCAGAGCTAGAGCACACTAAGGGCTGGATAGGTACAGTGTCCAAAATCACATGAGGTCTGGTATAGACCTGAGTATTCCCATGCAGTGGGAGCTGTCAGAGAGTTAGGAGCCAATTCAGGGAAGTGGGTTCTCAGGTATTTGAGAGGGACCAGTAGTAGGGATTCATGCTATGTAGGGTCAGGACTTCACTACATGGGTTTGTAGGTTCGGATGTGGCAGGGTACTCGGATGATAGGAGGTAAACCACGGGATGTGTGGTGGGTTGTCTTCAGGATTGAGCTTGAAGAGGGATACAAACTAGGAAACAGATTAGATGAAGTACAGGTATAGGTACAGTGCAGCTGTCTATCTCCAAGTGGGAGATTGTTAGGTTGTGGAGCTAAAAGCTTCACTAATGCAGACATGGAAGAGGTTGCAAAAGAGTTATGGAGTGTCACAGACACTAGCGTCGGTCAGGCCAACCAACATCGACAGGTAGGAAACAGGAAGCAACTGACATCGGTCAGATATCGGCTAGCGTCGGTGATCCTTAGGTGGACAGGGACCGACGTCAGTCACCTATGTGGTTTGACTGTGAGTATATTATAGGCAGTTGGTTGATGAACCAAGTGTTTGCATGATGAGAGCCAATTTTAGACTCATAGCTGTGGATCTAATTATTGTAATTAGATGTCTAATTATTGTTTGGATGAGATCTATATAATAGACTCATGGTTGTATTGGAAATGAGTGCTAGGGAGTAAGAGAGCAAACAGCTCCTTCAGAGAGAGGTAGAGCAATGGTGTGTTCCTCCTAGTACCACAGTACCAGGTGTGTGGGTGCTGGATTGGAGAATCAGCAGGGTTCTTCAGGTATGTATGATCTTGGTCATCAGGGGAGCATGGCCTTTATAAGAGATCTGCATGGTAAGTAAGATCATTGATCTGCAGGTGTATGTGTGTGTAAGGCCAAGGTTCACAGGTGTGCAGAACTAGGTTGATTTACAGGTGTGCAAGATCAGATAGGACAGCAACACAACAGGGAACAGAATCAGGCAGGATCTACTTGGAGTACAGGTGTGTACTCAGATAGAGCAGAGAGGAAGGCAAGGCAATTCCTTCCATAAGTATGGTCTGTTGAATTACAGGTTGTTGCAGGTTCATGGGAGATCTACTTGAAGTACCTTGAGTACTTGTGGAGTGTGTGGAGCACTTGTGGAGTGCGTGGAGCACTTGTGGTGTGCGTGGAGCACTGGAGGTGAACACCAACTCTGTGTTTGAGTTGTGTGTTGGGACCTGAGAGAGAGAGCTTTGAGGAAAGAAGTACTGTTCACTTGAGGTGTGGGAAACCTCTGAAGAGGTGGTGGAGAAGAAGTGGCATCTTCTTTATTGTATTCTTTTCTGTATGAGTATTAATACAAGTTGTGTATTGTCTCTCATATTCTGTGTTATTCTGAATTCTAGTTACTTGTGATTCTGGTTAATTTCTGCATATTAAGTTGCTTGGTTTGGTAATCAATTGTGTGCTTCTGGTGTTTCATATCCTGACACTTATATAGCCTTTAAAAACTTCTCACAAAGGAGGCATCCCATCTAAGAGACACCTCTTCACCAAAAGATGTGACCGTTGACATTTCCATCGACATTTACATTAACATTTCCATTTAATTTTAGAAAAAAATCTATTTGACACTTTCATTCACTTTTAGTAATAATTTCATTTGACATTTCCATTCATATTTGTTATAATTCCTTTGACATCAATGATAATTATTCCAAACCATATTTAGATCAGAACCTCAATCTAAGGCACTATATAGAATTACAACCACTAAATTGGTTGAATTGAAGGATCAACTCTAGGATTTGTTATCCAAATGGTTGATCAGACCAAGTGTGTCACCATGGGGTGCACTAGTTGTCTTCATCAAGAATATGGATGGTACCCTTCAACTTTGCATTGATTATAGAATGTTGAATAAAGTGACTATCAAAAATAGATATTTGCTACCTCAAATAGATGATATTTTTGATCAGATACAATGAGCAATAGTATTTTATAATATTTATCTTAAAGTAAAATATCATCAGTTAATAATAAAATAGGAGGATATTCTAAAAATAATGTTTAGAACTCATTATGGGCATTGTGAGTTTATAGTGTTACCATTTGGGTTGATAAATACTTCTATAACATTCATGAATCTCATGAATAATATGTTCATAGATTATCTAGATCATTTTGTTTTGGTCTTTTAAGATGACATTCTTATATATTCTAAGGATGAAGAAGAGAGTCTTCAACATTTGAAACTGGTTTTGTAATAGTTGTGAAAGCACAAGTTATACGTCAAGTTGTCCAAGTGTGCATGTTTCCAAAAAGAAGTCTAATATCTAAGACATATTATCTCTATAGATGTTATTTTAGTAGACTTGAATAAGATAAGAGCCATTATGGAGTGGCTGGCACCAAATAATGTCTATAAGGTAAGGATTTTCATGGGATTAATAAGCTATTATGGGAAATGCATTCCAATTTTTTCCAAGATAGCTAATCTAATTATCTCTCTATAGCATAAGAATTAAAGTTTTAACTAGTTAGATGAGTGTGAATTAGCTTTTTAAGAATTGAAAAGAAGGCTTACTTCAGTACCAGTGCTAAAAGTTCTTGATCTCAATGGCCAATTTTTAGTGATCATAAATGTATCAAGGGATGGATTAGAAGGAGTACTTATGCAGGATAGTGTAGTGATAGCCTATGAATCTAGGAAGCTAAAGCCTTGTGATGTGAAGTATGCCCCCCATGACCTATAAATTATAGTAATTATGCATATTTTGCAATTTTGGAGGCATTATTTATTGGAAAAATGTTTGAGCTCAAGATTGATAACTTGGGACTCAAGTACATCTTCACCCAACCAAATTTGAATTCTTATTAGAGACACTAGTTAGATTTCTTGTTTGACTGTGATTTCGATGTCAATTATATCAAAGGGAAAAAAATAGAGTAACCGATGACTTAAGTCATAGGAGGTATATATGAGCTATGGTTACTATCAAGAGTACTTTTAGGGATTGAATGATTGAATTCTCACCAAGAGATGAATTATATGATCAAGTCAGGAAAGCATTATCTGAAAATGCTCATAATCTTAGGTATAAAGGATATATAATATATAAGGATGATCTTATATAATATAATAGAGGGGCATATGTACCAAATAAGGAGAATTTGAGCAGCACAATACTAAAGGAACCGCACAATGCCCCATATTCAAGACATCCAAAAGTAACCAAGCTTATCAGAGAACTTAGACCACTTTATTTCTAACTGGAGAATCAAGAAAGATGTAATGGGCTTTATGTCATGTTGTCTAGAATGTCAGCATGTGAAAGTTGAACATGTGCATCTAGCTGGATTGTTGTATCCACATGACATACTAGAATAGAAGTGGCAGGTGATCAGTATAGACTTTGTCCAAGGTTTACCTTTGTCAAGGAACAAACATGATATGATCTTTGTTATAATTGACAAACTAACCAAGGTAGCTCATTTTATACTAATCAATTTGATAGATGATGCACCTACTCTTACGAAGAGGTTTGTAAAGGAAGTGTATCAGTTGCAAGAATTTTTAAAGAATATCATTTAGTATCATGATCTAAGGATGACTTCTAGGTTTTGGTTAAATTTTAATTTAGATTTGGGTACGCAACTAAACTTTAGCATTGCATATCACCCATAGACTGATGGTCAAAATGAGTGAGTTAATCAAGTGTTAGAGGATCTATTTCATATGTATTGCATGGATCAATAATAAAAATGGGAGGAATACCTTTCATTGGTTGAGTTTAATTATAATAACTCATACCAATTTGCTTTGAAGATGGCACCATTTGAAACATTGTATGGAAGAAGGTACAGGACACCAATCAGTGGGGATAGGTTGCAAGATAGGTTAGTCTTTGGACCTGAGATGTTTTTAAAAATAGAAGATCAAGTCAGATCAATTAGGTAGAGATTGGTCGAAGCTAAGATTAGGTAGAAGAGTTATGATGATCTAAAGAGAATAGCTAGGCAATTTTCATTAGGTGATAAATTATTCTTGTGGGTTAAGTTGTAGAAGAGATTCATTAAATTCATGAAGTTAGCAAAACTTTCATTGAGATATAGGAGACCCTTAAAATTTTTATAAGTGGTCAATCTTGTAGTGTATAGGCTTTCATTTCCACTATCCCTAGCTTTATTTCATAATGTCTTCCATGTATATTATCTTAAAAAGTATATAGTTGATCCTTCGTATATTTTGGATTGGAATATTTTGTAGGTTCTAGATCCTAGGGTGGTCATGGTAGAACCAATTTGAGTAATTGACACTCACAAACTTCATTTTCATAATTGAGAAGTGTTACAGTGTAAATTTTTATGGGACCAATATTTTGAGGATAGTTCTACTTGGGAGGATTATGATGAGTTTTACAGGGTATTTCTATATTTGTTTACTTAATTTGATGCTTAATACTATGTTATTTTTCTACTGAATAACATTATTAATTCAAAATTAGTGTTTGAATAAGTGTTATTGAGATGATTACTAGATTTAGGGGGGAAGGATGTCACATCTTGATTTCTTGCTAAGCTAAATTACCTGCTTATCCATGGATTATTATGGTTGTTAAATTGATTAATTACTTTTTAACTAAATTGTAAGTCATATGTTGTTATAGGACAGTTATATGTTACTTTGATTACATTATTACATTGCTAGGACTTAGTTGTTCTGTATATTGTTTACATTATGATCATGTTGATTTGTTGTTATAGTAGTATTTTATGATATATATCATAATTTTATGGATTAACTACTTTTTTATCATGAGTTGGATGTAGGAGAGTTTCATCTCTTATAACATGACAAAGGGAGAGCATCATCGGAGAGGATGATGTAGTTGGAGGTGTTGGGGGATAATAAAAGAATGAATAAAACCCATGCACACACCACGTTAGATCATACTCATTATATGCATTGTTTGAATTGTTAGCATTAGGACATTTTTGATGTTATCTACATTTAGATAATTGATTATGTGTGTTAGTTATGTGTTAGTTCAATTTAATGTTTCTATGAAATTAATCTTGTGTGATTGCATTCTGGCTATTATATGTAGATTTAGTGTATAATGTTATTATATGATTATGTCATGTTCTTATATTCATGATTGTTAATGCTTATGGGAATGTATATTTTCATGAATAGTATCTAATTACTACTATCTATAGACTAACCATAATGCCTTTAAATTTTTTTAGAACATTAGTTGGTTATCATTATGATATTTAGGAAATATCATTATATGGCTTAATGCCTTAATGAATAAAGATAACAAAAGACATTGGATAGTCTATATGACGTAGTAATAACATAATGATTATGTTGTTTTTATTGAAGGTAAAAGTGGGTTTTAGAGGGACCCTACCCATACAAAAGAACCACCTCTATGGCCAGTAACATAGAGAAAAATATTAACAAGCATAGAAAATAACACAAGTACACTAGAGAGAAACAAAAAAGACACAACAAAAAATAGCTGATACACATCTTATATTACATAGCAAAGAAAATTAGTTATGGATATTCTTCCATTCCTCATAAGCCATAGTCCACTCCTCTGTCATATGTTAGAAATTATTCTCCAAACTACCTACCATTTTATCCTTTTCAGTCATAGTAGTTACTCCTTTAAGTTTTTCCTTAGGTTTGGTTTCATTCTCACTTGGTTTTGAATTATTAAAAAATACAGATAACCCTTCCATACTTTACATTGCATTATTCACCGTTACTTTACTCAAGCTAACAAGAATATTAAGCTTATCCTTGAGCTCTCTATTCTACTTCTCCAACATATTAATTCTATCAGTAAGAATCTCAATCTGAGTATCCATTTCCACTCCCCTCTCACTTGTGCAATAAAGCCCATATTTTTTGTTGAAGTTATTTACCTCCTGTTTTAGTCTTGAATGATCCTCCATAAACCAACTTACCATTACTATAAAAAGAATATTATTGACTTTATATTAGTAAAAATTTTATCTAAAGTCATAATTTTGATTATCTTTGACAAGTTATTAACAAAATTGTATAATATCCTAAGACTATTCTAAGGACTAAACCTAGTCATTGTTCGCATGCATGGACCATGGTAATATTCGAAGTGATTAGTTATCATTGATAATTATGTTGAAAGTGGACTTTTTTAAGGTGATACATGGGCATGTAATGTAAATAGATCATGAAAGAGTTAATAGATTAAAAATATGATTAAGGAATTTGGGGAAAGTTTGAGATAAATTAGGGTTTTTTTAGTTTAGTCAAAATGAAGTTAACTAGAATTAGTTTCAGTTTTGGATGGATAATTTGGGTTATGCATTGATAACTGCGAGCTTTAAGCTAATAGTTGCATGAAAGCTTGAATGGGAAAGATGGATGGAAAAATAATGATAAGAAGGGAGTTGGAGAAGAGAATGGCATGGCACAAAAAGAAGAAAAAGTGCAAAGTGAAGGAGAGAGATTTTTTGGTTCATACAGTTGTAATTGAAAGCTATATAAGGTTGGTAATGTATTTAAACCTATGTGTATATTTACCTCTTAGGGTTTTTAGAATTTATCTGCATTTTAAGATTGATATAGGTTTAGCCTTGTGGATAAATTGGCCATCCACAAAACTAAACCTCTATTCCCTAAATCCTTATAAAAAGGCAAACAAATTTTGTGTGTATATTTAATAGAGTTAAATGGATTTATTATTGAAATGGAAAATGCCATAGCTTAGTAAATTTTGAACCTTGGAAAATTATTTTGTTATAAACAAATACTGAGTCTTGTTTTAGAAATCATATTATATATGTGCCTAGTTATATGTATGTTGAAATCCTGAGCATATAGATATAATACATAGGACTTGTGTGTATTTTGATAAATACGAAGTTTAAGTTGAATTGATAAATGAATAGTTTGACATAAAAAAAAATTGTAGTAGTTGTTATGAGGTTCATCTAGGGTTAGTGAATATATATTTGGGGACTATGTATATTTTTCATTGAAAATAGTGAAAATATATGTATGGTTTGTGTATGTATTTCATACACAAAACTGTGATATTATATACATATGGATTGTGCACTTTTGCTAATCAAATAGTGAGAACATATAAGTATAAATGGTGTATACATTTATTATCCAAACCATGAACATATGTATATCAACATTGTATGTAGTTATCCTTCAAAACCAAGAAGATATATACAGTTCTGAGTTCAATTATTTTCAAAACATGATCCTTTATGAAAAAATAAGGGACTCCATGCATATCGTTATAAATGTTATAGCTATATTGATATATAATAGCAAATATAAGAAGTGGGTTATAGTGTTAAACTATATAACAATACCATTGGAATATCTCTTACATATATAAACGGGGTCATATGACTTGTATATCAATTAGGTTGAAGGGTATTAGGAGAAAGTTCCATTACAAAACTTATACCATTTTTAGTGTCTTTAATATTATTAGTTTTATTTAGAAGAAAGACAACAATGTTGAGCTTAAAAGGACACATGTGAACTATTTGCATTATGCGAACATGTATACAAACTGTGTAAGGTTTGTTGTTATATGGTTCACAATGATTTTCTTTTGGATGTTGATTTGATTTATTTGATACTTCTAAAAACTCAGGAATAGTATAAACCTTCAATAAATGAACAAAAGCATAATAGAGATATGTATAGTCAAAAATTTATTGTACTCTATTTTCAACAATTTGAGATAATGTATATACAGTTTAAGGACCTAAAATTGGGGTAAATAGGGTGATTGATTTGGAAAGGATTTCATCATAATTAAATTATGACTTTTATATTGGAAAATGTAAATAAAAACAAGAGTTTTCATAAATGTGAGACCCTATGTTATATTTTGATGGCTTTTTCATGAATATATAAATTATAAAGGTTTGTGAGAATTATATGAAGTTCATTAATAAAAGTAGGAATTACTATTAGTATGATATACTAGTATTTGTATATGGGAACAAACATATTATTTTATGAATGCAATTGATATGGTACATAAATATATGAAATATATCTATATGAGGACTTAGGTTCTCATACACATATATAACATATATTTGAACATTGAGATGCATGCTTATAATTATAGTTATTAATGACTGTTAAATCAAGTCATAGAATCCTAAGGGATAGGACACTATAATTATATGCATACAGCCTCTTAAAAATACAAGTTGTATAAATGAAAGATTATGTTTTTGTTTATGAGTTATTTGATATTTGAAATTAGTATGATTGGTTTTTTGTAATTGACTAATGTGTAAATAAAAATATTAGACTAAGATATTGTTGTTTATCATAGAATGTACTACATTTTAATTTAATTATGAAAATTAAAAACATGCAGTCTAAATATATATTATACTCAGTTGGTATAAATTGTATTTGTTATGCTTATTATTTATGTGATAAATAATATAGTTGAGATTCATTGCATATGTTTGTTGGACTAAATGTATGTATTATTGATTATTCCTATATTTTAGAATGTTTTATACCTATTGATTGGAAGTAGTTATTTGAATTTGTTGGTTATATATTATATTAACCAAATCTTGCATTTTTGGTACTAAGTTATGAAATAGACTTCACTAACTTACTTAGCATCACCAATGTCAAATGAAGGTAATTTGATCAAGTGGTGTGTATGAATTTGACTGATCCTAAAGATCAATAACTATTTGAAAACTTTGGACAAAGTAATGTTTAGTTAAACATTGTCATTTCATATGTATGATTTACATGTTTATGTGATATCAGGTTAAAATGTATTTTCTTTATGATACACATCATGTATTAAAAATATTAAAACACAAAGGTATTAACTTGTCTCTCTGGATTCCTGCACTGTCACTATCTACCCATCCATAAAGGGAGGGGCATTTTCTGATTAAGGGATTGTGTGGGGGATCAATGGTCCATTGTTGGTGTGAAAAAGCACAAAGATGATGCTCTTCCTCACCACAAAAATACTTATTTGGAGACTACACTTAAGATTATCAGAGATATTGGAGTTCATGAGACTCATGCTCCTTGGAGCCTTGTATCTTGTATTATTTTTATTATTGAAACATTATACCAGTTGGAAATGTAATTATTTACTCATTGTTTATTGATAGTACTGGTTGTATTATTGTACCATCTATGGCTGGAACCATGTAATTAATTTCTATATGCAATTATGTTTTATTTCATGTGATGTTAGTGATCAGTAACTAATAGATGTCACATGTTTATTTTATGGTTAACATGCTTAGTGGGTTATACTAGGATCACTAATTATATTCTCATGGTGTAATATAATGAAAGAATACATGGAATATAATTTCAAAAAGTAAATTACATTATTCTAGTAAATCCTAGTGGGGATGTTACATTTCTCCATGTGTCCCCTCAAGGGGGCATCCTGTATCCACTAATTGATTAACACTCATCCATGATAGTATTTATTCTTTAAAAGACCATTACTCCTTCTAGTCACAATGTCCTTTCAAAGAGGGTTAAAATATATGAATCTAATTCAAATCACCAAATTAACTTGTTTGGTTATGCCTAATATCGTCTAATATCCTATTCATCTGATCTAATTAACACTTAGTCCCTATGTCCCATTTATACCATATTAACATCACCTCTTCATGCCCTTAACTCAATAAATTAATTTATCCTAACTACATGAATACCCCACTTTCCACATATTCATATTTCCTAATATTCTAATTTCTAATTCACCCCACTTTCTAAAGAAAGTCTAAAGATTTCTAATATCTAGAACTTCCTCCATTCTAAGAACCCTTCTCAAATTTGAAATTTAGGAGGGAAATTTCTTGTCCATTTCCTTCCAACACCTCTATAAATTCAAGGTGCATCCCAAGCATTTGGATAGGGAATGAATGCAATCAAATTTTGTCTCAATCACTCTTCTCCATTAATCTAGCCTTGAGCTTATCATACTTCACAATGCTGCATCTCATTTCAGATATTCAATGTGTCAATACAATATTCAAGAAATATTCTAGAGTTTTTATAAAGGAGATCAAAATGGAGAGAGATGATGGTAAGATTGTTTTAATTTCATGACTAATTTCTTCTTCTCTCTAATTCTTTTCATTTGATGATCAGTTAAATTTTGGATTTGGTTAATGGTTATGTACTTTTAATGCGTTCTATCCAAATTCTAGGTGATATATTAATAAATGATCCAAAAACTCAATGGAGATGACTTACCAGTGGTCCATCATGTGGTGGTTGGTTTTACTCTCTCACTCGATCGCTCACTTGCCTCTGTCCTCATCCATGCACCATTTTTCATCACTTTTATCTCACTAGGTCATAACTACAATTTATAGATGATTTGGGTGAAAATGAAAAAAAATCACCCTAGAGGGTGAATATATATCTTGAAATTTTATTTTTTCACCACCTTAGTGACCACATTTCTTTCCATTCATTCCAAGGGGTCTTATTTTTGACTCGTTGGTCTATTTTTCACATCATTTGCTTGTACATTCCTTATTTTTTTATTATTTTTAATACCCAGAATATGTTAGTGGGCCTTTGAGACTCATTTAACAACACTATTTTTTGGGTCATACCACATGATAATTCAACCATGTATATCCATACTAGTAGGTATTTTAGATATGTGTTATTATTCTTTGTCAGCTCATCATTCATTCGTATTATGGATTTGTTACATGAACTCCCTTTACTAATTTGACCAGAAGAGGCAAAATATTTTGACTAATTCATGATTTATTCTACCTTATGAGGGAAAAAATGATTTTATTCCATGATTAATATGCCCTTCTAGGTAAAATCACTGCACTAATGATTAAAACCACCTTTGGGAAATCATTATGTTTACCCATCCACCCTACAGTGGTAAATCACTATGCCACTAATTATAATCACCTTTGGGCAAATCAATATTTAAAACCCCGTCACCGCAATAACATGGCATTTCCTCTTTTTGAGGCCTTGTTTGATGACATTATTTTCCACCTGATCCCTCAAGAGGCATCCAAGGCTAATCCCTTTAGGGTGTGGACATATACACATTGGCTTGTAATAACATACGATTATCAACACATCACTTTTCCAAACATTAATATTTTTAGCATAACAACTTTTTAATTATTTGAGAAGATATTACTATACCTATGTCTTGTAATTCCTTCTCAAATAGGGTAAAAATGTAGACACTCATTTTTGTCCACTCCATGTCTAAGCAGACTTCAAATTGATTTCTACCAAACTATACAAATTAAGCTAAGAAATCACTAAATATCCCAAATTCATCCACAAATGTAAGTGCCTAAAATTATGTCAAAACATCCCTCTTTGGGGTATTACTCTGTATACAATGATAACCTCTCACAAATTCATCTCCAATCAGCTTAGGACCAAGTAAATTAACATTTTTGACCAATTAAGCAGGGCACTTAACCCAATTCTTGAAATAACCAAAATTTTAAGTAGAATTAATTAACCAAGCAAATAGGATGAGAAATCAAGAGAAAAGACTTAGAGAAGAACGGACATGGCTACGAGCAGAGAAGCAGCGAGTGGAGGCCCGTCGACAGGCCCCAGGGGGAACAGATCTCTGCCTGGGGTGAGCTCTCTTGGTCAGGAGACAGTCTACATCAGTGAGCGGTCAAGGCTAAGTAAGGTTAATGGCTGCCTTTTGTGGAGCCAGGATCGCCCTGCATTGGTCATCCCTCCAGAGGCAATTAGGGAAGATGTGGAGTATTTAACCTCCCACACTTTGATTTGCAAATTCTTGGGCATTTGAATCCCTCTGACGGCTTTGGAAGCTTGGATTCGTTGCTCCTGGCAAATAGAAGGAGATTTTGATATTATGCTAGCTAGAAATAGTTATTTTTTAGTGAATTTCTCCTCAGTATCAGATCAGAATCACATTTTTGAGGGTATTCCCTACTTCTACGATCGTGTGGGTCTTTTTCTCAAACCCTGACATGCAGGGTTTAACTCTGTTGAGGAACTTCCAACTTGTGTACTTGTTTGGGTGCGTCTTTCGCAACTGCCTCTGGAATTTTGGCGAGAGGATATCCTGTGCCAGATAGCTGCCATGCTGGGAACACCAACCGCTATTGCACACCAATCTTTGGACAAAAATCTCATTTCTTATGCATGCATCTGTGTTGACATCAATTTAAATAATCCTCTCCCAGACTCCATGGAGATTTGTATGGGTTCCTCATCCTAGATTTAGTAGATAGACTATGAATTTATCCCTTTTCACTGTTGAATTTGCCATGTTTATGGACATTTGCACCACTAGTGCCCTCAGGCCTCTAAAGGTAATGGCACAGCTCCTGAATCTTCTGCTACAAAAATAGCACATGCTGGCATGGGGAATGGTCGGCCGACCCTTTCTAACAATGTAAAAACCCAGCCTGATAGTATGGAAAAAGGGAAAAAAATTGTAAATAATGCAGGCATGGCGCAAGGTTTATTTGATCATAACAGTGCTGGCATGGATGGTTTTATACCAGTCTGACGCAGAGTGAAAGGCCGCGGTCAGAAACATATGAATGCTGATAGGCAAGTAGATTTGGGTTTCAACCGATTTGAGGCTTTGGATAGTATGGCCATTAAGGATGGCATTCCAGCTGAGGATCAAGGGGAAGCACCAGAGCTAAATAAAGAAGTTTTAGATCTTAATGAGGTTCAGGATATGATGGTTCAACTGACCCTAGGGAATTCTCTTAGCGCGGAGGAAGGGACACTTGAGGCACCGCAAGTTCTGCAAGAGAAGGATGTTCGTTGGGCAGACTTGGTCAAGGAAGTAGATGCTGGTAGGAAAGAAAAAGGAGCCTCCTCGGTGTTTGGCTTAATGTAGAGACCATTCAAGAAAGCTTCTTTGTCTACTCCCTCCAAAGCTAGGTGTAAGAAGGACCAAGATAGAATCAAACTGACAGGTGATTTATTGGTAGAATCAGGGGTTGTTAAGACCTTAGATGAACATTTCCCTCACTCTACCCAATGATTGTCTTATCATGGAATGTAAGGGGTTTGAATAGCATCCCCTAGTAAAAAGCTATGCGTAGATTGGTGATTGATCATTCTCTGGATATTATCTGTATCCAGGAGACCAAACTTTCTATTGATTCGTTGTTTACTTGTATGTCCAATATCTAGTTTTTTGGCCAATGCCAGTGTGTGGGCATCTTGGGAAGCTTGGGGGGCTTGGCCATGTGCTAAGACCCTAGGAAAATTATGCCACTTCATTGGGTTTCCTACCTATCAGCCCTTTCAATGATTGCCTCATCTCTTGAAATTGGGGAGCTGATCCTGGTTACCACAGTTTATGCGCCTATTGATATTACTGGCCAACTTCAGCTTTGGGAGCATATTCGCTATGTTAGGAATTTTCATCCTTTCCTATCATGGATTATGGCTAAAGATTTTAATGCGGTGCTGTGGCAGGAGGAGAAAAGAGGGGGTTCGACTCGACTAGGCCCCTCTTCTAACTGTCTTCACCACAATATTGATTTGCTGCATCTCTCTGATGTTAGACCCTCAAATGGGCTTTTCACGTGGAGCAACAGAAGAACAGGTAATGATGCCATCTCTGAATGCCTTGATAGGTTTCTTGTTTCTTGTTTTTTGCACTCTAATGCTATCTCTCTTAACTCAAAAATTCTTGACTGGAGAGACTCTGACCATTGGCCCATTAAGCTCTCTACCAGTAATATTACTGGGCCCAAAAAGCCTCCCTTTAAGTTTCAACTGATGTGTCTTTGTGATTCATCTCTCCATGACTTCATTGAGCAGTGGTGGAGACAGGGGGGACCGGCATATGGAACTGATATGTATTCTTTCCTTAAAAAATTGCAGTATGTTAAAAGAAAGTTGCAGTATTGGAATAGAAATTGTTTTGGCAACTTGCATTATATGAAGAAGAAGGCACAAGACAGGTTAGATGGAGTAACTAGACAAATAAGAGACTTTGGCTTGACATAAGAGCTTCGCTTAGAGGAATCTAGAGCTGTAATTACCTTAGCAGAATGGGAACTCTGTGAAGAGATCTATTGGAAGTAGAAGGCGAGAAATGATTGGCTTCAAGAAGGAGATAAGAACACGGCCTTTTTCCATAACTCTGTGTAGGCACGGCAAAATAGGAACTTTATCTCTTCTCTTATTACTTAGGATGGAGCGAGATTAACCTCCTCCCAAGCTATAACCAGGGAAGCAGTCCGGTTTTATTCAGCTCTCTTTTTAGGTGACCCACTGTCAGATGAGGCTGCTGAAAATACAGTTATATCTTGCATTCCCCATGCAGTGACTATGGAAATGAATGACTATCTCATGCGGCCAATCGGTATGGCTGAAGTTGAGGAGGTGGTTTTCAGCATGTCAAGAGGCAAATCCCCAGGGCCTGATGGGTTCCCAGCCAAGTTCTTTCAGGATTTTTGGGATGTTGTTAAGCAGGACCTGATGGATGTTGTGCAAGAATTGTACTCCAACAAAGAAATGCTTAGATCTTTGAATGCCACATTTCTAGTCTTAATCCCAAAGAAGGAGTAGGCTAACCAGTTGGATTCTTTTAGGCCCATTGCGCTTTGCAATGTTGTTTATAAAATCATAACAAAACTTATTACGCAAAGACTTAAAGGTTATCTCCCTAGGCTCATCTCAGAGGAACAAGGGGGTTTTGTGGCGGGCAAACAAATTCTAGACAGAGCGGTTATTGCTTCGGAAGCTGTTCACTCTATGAGTACATCTCAGGAGCGTGATATGTTTATCAAGCTCGACTTAGCCAAAGCATATGATAGCGCTAGCTGGAGATTTCTGCAAAAAGTTCTTTTGGCATTTGGCTTCAATCAAGATTGGGTTAGCTAGGTGCTAAGTTATGTTTCTATGCCTTCCTTCTCGATCCTTATTAATGGGGAACCTTCTAAGCTTTTTGGTGCATCTAGAGGCCTTTGCCAAGGGGATCCACTCTCTCCATACTTGTTTATTATTTTGGCTGAGGGATTGGGATGGCTCCTCAAATTCTGGGTCTCTCAGAATATGTTGCAGGGATGGAGATGGGGGAATGGGTTAACTGCCTTAACTCACCTTCAGTTTGTTGATGACATAATCCTGGCAGGGAGAGCTCGGATTCAAGAAGCAAAAGCTTTCTGAATCACCTTGGACATTTATCTGGGGGCATCTGGGTAGAAGATCAATGACCATAAGTCCTCTATTTTCTTCTTCAACACACCTGAGCCTATTCAGCAAAGGATTGCTACTATTTTGAGGTTTCAAACTCAAACCCTGCCAGTGATTTATCTAGGAATTCCCATTGTTGTGGGAAGGCAGCCTAGGCTCTTCTGGCAGAATGTGATTGACAAACTAAGGCAAAATGTTAGTCACTGGACTCACAGGTGGCTTTCCACTGCTGGTAGGGTGATCCTTCTGCAATCAGTTATCCAGGTGCTTCCTATATACCGTTGTATGATTCAGGCAGCCCCAATGTACTTCCTGAGGGAATTTGATGCTCTTTATCGATAGTTTCTATGGAGTGGCAACCTACAGAAGACTAAATGGAGCCTTATGAATTGGGATATGGTATGTCATCCAAAGAAGGAAGGAGTCCTTGGCTTGCGCTCTACCATTTTGTCTAGTCAAGCCCTTGCTACCAAGCTCTACTAGTGATGGTGTTCCAATCAATCTTCTCTTTGGGCCCGAATCCTATCTACCAAGTACTTTCTGGGGGTTAATCCCCCTGATATATCCAGGTGTCCTCTTGAGGGAAGAGGGTCAATGGTGTGGAGTACTCTCAAGCTGGGAGCACACTTGGTGAAACGCGGCCTCTTCTAGCTGTGCAATGGCGATTCAGAGGCCCTTTTCTAGAGTGACTCATGGGATGGAGAGCCTCCTCTTTTATCTTCACATCTGCATTTATAGCCCCTAGGTGATTCTTTCCATGCTGCTAGATGGCACACAGTAGCGCATTACAAATAAGTGTTTAACTTGGGCACAACTGTTGGTTACAGATGGAAAAACTCCTCTGACTGGCCGCTAGGGGGATCAGAGGAGAACCGGATAGAGTTATCCCAAATTCATGCATCCAGAGGCTATAATTCCCTGCAAGGATGGGATGTCCTAGCCTAGGGAGGAGATGCTACTGGCCAATACTCTGTGTCTTCAGGTTACATGGTTTTGACAAGGCAATTCTTTGATGGTGGGCAGTTCTTATGGGCCAAGAAATTTTGGAAACGGGTTTCATGGCCCAAATGTAATTTTTTTCTGTGGCTTCTCACTCACAATAGGTGTCTCACCTGGGATAATCTCTGCAAGCATGGATTTCAGGGGCCGTCTAGGTGTGTCTTGTGCCATAAAAGTGAGGAGACTGGGTCTCACCTCTTCTTCCAATGTTCGTATGCCAAGCAAATTTGGCATCTGTGGTGGAATGCTTGGGTAACTCCTTGCTGGCACACTTCTTATTTGGTGGACTTCTAGGATCATTTGGACCATTCTCTAGCAAAGGCTTCTATTCTACAAAATGCCTAGGTTGTTGGCCCCTCCTTTATTTTATGGAATATTTGGATTGAAAGGAACAGGAGGATCTTCAGGGGTGTCCAGCTGGAGCTAAGAGCTTTGTGGATGAATGTTACCAGTTCGTTGCATGAAACCCTGTAAGTCAAGTGTGGTAGAGACATCGGCCTGGAACCCGAAGCCGCTCAAATTTGCTCCCGTCTCGGCCTTGACTCAACCATGACTAGCGTTGTGGAAGCGTGCAGTCTGTTAGCGAAAGGAATCAAGTAGCAAGTGCAACCAGTTGACTGGATGGGGCATTGGACTCCCCCTGGGGATAGGATTATTAAAATCAATACGGATGGGTCCTCTCGGGGAAATCCAGGGGATGTTGGTATTGGCAGAATTGGACGTGACAGCTCTAGGAGCATTCAGTTCCTCTTTTTGATATACAAAGGTCATCACATGAATAACCTTATGGAAGCCATGGCAATCTTGGAGGCAGTAAAATGTTGTTGTCAACATGGCTGGTGGAACATTATCTATGAATCAGATTCACAAGTGGTAGTCAATTTGCTGAATAAATGAAATCCTGGTAAGTTGGATTGGCAATTGGATGTAGTTGTTCAGCAAATCCTTCAATTAAGTACTTCTTTGTTCTCTGTTTCTTTCAATCACATTCCTCGTGAGTGGAATGGTGTTGTGGATTGCCTTGCTAAATGGGCTTTAGAGAATGGGCATGTATGGAATATTACGAAACAATGGATGTTTCCTCTGAGTCTATCTCAGAAGCTGGATCAACTTGTTGACCAGGATAAAGAGTTTTAATTGTTGGTTCACTTTCTTATTTAATAAATTTTTACCCCTCTTTTAGTTAAAAAAATTAACCAAGCAAATAAAATTAATTGATTAAGTAAAAAATTCATGTTGAATTAATGAATATGTAATTTCTAAAAAGGATTTTTCAACAAAATATGAGGTCATGATGATGTCATCATCCTCAAAGTTAAGAATTACAAAATATCAACATAAATGCCATAAAAATAAAAAATGTTGAGCAATGTCTCCATAAATGCATAATAAAAGCCTTCATTAATTTCATTTGGAGTTCCAATCTTAACCCTAGCCTAACTACACTTGGGTTAGAGTTAGTTAAAAACCTATAAATACAAGTGCCATGACCATTCCTAAACAAGCTTTTTTGTGTTTATTTACTATGCAAAATTTGCAAGAGGAGCTTCACACAACCAAATCATGCGAAGGCAAAAACCAAAGTGAATAAGGAGAGGTGTTTCCCAAAAATGATTAACATTGAAAAATACCCCATTGTCCCCAAGTTGAGCACAAGCCAACTTTCATACCAACAAGCCATTCAAATTGTGAAGGAAGGTAAAAGTGTCATTTTATCTTATGTTGTTATTTTATCTTTTTTGTTACATTTATCACCCTAGGTCTTAGGCTTGGAATGCTAGTTTCATTGATTTTTTCTTATTTTATTTCATTAACATCCTCATAATCTTATGATATACTTTAGTCCCAAATTAGTAGATAAAATAATACAACTAAGGGGTTCTTTTCCAATACCATCATATCCCTAATAACTGTAAGAGTATATATTAAGTCATCCAGGCTAATTCCAAGACTATATATAGATTTCTCATTAAAATATTCAAACTTTTATGACATATTTTTCATTTTCATCTATGAATGCTCATTTTAAAAATGGTCTTTCATATGAGATATCAAAAATGATATCCTCTTTAGTGAGCATAAATTGAATAGATGTTTTCTTTTTTCCTAATTAAATCAACTAATCTAATAAAAACATCAAATGGATGTTGTTTATAATCCATTGGCACATTGTTTTAATTTTGTTTAGGTACTCTATATTGACATTTCTATCATCATCTAATTTTCCCATGCGACTAGATCATTCAACTACCACACTTGAACTTACATGTGTGCCATCTAGTTGATTTTTATCTTTGTTAATAAAATATTATGTATTATATTCAAAAGAGGTACATTTGATTTTATAATGTCTTAGAATGATCCATAAACTAGGTGGATATTCCACACCAAGCTTCCCCAACATAGATCATATAACTCCTATCTCAACAAATAATTGAAAGATTGTTATTCTAGGCTACTTGCAATGCTAAAACATAATATGTGCTAAAAATGAAATGCATAACATGTTGAACATGAAAATGAGACAAATCATAAGAAGAACACAAGAATTAACCTAGAAAACCCAGTGTGGGAAAAACTCCAGTGGGGGAGACAATTGCATTCCCCTTCCACTACATAATTCAATAAATATACAAGTTACTACCAAACATGGCCTTCATAGATATAATTTTCACTACCACCCTATCTAAATATTGCACACAAAATTACTTTGATTAGACACTTTACACAACTCTAAACATAGTTGAAATAACCTATATAGCTAGGAACAATGAGATAATAAAAACAAAGACACAAATTTAAAAAATAAAATATGAATCCAACAATAATACTTCACATTTTAGTTTCTAATGTCATTTTCCTTCAATAGAGGTTGTATTTATGCCTTATCTCCATCATATCAATGAATCTTTATCTCTTCCTTAGCCTTGAATGGAGGTGGAGATTGGTTGGCACAGTGCCACTATTCCAACTTTTCATGATTCAGAGTATCTTCCTTGTTTGCTTTCAGTGCCTTCATAGAAACATCAAGCTTATCCATGAGAAACCCTATGATGGACTCCAACCAATCAAATTTTCTCATAGAAAGAGAGATGTTAGTTGCTCCTTCAAGCTTGTGAAATCACTCTTCTTTGTACATGCATCTTCTTCATCAAAACATGCCATAATTTTGATTTCCTCCTTCCACTTCCTCGTGGAAATTTCTTTTTCAAAAGGAAGTATGATACCTTGACCACTAGCACTACTTGCTTTAGTGATAGATATTGTAATGTAACATAAAACCACACAAAATGACTAAACTAATACTAAACCAACTTTTATACCAATTTGATCTATAAATTAGGTGGATATTCCACAATAAGCTTCACCAACATGGATCCTAAAACTACTAGCTCAATAAATGATTGAATTGTAACTTGTCTAGGCTACTTACAATGCAAAAAAATAAATAAATAGGTGCTAGAACTGAAATGTATAATATATTTAACATGGACATGAAGCATGAAAATGAGATAAAGCATAAAAAGAACACAATCAATTACATGGCAAAAATTGGTATGGGAAAAACTCCAGTGCATGAGGAAATTACACTCCTCTTCCACTATGTAATTAAATAAATGTATAAGTTAGTGCCAAACATGGCCTTGATGGACATAATTATCACTACCACCATTTCTAGATCTTGTACTCAAGATTGCTTTGCACTTCTTAGACACTTCATAGAGCTCCAACCACATTTGAAACAATTGTATACAACTATGAAAAAAGAGACAACAAAAACACAGACTCAAACTTGAAAATTACAGTGTGAATCTAACTCCAAGACTTCTCACTACATTTTATGGTATCTTATGCCTTCAACAAAGGTTGCATTTATGTCATCTCACCTTGAAGCCTACCAAATATCTCAAACAAATCATCGTAATGACATGGAAATGTCAACCATTCCCATTCTCAGGTTTTGTATGGTGGAGAAATCACTGTAATATACAAATCAATGGTTACATAATCTTCACATACAAATATTGGTGGTCATGAAACCACTAGGGTTATTACACAACCAACACCTGCATAAACTTAGGGTTTTATCATCTATGACAAACCCTTTTATTTTAAATTTGTTGACTTCACAACTCTAAGTATGTTTGAATCATCTTCACATTGATTCTATGACTGCAACTTATCTGAATTGATGTTTTAATATGAAGTGTCATACAATAGTGTCTTGCAAGCATGAATTACATAAATTAGGAATAGTGGAAACATATAACAATTGTAGATAATACATTAGATCCATATTTTTAGATCATTGAAGAACCAAATTTACTTGTTGGAGGTAAATTTATTATATTCCATTCAAATAACCTAAATAAGACATTTTTTGAACTCTTATTAAGTATAATGAATTTCTTATACTTTTTTTGTTGAGGTTGTTTAAGCATATAGTGTTTGTGGGGACACATTTATTGTGAACCCAAATCATAACAAACATACCTCCAAAATTTTGAGACATTTGAGGAAGACTTTTTTTTCTAAGTCCCACAATATATGCATCATAGTAGTCATTTTAAGATTTTATATAGAGATAGAAGGTGAAGTAGCAAAATAGATTGGAATGGTAGAAATTTGTGAAAGAGAATGGTTAATGATATTCAAATAAATTTTAGAAACATTATAAACAAGTGGTGGCTGAACAAGAGGGATTTGAGAAGTAGTTTGAGACACTGAAAAGGCTTAATGGAAATGAAACATGTTGAGAATTTGGAGGAATTACATTTTAAGTAGAAAGAATAAAAACATATTGAGAATTTCATAGCATATCATTTTGGGAAGGAATAGAGTAGGAGTGGAGACATGCTTAGGTTTAGAGGGATATTTTGAAATGACTTCATGAGAAGTTATATTTCGAAAAGGAACTTGTTTCAACACATTCATAATTCTAGAGATCTAAATGAGATTATCTATAGCATATTTCTTAATATTATAAATGTTCCCATTCCAATTTTGTTCTTCTAATTTAGCCTCATAATCATACTTAACTTTTCATTCATACATAATATGGATTTGAGTTACATCTACAAAATTGTCATGTAAATAAGGCACATATTTTATAGTAACAAATTTAAATTTTGATTAACCAAAGAAATATGACAAATAAATTTTGTAATTAACCATGGGAATCTCAAATCTAATCACTTATGATAAAATAATTAAAGCATAAAACAAGTACATCATACAAGCACCCAAAGGTTTGATTTTTTTTCCAAAGGAGTTAATTAAGGGTTCATAATCAAGTGTAGGATAACTAAGGTGAAGCAGGTCTAAAATAATGAAATAACACAAGCCCTAAGAATATCTAGATTTAACATTATATGGAATGACATCTAACCCTAGGAAGAAAGGCATAACACATCAAGGTTTTATGAAACCATAAAAGAACATGCAAAATGATTAGCCTTGGAAAATTTGGATTTACCAAAGGAAGAAAAATTTAAACCTAGAATAGGTCTAAGAGAGCACAAGCTCACCAAAATATTGTGTGTTTGGTTCACACCGTGCTCATAAAAATTTAGTCTAGATAAATGGATTTCAATTAAATTTCAACACAAATATCCATAAAATTTTAACAAGGCCTAAAATAGATGTAAAAAATAAATCTAAAACTAATTAATTTGTTAAAACTAGAGCAATCAAAGATGACCTCCATTTAGAAGAGTATCTAAACTATTAATCTTTCTAAAGACAGTCATCAAAGTTTATCGATGGATTTTATTTGTCAAGACAATGAGAACCCTAAAATTCATGGTAAATGAAGGCCCTTGTCCAAATTGTCAAGCTTTGTTTATAGGCACCAAAAGCATAGTGAGTATATTTATGGTAAGTATGAAACAACCCCTAAAAAAATTCAATTACCTTTTAGAGTACACAATGGAATGATCTTTAAGGCTCACTGCATAATTTTAATGCAGCATAATACATTTTAACAATCAAATACACAAAGTACTAATAACCAATAACCAAATTGGTTCACCTTAGATGCTTACCTATAGATACATGCCACTAATAAATTCCATAGAGAAGTATGTTTTCGTTAGAATGATATGTTTTTTTATGGGGTATTAGTATGCGGATCCACACTGATAACCTTTGAACCTTGAAAAAGTACTTGCCTTCTCTATTAAACCACCTAGGAAACTTTAGACCTACCTAAGTGTCTGGTTACTCATGTGGTCATGGTTTAAAAATCTAAGAGACTGGATAAACTATCCATGTATAGGATATCAATAATATCATAACCAACATCCCATTTATTCCATTAGATAATTTTAAGGACCTTAAGAATGAAATTAAGAATATCAAGAGTGTCTAGTTATCTATTTGTTATAGAAGAAAATAAGATATAAGAGAAGTGCAACACTTAAGAATGGAGGTCCAAAACACCATACAAAAGAATTCATCTCACTAACTTGCGTAGGCAAGTCTTATCACATCATGAGATCAACAAGTGAAGATCTTTAAACCACTACTAAAACCCAACACGACATAAGCTTAAGAATCCATAACCTTTTAAGGATTCACCCAAGCAAGGATCAATCCTTGTGCTACCCCCATTGATCACTATACCATGATCCAAAGTTCTTGGGGAACATTTCACCATCGTTCCTTACTTGACGAAGGTCACACATTGGATATAACTCCATGATGCAAGATTTATTCTCATTAAATTAGATGAGATACAATACACTTAGCTTAAGGTGGATGGCATCACACCAGTGAGCCTCCGAATGAATAAGCATATGGATGGCATCATAAAACCAAATTACTTTTCATGATATAGATGTACCATCTCGTAATCTAGCCATATGATCTTGCTTGTAAATGTTGTTTACTTTATCCCTTGGTTATAATGTCATGTTATTGGATAAAACATATGTATTCATGCCATTCAATTAACATGTGTACACATAAGAATACACTACTTATATAATTTTAACCATTAGCATAGATGAACAATAAGGAAAATTATTATTTAATATTTCATTACTTAGGTAGACTATTAAACCACCAATCATAGTGTAAGCATTGTAAGTTTACACAACATATTTATGCCTCATCCCAATTGCAAGATTAATCATTATTTTAATTAACATAATATAAGGCATACCAAGAAATTCATTGCCAAGGTAAGCTTATAAATTTTAATCATGCACAACCACCTGAATCTAGTGACCATATGTCTCATAAATGCATTAATAACAATATAACTAGCATTTAATTAATCAATGGGATACATTATAAATAGATGTAATAATAAACTTTTTGAAACATGCCATATATCTAAATCATTACAACACCCTTATTAGTACAATCCATAATCCATAATATAGGCCCATATAAGAAGATCAATAAGCATACTCTATTTCATTGCTTAAGCAATAGAAATATGCTCATTAAAGTATGATCACAACCATCAATACATCCATTACCATTATAATATTTCCTTGCTTTTATCATCAAGGTAAAACTAATTATATAAGCCAATCGTAATAATTAGTTTTATCCAAAGTTATGAACATGCTAAGGGTCATGTATTCAATAATAATGCTACAAATTAAGAGTTTTCATATAACCAGAGTGAGCTGATAATAAATTGGGGACATAATAAAGGAAATAACCATTTATTATTTGTAAGATAAACCATTATGTTAGTCATGATTTTTAGGTGCAACACACACCACTTAACCTCTATTTAGTCATAATTTCACCTTCATATATTTAGGAATAACCAACTTGTACAATTGTACCTTATTCCTTAGTTTGTCATAACCATGCATTTGGGAACTCATAAAACATCATAACAGAAATAATAGTAGAGAGTATTACATATATCATAAATAGGTTGCATACTTATTTATGGTTACTGATTTAAGCTCTAAGTCTAACACGTTATTTAACATGTTTTAAAAATAAAAATATATCTCAATACATATTGATAACATCATGTTACTATCATAAACAAGAGGTAAGTCTACATACTAAATTGGCATTCCATGTCATAAGGATGTCATCAGATAATATTTATCATGAAATCTAAATCTATATGCACAACTCCATCAAGGGAATTAAAACCTTTAGATGGTTTTAGCATACCATAAGATGATACCAGCTTGCTTTCATATAAATCCAAGGGCTAAAGACAATGTAGATATTATTATTCCAAAAATAACTTTTTACAACCTCATGTTTAATCCACATCAACAAGTATAATGCTATATTATCCCAATGTGTGTATAACAACATATAAAAATCCAAACATAACATACTAAAATCAGAGTTACAACCATTTTTTCAAGGTAGGAATAGAATCCAACACATGTACATACCAAGGAAAATAATTATTGTTGGCTAAATACACAAGAATAAATCCACCATCATCAATAATGCATCCAATATCAACATCATATATAATATTGTCCCTTTCCAACATAATAATGCTACAAGGTTGCATAAGGTACAAAGATGGAACCACAACATAAAATGGGTAATGAATTATAATCCAACATGCCAACATTATACACCAATAGGCACAGATAAGAGACAATCTACCATATAAAATCCAAGTGCATCAATAGATTATGATGAACACGGTAAGGAGAACATCTCTCAAAACTAGCCCTATGAGCCCAATCATCATGGCCCTTACCACCCCAACCATCAGCTTGATGGAGAGTTTTATCAATCAGGTACTCAAGTGAGGTAAGAGGTATATAAAAGATACTAAGCCACTAAATAAAACTTATAAAAATAGTTGACAAAGGATGAGAGAAGTAATGTAATCAACATAGAACAATAACACTTCGTTGAACCACTTGGTCTGAGTAATGCCCAAGACATACATTGAATCTTTATAGAAAATAATTTACACCATAAATCAAGATATAGTATATCTAATTAGTAAGATCAGAAGGTCTAGCTAAAGTCTATTTCTTGGTTTAAGAGGCTTATCTGAGTATAAAATAATTAAACACAAGGGATCTAATCTACAATAGCCAAATTAACTCTATCGAGTCAAAAAGATGAAAAACATATCATTCATTAACATAAAATAAACTTGGTTTGGCTTAAAAATAGCCATGTGAGGCCAACACTTAATTCTTTCAAAATTTTCAACAAATCTGAAACCAAAATAATAATGTAACCTCATTCCATCAAAATGGAATGAAAAAAACTACAGTCTAACACTGATAAATACCCCCAATCGATTTGAGGAAAAATCCACTCCAAACAATAGGAGTAAAATAGAGGTTTACAATCAGCATGGATAAATCAATTTTATTATAAATCAAACTTAAAATCTAGAAAGGAGATATGCATAGTAGTGGGTATTGCGTCAAGTGACAATAGAGGATTCTGAAGCATGAACAAAATATAAATTAGGAAGACATCAAGTTTCTGAAAAATATATTCTCATTTACATAAGAAATTTAGAAAAACAAGCTTAATAGCATAACATATAAGGGAAGCATCAACATAATCACATAAATGGAGGGTGTCAAGCTTCAAATAAATCCATCCACTTTATATATGATATCTAGAAAAATATTGTCAATAGAAAACAAGCCCATATTAATAAACCCAAATGGGGAATTGAACTTGGTGCTGCCAATTATGCATGAAGCTACACATGATATCTGGAAAAATCAAAATCAATTCAAAAGAAAATAGGCACACTAATATAAAATAAGATCATACAAGATACCAACTGAGCATGATGATTAAGATGTTAATTAAGTTAGTTTGGGGGAAACATGGGTGTTCTAATTAATACTTGAATTTAGAGTAGATGCCTAAGTTACCAAAAACCCACAATTTAATTCTCACGCCATTGATCACATACAACTATAATTTCATTAAAATAATCCAATCAACTTCATTCATGTAATTACTTACTTATTAAGAGTAATGCAGTCTGTAATGGATCAAAATGGTGGTACTTGGACAAAGGGGCATGGCTCTCTTTTTGCAATAGGCTACTCTTTTATCAAATGGCCCCTCTAATTTTCTAAATGCAGGGCCCCCAACTGGCCACACACTCCAATCTCTTATGTCATACCCTATATTACCCTTAGGGTTTTGACCTAGCCCCCAAGCCATGCCCAAAACAAGAAAAAAATGAATATAAATAAAAAAATCTCCCTTTCTTTCTTCCCACGCCCAGTGCCCAACATGGGGTTTCAACCCAAGCCCAACACATTCCCTCCTCAGTTGCCCTCCTTGCCTTCACGCCCAGCCATGTGTTTCCTCCAAAAATAGGGTGAAGTCCATAAAAATAAAAAATAAATAAAAATGAAAATGCATCCCAGTGCGCAAGTCAAACCCAATAGCTTCTTCCACAAGCTAATGAAAAATAGATAATAATAAAAAATCTTCCTCCAAAATCTTCCGTTGATCCCCATAAGTCAAAAAAATAATAAAATAATATAAGTTAACAAAATCATTAATTAGATTATTAATAATATACACTAAACAAAATCCATAAATCAATTAAAAATCATAATGATAATTATCAACAAAGTCATCAAAAATAATAATGGTTAATAACAATCATAAAGTCGACCCGTAAATATAAAAATTGATAAGTAATAAAAGTTGACAAATCCCTTAAGTCGATCAAAGCTCCTAGCAGTCAATCACCCGTGAAGGAGGTTGTTAATGATGTTTTTCAAGGTCAAGAGACCCATACAGGTCTAGTCAAACCCGAACCAATCAAGCCACTAAGACATGCCATTTCATTATGGCTTAGTAATTAAATATCAACTACACCAATGAGGATGACCGAGCACGAGAAACTAATTCCAATCAAGGACCATAACAAGATGCACATGCACACAAGAGAGGCAAGACCAAAAAAATGATAAATGGTAATGATATAAAACACAAAAATGATGGTGGATCAATATCATATAATACATGATATACCTATTAGAGTGTCATTATTACTGCTCAATCACCCCTTAAGTATATCTGAGATGTCCAAACCCACCATTGAACCTAGATTGCAGTCTAGTTTCTGCATCCACTAGATTAGACATCAACAGTGTCAAAATTATATTGATATACATAATAACTAATAATGAATTCAATGAATCATTAACCATCAAATAATAATTAAACATAGTCATCTATAGATTTGAAGTGACCAGAGTCAATACTGATGATCATGACCCCAAAACATAACCAACAACTGCAAGAGTAATCAATGTCAATCCACATTAGTGAGACATGCTAAAGTAATAATATACAATAATGTAACTAAGCTAAAGCAACATATATAATAGGATAAAATGAAAGCAATGTAAGTAATATACATATCATGATAAAATAAATCTAGTGTGAGTGTCAATCATGACATGGCATAATTATAACTGCTACCCAAGATATCTCGTATCCTAATCATCTAAAACAAAACTAACATCAATAGTCATTAGTCCAAGTGCTAACAAAATATGTTAAAACAACTCTAATCAAATATTTTTAAGGGGCCACAAGGTCAGTTTGTGACATCATTCCCTCCTTAAAGAGGAGTCATCCTAATGACTATCAATAGTCATAAAAAAATTCTCTAAAGATGTCCAACTAAACTAACTTCCACTATTTCACAATGTCTCCACCCATTGTGGGGTGGCAATGATCAGCTTTATCTTGTTGGCATTCTTATTTTTTGCCATTAGGATAGCCACATTTTCTTTTACATTAGGCCAAGTAATGGCATCCATCCTACCTTCATGTCTAATTTACAACACTGATATGGTAGAAGAACACTTATGTAGCACTATTACAGTGGAATATTCCACCAAATATCCAAAATTGGTTGAAACTTTTCTATAATCATGCCTTAAAAAGCCATCAATTACATTAGAATTTACCAAAACCATCTATAATTAGGTTCACCAACCCAAAAATACCCTTCTTAAGTAGCAAAAAACTCATCACAATAAATGTTAATTTCAATACAACATTGTTGTTATTAACCATTCCATCCATTTATGAAGGTGGTTATTAAACATCACAAGAATATAGTGTCTCAAAATATAACAACTTACACTTACCTTAATACACTTTCCAACAAGGGTGCTAATGGCACTCCCAAGCAAGAAAATACATCCATAGAACAAGTTATAATTTGATTATCTAAATCAGATTAACAATCTAAATATAAAACTTGACTAGGGTCATAATAACTTGTGTCAACACACATAGAATCATAATATGAGGTCAACAATTATAATCATTCAATCCCACTAGAATGCAATTAAAATCCAAATTAAGAGTGAAAATGTTCCACTAAAAACATTATGCCACATGCATAATATTAAGAACATTCGTTACATAATGTCCTTACACAAAGGTAGTAATCCATATTGTTATAATTACTCTAATACAAAATCAACCATTCAGGGGTTGGTATAGCATCCCGCACCAACCACACTGAACATCGAAGAAGCCATACCAAGCATCACATGTAACCCAAAGGCTTAAAACATATTCTCCAACACATGTGAGGTCACATGATGGTTTAGGAATACCAATCCCACCATCCAAAATCAGTCATCTAAGGGCATTACCTAACTTTCATCACTCTATTCAAGAGTCAAGTGGGTACCTAGGCTTTTAAACACCACCTGATCAGGGCTGTGTTGCTCTTTCAAAACATAAAATCAGCATACATTATAATTATTCTTCTAAAACAAAACAAAAATATTCATCCCAAAATATCTCTAATAGGTATAACAAAAATAATACTTGAATCATAACATGTTTGTACTTACAAATCAACACATCCATGCATTTCAACAAGTACCACCTTGTTGATTTTGTATAAAATCCAATTTACAAAATTAGTTAGTGTTTTATAAGGTTTAAACAATAAAATTTCACAAAGATTGCTTTTACCACAATCTCCAAGAGGCAATTAAAGGAATGTTAGATCCATAAAGTGACCATTATGCACTAAGATTCCATGACCAATTCGTGGTACACGTAATGCTCACTCTGAATAAATTAGGTACCTACTTGTGTAAAAGGGAAAAGTGGATTTTCAGCCTATGAGAGACTCCACTTTCTATCCCATACCTGATCAAATTCTTTATGTATGTATTGCTTATCTACCCTCAACCTCATACTTACACCAATACTCAATACTAGAGTATTGATGTGGGATTACACCACACAACTCAACATTATACCTTGACAGATTTCAGTCAATAAAATTGATTTCAAGAGGGGAAGACACATCACATGAGTAGTTTACAGTCACATTACCACATTTAATATGTTAATAACATAAAGTCACATTTATTCCATGATAGGAACACAAAGTACTCATATAATAATTTTAAAAAAAAACATAAAGCAAGTAAAGTTCACATGGTTGATTTCAGAAGTGTGAGATTCTCTTACATAGTGATTTATCATCATTCACACATTCTAAAGTTAACAACCTATAATAATGTATATAAGTGCTCATGCAATAATGTTGATATCAAGAAGAAAAAGTGGAAGCCCACCAGTTAATTATATACACATAGTATAGTAAAAATACAATTTTACATGATTTAATATAACCAATAAAATGTAATGGTTTACAAGATTCACAACAATTTTACATACAAGGAGGAACCACATGAAATAGGTCACACATACATGACTCAGGTGTTCTAATAATTATGCCAAGGTACTTTCACATCACAATAATGAACACACATGAAGGTGAAGCACAAGGGTCTATGACTCCCATCGAGTCACCTAATGTCTAGATGCCATCTAAATGACACCAATATCCATCATATAGTACAACATGATCAGTCCCAAGGATCTTGAATTTATGATCACCTTCTTTCAAGAAGGTTGTGTTCCAAGAAGCCCATAAAATCTATCTCCATGAGTTTTATAAATTTACCAACAATATTCGCACATCATGGATAGATGGATCACACTAATGATAACAATAAGAGATCCCCAAAACTCTCTAACTTTTTCAAGTAAGTCAGTCACACTCATCTCACCAGTCCTTTTGGGCATGATTTGTACCCTTGGACTTCCCAAGATATTATACCTTAGCATCATCGGATAACTCACTCTTTTAAGTTACCAATGGCCACCAAGGCATTGTCTCATGATTCTAATAACAAACTTATATCACTATTCTTCTAATTGACTTAATCTAACAAGTCAAAGGTTAAATGGTGATGCTTGCTTTGACACAACATCACTTTTGGGAAAGGGTGGGCTTAGCCAAAGCACAAGGTGAATGCTATAACACTATCATGGGAATTACAATTTTCCACAATCAATAAGTTCAGTTAAAACTCATAATAAACATCCTCATGGATGTAAGGCATATCTAATATCATAATAAACATCCTAGTGGATGTTAAAATGTATCCAAGCTCTAATTATGTAGCCTCATAGATGTATAATCCAGCCAAAAACAACTTAAACATCCCCATGGACTAAAACATATCTATGTTTATCATAACATCCTCATAAAAATCAACCTATCCATGATCAAAATAACCATCATAGATGCAAAACATGTCCATGATCAAAATAAACATCATAGATGTAAAACATGATCAAAATAGACATTTACACACACATATTGAATTTCATCCTTTTGGAGTTACGATGCCATATGCTTCTCCAATTAACTCAAAAGAGGCCAAATGCAAAAACAAGATCAATCTCTTATTTCAACTCAAGATACTCCCTCATAAGCGGAAATCCCAAGCCTTACTAATTTACCCAAGTAAATTAGATACTCTCACCCTATTCAACCCTCCAAGTTTAAGCCTAACCTTCAGTCTTCTTGAGGTCATGATGTTCTAAGCATCTACTGATGACTTTGCCATACAAGTTAATAATATATACTGAACATTATTTCCTCAATTCTAAGGGCAAAGTGGTTATCACCAATTTCCCATCAACTTGCCCCTACAAGTCAATAGTTAATAAGTGATGCTTTCCCTAATGCAACTTGATTAGGGAAGGGTTAACCCAACCAAGGCTATGAGTAAGTATCATAAATTCATTATAGAAATTTACCAATTTCTTCACAAACATACATTCCATAATGCAAAAATTTCCATCACTTCAAGATTGCATAATAGAGCACAACTTAATTCACCCAAGAGGCTAAGTGACTTTGTAAAGGTCATAACTTAGCCATCTCAAAGCATATAAAACATATATTTGTCCATGCAAGTTATATAATTTCAGCCATGGCTTAGTATGCACTCAATCATACAATGTCCCAAATCAATCTCAGCAAGGGCAGCATAACTATACAAGTGTTATTCAGCCATTCCCAGGCATACACATACATGTTAATATAAAATAAGCTTCATAAGAATATGCACATCCATACTATGTGTATTTCAATCATATAAAAGTACATTATGCAAACACAACAAAAGTATGCATAATCACATGAAAGCTCAACCAATATTTTTAAGAATGTGACAAAATTAGTTTAATGTGCCCAAAACTTATCCAAAATCCTTAAAGCATAAGTTCTGATACCAGATGAAACAACCTAAAAAAATAAAATTACCTTTCAGATTACATAATATAATGGCATTTAGGGTCCATTGCATAATTATAATACATCACAATACATCTCAATAATCACATACACAAAGTACTAATAACCAATAACCAAATTGGTTCACCTTAGACGCTTCCCTAGAGATACATGCCACCAAAAAATGTTATAGATAAGTATATTTGACTTAGAATGATATGTTGTTTGAGGGGATATTAGTATGCAGATCCATACTAATAACCTCTAAACCTCACAAAAGCACTCACCTTCTATATCAAACCACCTAGAAACCTTTAGCCCTACCTAAGTGTCTGGTTACCCATATGGTCATGGTTTGGAAATCCAAGAGACTGGATAAATCATTCATGCATAATGTCAATAGTATTACATCCAACATCCCATTTACTCCAATAGACAATGTTAAGGACCTTAAGAATGGAATTAAGCATATAAGAGTGTCTAGTTAGGCATTCGGTATTGAAACAAATAAGATATAAGAGAAGTGCAACACTTAAGCATGGGCGTCCAAAATACCATATAAAATAATTCATCTCACTTGCTTGTGTAGGCAAGTCTTATCACATCATGAGATCAGTAAGTGGGGATCTCTAAACCATTTCTAAAACCCAACATGATATAAGCTTAAGATTCCATAACCTTTTATGGATTCACTTGAGCAAGGATTAGTCTTTGTGCTACCCACATTGATCACTATACCATGATCCAAAGTTCTTGGGGAACATTGTGTCACTATTCCTTACTTGACGAAGGTCATACACAAAATATAACTCCATGATGCAATATGTATTCTCATTAAATTAGATGAAACACAATACACTTAGCTTAAGGTGGATGATATCACACCAATGAGCCTCCTACTAAATAAGCATATGGATGGTATCAAAAAACCAAATTACTTCTCATGATATAGATATACCATCCCATAAGCTAACCGTAGGATCTTGTAACTAAATGCTACTTATTTTTTCCCTTAGTTATAAAGTCATGTTATTGGATAAAACATAGGCATTCATGCCATTGAATTAACATGCATATATTCCTACAAGAATACATTACTTAGGTAATTTTAACCATTACATGGATGATCAGTAAGGAAAATTATGATCTAATAGCTCATTACCAAGGTGGACTATTAAACCACTAATCATATTGTAAATATTGTAATTTTACATAGCATATTTATGCCTCATCCCAATTCAAGGATTATTCATTGTTTAGCATATCAAAAAAATCATTATCAAATTAAGGTTACAAAATTTAAGCATGCACAACCACCTGAATCTAGCTATCATATGTCTCATAAATGCATTAATAATAATATAACCAACCTTTCATTAATCAATGGGATGCATTATAAATAACTGTAATAATAAACTTTCCAAAATATGCCATATATATAAATCATTGCAACACCCTTATTGGTACGATCCATAATCCATAATATAAGCCTATATAAGAAGATCAATAATCATACTCTATTTCATTTCTTAAGTAGTATAAATATGCTCATTAAAGTATGACGACAACCATCAATACATCCATTACCATTATAAGATTTCCTTGCTTTTATCATCAAGGGAAAATTGATTGCATAAGCCATTTGCAATAATTAGTTCCAACCAAAGTTATAAACATTATAAGGGTCATGTATTTAATAACAATGCTACAAATTAAGAGATGTCATATAACAAGAGTGAGCTAATAACAAATCAAGGACCTAATAAGGGAAGTAAACATTTATTATCTCTAAGGTAAACCATTATGTTAGTCATGATTTTTAAGTGCAACATACACCACTTAATTTCCATTTAGTAACAATTTCACCTTCATATATTTAGTAATAACTAACTTGTACAGTTGTACCTTAATTCCTTAGTTCATCATAACCATGAATTCACGAACTCATAAAACATCATAATAAAAATAATAGTAGGGATTATTACATATATCATATAATAGGTTGCATACTTATTTATGGCTACTAATTTAATCTCCAAGTCTAACATGTTATTGAACATGTTTTGACAATCAAGTACTCGAGCAAGGTAAAAGGTATGCAAAAGATACCGAGCCACCAAATAAAACTTATAAAAATAGTCAACAAAGGATAAGAGAATCAATGCAGTCAACATAGAACCATAACACTCAGTCGATCTAGTTGGCCTAAGTAATGCCTAAGGCATACATTGAATCTTTATAAAAGATTATTTACACCCTAAATCATGATCTATTATATCCAATTAGTAAGATTGGAAGGTCTAGCCAAAGTCCATTGCTCAGCCCAAGAGGCTTATCTAAGCATAAAATAATTAAACACAAGGGGTTCAATCCACAATAGCCAAATTAACTCCATCGAGTCAAAAAGAGGAAAAACATATCATTCATTAACAAAAAATAAATTTAGCTTGGCTTAAAAATGGCCATGTGTAGCCAACATTTTAATTCCTTTGAAATTTTCTATAATATTGAAACCAAAATAATAATGTAACCTCATTCCATCAAAATGGAATGAAAATAACTAGTCCAAGATTGATAAACACCGCCCAACGAGTTTGAGGAAAAACCCACTCCAAACAATAGGAGTAAAATGAAGGCTTAGAATCAACATGGATAAATAAATTTTATCATAAATCAAAATTAAAATTCAGAAAGGAAATATGCATATCAATGAGTATGATGTCAAGTGACAGCCAACGATTCTAAAGCATGAAAAGAACATAAATCAGGAAGACATGCAGTTTCCGAAAAATCTATTCTCATTTACATAAAAAAAATTAGAAAAACAAGCTTAATATCATAGCATATAAGGGAAGCATCAACATAATCATATAAATGGTCAAGCTTCAAATAAATCTATCCACTTTACATATGATATCTAGAAAAACATTATCAATAGAAAACAAGTCCATATTAATAAACCCAAATGGGATGTTGAACTTGGCACTGCTAATTATGCATGAGGCTACATATGATATCTAGAAAACTCAAAAATGATTCAAAAGAAAACAAGCCCACTCATATAAAATAATCTCATACAAGAGACCAATTGAGCATGATGATTAAGATGTTAATTAAGCCAGTTTGGGGGAAACCTAGGTGTTCTAATTAATACTTGAATTTAGAGTGGATGCCTAAGTTACCAAAAAACCATGATTTAATTTCTTACGCCATTGATAATATATAACTATAATTTTAGAAATAATAATCCAATCAACTTCATTTAGTCAATTACTTACTTGTTAATAGTAATGTAGTCTGTAATGGATCAAAATGGTGGTACCTAGACAAAGGGGTATGGTTCTCTTTTTACAGTAGGTTGTTCTTTTGTCAAATAACCCCTTCAAGTTTCTCAACATAAGCCCCCCAACTAGCCACACACTCCAATCTCTTCTATCATACCCTGCACTACCCCTGGGGTTTTGACCCATCCCCCAAGCCATGCCTAAAGCAAGAACAAAAAATGAAAAAAAACAAAAAAAAAACTCCCTTTCTTTCTTCCCACATCTAGTGCCCAGCCTAGGGTTTCAACCCAGGCCAAACACATCCCCTCCTTAGCTTCCCTCCTTCCCTTCACACCCAGCCATGTGTTTCCTCCAAAAATAGGGTAAATTCCATAATAATAAAAAAATAAAAATGAAAATACATCCTAGTGTGTGAGTCAAACCCAATAGCTTCTTCCACAAGCTAATGTAAAATAAATAATATAAAAAAAAATCCTCCTCCAAAATCTTCTGTCAATCCCCATATGTCAACAAAATCATAAAATAATATAAGTTAACAGAATCATTAATTAGATTATTAATAATAAAAAAAATAAAATCATTGATGTAATAAACAACAAAATTATTTTGAATAAATATTAATCAATAAAAATCATTAAATACTACATTAAATAAAATTCATAAATCGATTAAAAATCATAATGATAATTATCAACAAAGTCATCAAAAATAATAATAGTTAATAATAATCATAAAGTCAACCTATAAATATATAAATTGATAAGTAATAAAAATTGTCAAATCCCTTAATTTGATCAAAGCTCCTTGTGGTCAATCACCTACGAAAGAAGTTGTTAATGATGTTTTCCAAGGTCAAGAGACCCATACAGGTCTAGTTGAACCTGAACCAACCAAGACACTAAAACAAGCTATTTTATTATGGCTTAGTAATTAAATATCAACTACACCAAGGAGGACAATTGAGCATGAGAAACTAATTCCAAACAAGAATCATAAAAAAGACATACATGCGCACAAGAGAGGCAAGACCAAAAAAGATGACAAATGGTAATGATATAAAACACAAAATGATGATGGTTCAATATCATATAATACATGATATCCTTATTAGAGTCATATTTTGATTGCTTAATCACCCTTTGAGTATACCCAAGATGTCCAAACCCACTACCGAGCCTAGCTCATGATCTGGTTCCTACATCCACCAAATAAAACATCAACAGTACCATAATGGTGTTGATATAAATAATAAACAATAATGAATTCAATGAATCCTTAACCATGAAATAATAATTAAATATAGTCATTTATAGTTGTGAAGGGATCAGAGTCGATACTAATGACCATGATTTTGAGCATGCCTTGTGAACATAACCAACAACTACAAGAGTAGTCAATGTCAATCTGTATTAGTGAGACATGCTAAAGCAATAACATATAATAACATAACTAAGCTAAAATAACATATATATAACAGAATAAAATGAATCTAATGTAAGTAGTATGCATATCAGGATAAAATAAATCCAATGTGAGTGTCAACCATGACATGGCATAATCATAATCTCTACCCAAGATATATCATATCTCGTTCATCTGAAACAAAACCAACATCAACAATCATTAGTCCAAGTGCTAATAAAATATTCTAAATCAGCTATATTCAAATATCTGTAAGGGGTACAAGGTCAGTTTGTGACATCTTCCCTTCCTTAAAGAGGAGCCGTCATGAACAAAATTCTTTGAAGATGTTCAACTAAACCAACTTCCACTATTTCATAATGTCTCCACCCATTATGGGGTGGCAATCCCTCAACCTTATCTTGATGGCATTCTTATTTTTTTCCATTAGGACAAAATTTTCCTTTACATTAGGCCAAGTAATGGCCTCCTTCCTACCTTCATGTGTCCTTTACAACATTGATATGATAAAACAACACTCATGCAACACTATTACAATAGACTATTCTACCAAATATCCAAATTTGGTTAGAACTTTTTCAATCTCATGCCTGAGAAAGCCAACAATTACATTAAAATTCACCAAAACTAGCTACAATTAGATTCATCAACCCAAAAATGCCCTTCTTGTACAACACTTCTATTATTAACTATTTGAGTCATTTATAAAGGCAATTATTAAACATCATAAGAATACAGTGTCTCAAAACATAATAACTTACACTTATCTTAATACACTTTCCAACAAGGGTGTAATGACACTCTCAAGTAGGAAATACAGCCATAAAACAAGTTATAATTTGATTATCTAAACTAGATTAACAATCTGAATATAAAACTTGACTAGGGTCATAATCACTTATGTCAACAAATACAGACCCACAACACAAGGTCAACAATTATAATCATCCAATCCCACTAGATTGCAATCATAATCCAAGCTAAGAGTGAAACTATTTCACAAAAAACATTATGCCACATGCATAATGTTAAGAACATTCATTAAAGAATATCCTTACACAAAGGTAGTAATGTCTATTGTTATAATTACTCCAATAAATCATCAACTATTCAAGGGTTTTTACAACATCCTGCACCAACCACACTGAACATCAGAGAAGTCATAATAGGCATCATATACAACTCAAAGGCTTAAAACATGTTCTCTAACACATGTGAGCTCACACGATGGTTCAAGGATACCAATCCCACCTGTTAGGATTGTGGAGCTAAAAGCTTCACTGATGCAAACAGGAGAGGAGGTTGCTGAAGGTTGCTGAGTTGCAAAAGAAGTTGGGGTCGGTCTGATCAGCCGACGTCGGCAGGAGAGCATAGAGAAGCAACCGACGTCGGTCATATATCGGCCGACGTCGGTCAACTCCAGGTGGACAGGGACCGGTGTCGGTCGCCTGTGTGGTTCGACTGCGAGCTATTTACGGGCAGTTAGCTAACGAACCAAGTGTTTGCATGATCAGGGCTAATTATAGACTGAGAGCTGCGGATCTAATTATGGTAATTAGATGTCTAATCATTGTTTGGATGAGATCTATATAATAGACTCATGGTTGTATTGGAAAAGTGTGCTAGGGAGTAAGAGAGCATAATTATAAGCTCCTTCTGTGTGTGAGGTAGAGCTATGGTGCGTTCCTCCTAGTGCCACAGTACCAGGTGTGTTGGTGCTGGATTGGAGAGCCAGCTGGGTTCTTCAAGAGTGTAGGATCTTGGTCACAGTTGCATGGCCTATATAGGAGATCTACATGGTAAGTAAGATCGTTGATCTGCAGGTGTATGTGTGTGCAAGGTCGAGGTTCACAGGTGAATAGAACCATTGTTTGATTTGCAGGTGTGCAAGGTCATATAGACAGCAACACTACAGGGAGTAGTATCAAGCAGGATCTACTTGGAGTACAGGTGTGTACTCGGATAGAGCAAGAGGAAGGCAAGGGAGTCCCTTCCATAAGTATGGTCTGTTGAATTGCAGGTTGTTGCAGATTCATGGGAGATCTACTTGAAGTACCTTGAGTACTTGTGGAGCACGTGGAGTGCTTGTGGAGTGCGTGTAGCACTTGTGTTGTGCGTGGAGCACGGGAGGTGAACACCAACTCAGTATTTTGAGTTGGGTGTTGGGACCTGTGAGAGGGAGAGCTTTGGGGAGGAGAATTACTGTTCACTTGAGGTGTGGGAAACCTCTGTAAGGTGGTGGAGAAGAAGTGGCATCTTCTTTATTGTATTCTTTTCTGTATAAAGTGTTAATACAATTTGGTATTGTCTCTCATATTCTGTGTTATTCTGAATTCTAGTTACTTGGTGAATCTGGTTAATTTCCGCATATTAAGTTGCTCGGTTTGGTAATCAAATTGTGTGCTTCCGGTTTACCTATCCTCCCAACACCACCATCCAAAATCAACCATTTGAGGGCATTACCCAACTTTCATCACTCTATTCAAGATTCAAGTGGGTACCTAAGATTTTAAACACTACCTGATTAGGGCTTTGTGTTGCTCTTTTAGAGCATAAAATCAACATACATTCTAGTTATGTTTCTAAGACAAAACAAAAATATTCATCTCAAAATATCTCTAATAGGTATAATAAAAATAATACCTAAATCATATCATGTTTGTACTTATAGGACAACACATGCATGCATTTTAACAAGTACCACCTTGTTGATTTTACATAAATGTCTAATTTATAGGACCAATTAGTACTTTACAAGGTTTAAATAATAAAATTTCATAAAGGTTGAATTTACCACAACCTCCAAGATGTGATTAAAGTAATGCTAGATCCATAAAGTGACCATTATGCACTAAGATTTTATGGCTAACTCATGACACACGTGGTGCACACTCTAAACGAATTAGGTGGCTTCTTGTGCAAAGGGAAAAAATGTATTTTTAGCATATGAAAGACTCCACTTCCTAGCCCATACCTGGTCAAAATATTTATGGATATAGTGCTTCTCTACCCTCAACTTCATACTTGCACCAATACTCAATACTAGAGTAGTGATGTGGGATTACACCACACAACACAACATTATACATTGACAGATTTCAATCAATAGAATTGGTTTCAAGAGGGGAAGACACATCATGTGAGTAGCTTATAGTCACATCACCACATTTAATATGTTAGCAACATAAAGTCACATTTATTCTATGATAGGTACACAAAATACTCATACAACAACTTATAAAAAACATAAAGTAAGTAAACTTCACATAGTTGAATTCAGAAGTGGGAGATTCACTTACATAGTGATTTATCATCATTAACATATTCTACATTTAACAACCTACAATCATGTATATAAGTGCTCGTGCAATAATGTTGATATCAAGAAAAAAAAGTCAAAGCCCACCAATTAACTACATACACATAGTATAGTAAAAATGCAATTTTACATGGTTTAACATAACCAATGAAATGTAACAGTTTACAAGATACATAAAAATTTTATATACAAGGAGGAACCACATGAAATAGGTCATGCATATGTGACTCAGGTATTCTTATAATTATGCCAAGTTACTTTGACATCATAACAATTAACACTCATGAAGGTGAATCACAAGGGTCCATGACTCCCATCGAGTATCCAATCTCTAGATATCATCCAAATGACACCAATATCCATCATATAGTACAACATGATCAGTCCTAGGGATCTCAAATTTATAATCGCCTTCTTGTAAGAAGGTTGTGTTCCAACAAGCCCATAAAATCTATCTCCATGAGTTTTATAAATTTACCAATAATGTTCATGCATTTTGGATAGATGGCTCACACTCCGAATAACAATAAGAGATCCCAAAACTCTCTAACTTTCCCAAGCGAGTTAGTCATACTCACCCCACTAGGCCCTTTAAGCTTGAGCCGCACCCTTTGACCTCCCAAGATATTATACCTTAGTATCATCAGATAACTTACTCTTGTAAGGTATCAATGTCCACCAAGGAATTTTTTCATGATTCCAACAACAAACTTATATCGCTATTATTTCAATTGACTTAATCCAACAAGTCAAAGGTTGAATGGTGATGCTTTCTTTGATGCAACATCACTTTTGGGAAAGGATGGGCTTATCTAAGGCATAAGGTGAATGCTATAACACTACCGTGGTAATTACAATTTTCCACAATCAACAAGTTCAATTGAAATTCACAATAGACATCCTCATTGATGTAAGACATATCTAATATCATAATAAACATCCTCATAGATGTTAAAATGTAGCCAAGCTCAAATTATGTAGCCTCATAGATGCATAATTTAGCCAAAATCAACTTAAACATCCCCATAGACTAAAACATATCCATGATTACCATAGCATCCTCATAGAAATCAACCTATCTATGATCAAAATAACCATCATAGATGTAAAACATATCCACGGTCAAAATAAATATCATAGATGTAAAACAAGATCAAAATAAACATTTCCACACACATATTGACTTTTAGCTTTTTGGATTTATAAAACTACATGCTTATATAATTAACTCAAAAGAGGCCAAATGTACAAATAAGATCAAGCTCTTATTTCAGCTCAAGATACTCCCTCATAAGTGGAGATCCTAAGCCTTATTAATTTATCCAAGTAAATTAGATACTCTTACCTTATTTAACCTTCCATATTTAAGCCCAACCCTTAGTCTTCTTGAGGTCATGATGCTCTAAGTATCTACTGATGACTTACCTATATAAGTCAATAAAAGATATCGAACATTATTTTCTTAATTCTAAGGGTGAAGCGATTATCACCAATTTCCCATCGACTTACCCCTATAACTCAACAGTTAATAGGTGATGCTTTTCCCAATGTAAATTGATTAGGGAAGGGTTGAACCAACCAAGGCTATGAGTAAGCATCATAAAGTTATTATAGAAATTTACAAATTTTTGCACACACATGCATTCCATAATGTAAGAATTTCCATCACTTCAGGCTTGCATAACAAAACACAATTTAATTCACCCAAGAGGTTAAGTGCCTTTATAAAGGTCATAACATAGCCTTCTCAAAGCATAGAATAGATATATTTGTCCATGCAAGGTATGTAATTTCACCTATGGCTTAGTATGCACTTAATCATATAATGACCCAAATCAATCTTAGTAAGGGCAGCATAATTATACAAGTGTTATTTAACCATCCCCAGGCATACACATACATGTTGATATAAAACAAGCTTCACAAGAATATGCACATCCATACTATATGTATTTTAGTCATCCAAAAGTATAATATGCAAACATAACCCTTTGCAAAATTATGCACAATCACATGAAAACTCAACCATTCTTTTCAAGAATATGATAAAATTAATTTAATGTGCCCAAAAATCATCCAAAAGCCTTAAAGCACAAGCTCTAATACAAGATGAAAAAACCCAAAAAATAATAATTTAGAATCACCTTTTAGAGTACATAATGTAATAACATTTAGGGCATGTTGCATAATTTTAATGCAGCATAATGCATCTCAACAATCAAATACACAAAGTACTAATAACCAATAATTAGATTGGTTCACCTCAGATGCTTACCTAGAGATAAATCTCACTAAGAAATGCCATACAGAAGTATGTTTGCCTTAGAATGATATGTTATTCGAGGGGGTATTAGTATGCAAATCCATATTGATAACCTTCAAACCTCACAAAATCAATTGCCTTCTCTATCGGACCACCTAGGAACCTTTAACCCAAGTGTCTGGTTACCCATGTGGTCATGGTTTGAAAATCCAAGAGACTGGATAAATCATTCATGCATAAGATGGTAATAATATTACAACCAGCATCTCATTTATTTCTAAGGACCTTCATAATGTAATTAAGTATATCAAGAGTGTCTATTTATCCACTTGCTATAGAATCAAATAAGATATAAGAGAAGTACAACACTTAAGCATGAGGGTGTAATGAACCGTTACACCAAAAACCTAGACTGTTAGTGAGTCTGCCCACTAGGATCTTAACAACTCATCATATTTTCAACAATCCCATCCTTGGTATGGGTGTGAACCTACACACACATGTGGGAGCCTCGAGCAAACACTACTATGCCGACATTACCACTTGAGAGTCAAGACTCGAACACAGATGGGTGCTCTGATACCACATGTAACATTGTATGGTGTTGCCTTACCTTAAGGGTATTCTATTTATACATATATTGCATATTTGGACATCTTGGGCCACTTATATTTTTTGATGTGTTGATCTACATTATATTCTACATTATTTTTTAATATTATAAATGTGGATCATGACAAGTGGTATCAGAGCTTCAATTCGGGTAATTTGTGTGGAGTGAAACCCTAGTTTTTTGGAATCATCAATATCTTTCAATATATTGTGAATTTTTGCACATGTTTTTAATAGATATGAATAATATTACAAATAAGTCTCAGTAAAAAAATTGAGCCTTTATGATCAATTTTGAGGGAGTTATTCATATTTTAGGGTTTGTACTCACTTCATCATATCTTCTGAAATATAATTAATTTTTTGGTGAAATTTTTATTGATGTTGTATCATAATACAGGAAAGCTATGGAAAAAAATTTATCTTTTTTTTATATGTTTGGAGTTATTGCAATTTTATGTTTTTTCATATATTTGCTCTACAGGCCAAAATTTGTGAAAATTTTTCATAAAATATTTACTAAAGTTCCACTATCATAAGGTAAAGATACAATCAAAATTTGGGAATATTTTGTTTGTTTTTGAATGATTTGTTGCTATTTAATGGTATTTCATTAACCCTAGTTTTTTTTTGTGGATTGTGAAGTTGTAAGTATTTTCAGGGAGGATGATATTGATGCTAGAGAATGGTGGATCCTTTTTAAGGAGAATAATACTCAAAAAAATTTGTGGAAAAAATGTTTATCTCTTTCTTTGTCTGGGCCTGCGCAACATTGGTTTAATCATTTGAGCTTTGTACAAAAGTATTCTTCATGGGAAGAAATGGAACATGTCTTCCCAGATCGATGGGATATAAAATAAAAAGAGGATGAAGCAGAGGAAAAAATAATGATAGTAATGAAGGAAAGAATAGGGATGTTGAAGAAGAAAAATTAGTGGAAGAAAATAATGACAATGAGGAAGAACATGCAAGTGAAGAAGAAGAAGAATAATAATTGGATGATAAGGGTTCAAATAATTTAGCTTCAAAGAAATTTGAGTCAATTTTTTAATTTCACAGATGCATTCAAAAGAAGAAGGTTGTTGTATCCATAAACTCTACCAGCAAATATAACTTCATCAACATCAATGTGGCAAAGCATTTATATGTTCAAGCAAATAATATCAAGGAGTTTCAAGTAGATGGTAAGAATATTCTAATGTTTAAATATTTGAAGCTCATTATGGAAAAATATGTTTTGTATTCACATTTTTATGCTTTGGATATGGATGATGTGGATATGGTTATTAGATATCCATGGTTAGATACTTTGGGAACAATCAATATTAATGTTTAGAAGAAGTTTATGAAGTTTTGGTATAGGAAAAAGAATGTCACTTTACAAGAAATCATAGTGGGAAAGGCACCAATAACAGTCAAGGTAGATCATGAGGATGAGATTGAAATAGGGGATGAAGAGCATGTACAATATTCATATGAAGACATATATGAATAAATAATACAAGCAAATAAAAACACTTCATCTACTCAAGAGACAAAGGAACCACCAAAACAAAAGGTAGAAGAGGTAGAAGAAAAGGTTGATAAGGCCAAAGTATCAAAAAAAAATTAGGTATATAGACACCCACATCATCATGAGAGGAAACAGTCATGAAGCCATGTGAGGGAGTGTCATAATAATAAAAACTTTGGCTATATAAGAAATTAGAGTTTTAATAACTATGGCTATGCAGAGAATTCAAAGAATACCTACTATGGTCATGGATGGAATCAGAGTAGCACAGTGGACTATGGTACATGGAATCATAAGAGGAATAATTATACATCAACACCAAAGTAGTACAGTTATGATCATGAATAGAATTATAAGAGCACAATGAAATTTGGAAACAAGTTTGGAGAGATATCACCTGTCAAGATCACATATGGATGGCTAGATGATCAAGAATGGAGACAAGTGTGCAATGATTTGAAGCACACTCATTATTTAGTTTCTTCCTATGTTTCAAAGATGAAACATGTCAAGGAGGGAAATAATGCTATGTACCTAGGGATATGATATATTAATGTATATGGGTTGATGGAGATATAGACATATGGCACACATCCCCTTAGTTAGTTATATAGGTCTAATATATTAGGATAATGGAGTAATTTATGGAATTAGTGCATTGGGTAATGGTTGGACTACATTGGGATTAGAAGGTTACCCATACATTGTTAGTTAGATAGAGGTCTATATAAAGGAAATGATTATCATTGTAAAGGTAGCAAGTAAGCATTGAGTCTTCTATTGTAAGAGGATATTAGAAGTTGTCCCCTCGAATATACATTGTAGATTTATTCCATCCTAAAGGAGTATTATATGGTATTGCCCTACCTTAAAAGTATTCTATTTCTACATATATTGCATATTTAGACATCTTGGTCCACCTATATCTCTTGTGATGTGTTGATCTACATTATATTTTGCATTATTTTTTAATATTATAAGTGTGGATCATATCAAAGGGTCCAAAATATCATACAAAAGAATTCATCTCACTAACTTGCATAGGCAAGTCTTATCACATTATGAGATCAACAAGTGGGGATCTCTAAACCACTACTAAAACCCAACATGACATAAGATTAAGAGTTCATAACCTTTTGTGTATTCACCCAAGCAATTATTAATCCTTTTAATACCCCAATTGATCATTATACCATGATCCAAAGTTCTTAGGGAACATTGCACCACTGTTTCTTAATTGATGAAGGTCACACACAGGATATAACTTCATGATGCAAGATTTGTTCTCATTAAGTTAGATGAGACACAATACACATAGCTCAAGGTGGATGACATCACACCAATGAAACTCCTAATGAATAAGTATACGTAAGACATAGGAAAACCAAATTGCTTCTCATGATATATATGTACCATCCCATAAGCTAGTCATAGGATCTTGCACCTAAATGTTACTTACTTCATCCCTTGGTTATAATGTCAATTTATTAGATAAAACATAGGCATTCATGCCATTCAATTAACATGCATATGTTCACACAAGAATATATTACTTAGGTAATTGTAACCATTAGCATGGGTGACCAATAAGTAAAATTATGATTTAATAGCTCATTACTAAGGTGGGCTATTAAACCATTGATCATAGTGTAAGCATTGTAAGTTTACATGACATATTTATGCCTCATCCCAAATTCAAGATTATTCATTGTTTTAATTATCACAATATAAGGCATATCAATAAATTCATTGTCAAGGTAAGCTTATAAATTTTAAGCATGCACAACCACCTAAATCCAACGACTATATGTCTCATAAATGCATTAATAAAAATATAACCAACCTTTCATTAATCAATGGGATGCATTATAAACAATTGTAATAATAAACTTTTTGAAACACACCATATATCTAAATCACTACAACACCCTTATTGTTACAATCCATAATATAGACTCATTTAAGAAGATCAATAAGCATATTATATTTCATTGCTTAAGCAATAAAAATACGCTTATTAAAGTATGACCACAACCATCAATACATCCATTACCATTATAAGATTTCCTTGCTTTTATCATCATGGGAAAACTAATTACATAAGCCAATTGTAACAATTAGTTTTGGCCAAATTTATAAACATGTTAAGGGTCATGTATTCAATAACAATGCTACAAATTAAGAGCTTTCATATAAATAGAGTGAACTGATAATAAATCAGGGACATAATAAGGGAAGTAACCATTTATTATCTATAAGGTAAACCATTATGTTAGTCATGGTTTTTAGGTGCAACATACACCACTTAACCTCCATTTAGTAATAATTTCACCTTCATATATTTATGAATAACCAACTTGTACAATTGTACCTTAATTCCTTAGTTTGTCATAACCATGAATTCGTGAACTCATAAAACATCATAATAGAAATAATTATAGGGATTATTACATATATCATACAATATGTTGCATACTTGTTTATGGTTACTGATTTAAGCCCCAAGTATAACACGTTATTGAACATGTTTCAAAAATAACAATATCTCTCAATACATATTGATAAATCATGTTATTGTCATAAACAAGAGGTAAGTCTACATACTAAATTGGCATTATATACTGTAAGGATGTCACTAGATAATATTTATCATGAAATCTAAATCGATATGCATAACTCCATCAAAGGAATTAAAACCTCTAGATGATTTTAGCATACTATAAGATGATTCCAACTTGATTTCATATAAATCCAAGGGCTGAAGACAATATAGATATTGTTATTCCAAGAATAATTTTTTACAACCTCATGTTTAATCCACATCAAAAAGTACAACACTATATTATCCTAATGTGTATACAACAACACATAAAAATCCAAGCATAACATACTAAAATTGGAGTTACAATAGTTGTTTCAAGGTAGGAATAGAATCCAACACATGTCCATATAAAGGAAAATAATTATAGTTGGCTAAATACACAAGAACAAAGCCACTATCATCAATAATGCCTCCAATATCAACATCATATATAATATTGTCCTTTGCCAACATAATAATGCTACAAGGCTATATAAGGTAAGAAGATATAACTACAACATAAAATGGGTAATCAACTACAATTCAACATGCCAACCTCATACACCAATAGGCATGGATAAGAGACAAGCTACCATATGAAATCCAAGTGCATCAATGAAAAAAGATGAACATGATAGGAAAACATCCCTCAAAACCAGTCCTATGATCCTAATCATCGATGGCCCTTACCACCCTAACCATCATCTTGGTGGAGGGTTTCAGTAATTGGGTATTTGGGTGAGGTAAAAGGTATGCAAAAGATATCGAGCCACCAAATAAAACTTATAAAAATAATTAACAAAAGATGAGAGAAGCAATGCAGTCAACATAGAACCATAACACTTAACCAAACCAGTTGACCTAAGTAATGCCCAAGACATACATTGAATCTTTATAGAAGATGATTTACACCATAAATCGCGATCTATTATATCCAATTATCAAGACTGAAAGGTCTATCCAATGTTCATTGCTCATCCCAAGAGGCCTATCTGAGCGTAAAATAATTAAACACAAGGGTCTAATCCATAATAGCCAAATTAACTCCATCGATTCAAAAAGAGGAAAAACATACAATTCATTAATAGAAAATAGACTTATTTTGGTTTAAAAATGACCATGTGCGGCCAACATTTAATTTTTTCAAAATTTTCAACAAACTCAAAACCAAAATAATAATTTAACCTCATTCCATTAAAGTGAAATGGAAAAAACTATAGTCTAAGACTGATAAACACCATCCAATCGGTTTGAGGAAAAACCCACTCCAAACAATAGGACTAAAGTAGAGGTTTACAATCAGCATGGATAAATCAATTTTATTATAAATCAAACTTAAAATCCATAAAAGATATATGCATAGTAGTGGGTATAGCGTCAAGTGATAGCCAAGGATTCTGAAGCATGAACATAGCATAAATCAGGAAGACATTAAGTTTATGAAAAATATATTCTTAGTTACATAATAAATTTAGCAAACCAAGCTTAATAGCATGACATATAAGGGAAGCATGAACATAAACACATAAATGGAGGGCGTCAAGCTTCAAATAAATCTATCCACTTTACATATGATATTTGGCAAAATATTATCAATATAAAATAAGTGCATATTAATAAACCCAAATGGGGCATTGAACTTGGCACTACCAATTATGCTTGAGGCTACATATGATATCTAGAAAACTCAAAAATGATTTAAAATTAAACAAATCCACCAATAGAAAACAAGCTCATACAAGAGAATAATTGAGCATGATGATTAAGATGTTAGTTAAGCTAGTTTGGGGGAAATGCATGTGTTCTAATTAATACTTGAATTTAGAGCAGATGCCTAAGTTTCCAAAAACCCATGATTTAATTTTCACACCATTGATAATATACATCTATAATTTTATAAATAATAATCCAATTGACTTCATTCAGGGAATTACTTAATTGTTAATAGTAATGCAGTCTATAATGGATCAAAATGGTGGCACCTGGACAAAGGGGCATGACTCTTTTTTTACAGTAGGCTGCTCTTTTATCAAATGACCCTTCCAATTTTCCCAATGCAGGCCCCCAACTAGCCACACACTCCACTCTCTTCTCTCATACCCTGTGCTACCCCTTGGGTTTTGACCCAACCCTCAAGCCATGCCAAAGCAAGAAAAAAAATGAATATAAAAAATATATCCCTTTCTTTCTTCCCACGCCCAACACCCAACCTAGGGTTTTGACCCAGGCTAAACACATCCCCTCCTCAGTTGCCCTCCTTGCCTTCACACCCAACCATGTGTTTCCTCCAAAAACAAGGTGAAGTCCATAATAATAAATAAAAATAAAAATAAAAATACATCCCAGGGCGTGAGTCAAAACCAATAGCTTCTTCCACAAGCTAATGAAAAATAAATAAATAAATAAAAATAATCCTCTTTCAAAATCTTTCGTCGATCCCTGTAAGTCAACAAAATCATAAAATAATATAAATAAACAAAATCATTAATTATATTATTAATAATAAATAAATAAAATCATTGAAGTAATAAATAACAAAATTGTTTTAAATAAAAATTAATCAACAAAAATCATTAAATACTATACTAAATAAAATTCATAAATCGATTAAAAATCATAATGATACTTATTAATAAAGTCACTAAAAATAATAATAATAGTTAATAACAATCATAAAGTCAACCCATAAATATAATAATCGATAAGTAATAAAAATTGGCAAATCCCTTAAGTTGATCATGTGATCTAGGAATTTGACTCAAGAGAGGATGGTTAGTATGGTGTTAGTTCCAAAATGAAAAAAACACACTAATAACATAACATCTCTAGGCCTAGACACTAGGGAGAGCTTAGTTAACAAAAGCAAATGACAAACACAACTAAAAAGCAAGGAATGAAAACACAATAATTCCTTCACCTTCCTTGGATGCTCTAAATGCCTTTATAGTGGTGGCTTGCTCAGCTTGTGCTCATGAAGTCCTTGGCAATGGAAGTTTGGCTACCTCCATCTCTCCTTGGCACCTTTGGCTTTGGCTTGGCTTGGCTTGGAATCAATTTGGCATTATAACTTTGCATTATCAATTCTTTTGAAGATATTTGAGCATAATAACTTTGCACCAAAAATAGCTTAGAAATGATGTTCATGGCCTCTCTATTTATAGATTTTTGCAAATGTCTAGAATTAACTTGAATCGTCCATCTTGAGATGAAGATGTGTGGTTGAGGATTAATCTAATTTTTGGAATTAAGTTTATAATTATTCTCATTATGAAATTAGAAGAAGGGGCAATTAAGAGGCATGGAGGGTATCATAGAAGGCATTGATGAGGCATGGAGGGCATGAATCCTGATATTTGTGGCATTTATGGCCTAGGGATGTCTTCCCAAGAAATGAGGTCACTTGATGATGTAAATATTCAATATTCATTTCCAAAAATAAGTTTTCAACAAGTTTTCATGGAATTCTTGATTAAACCTTGATTTGGGTTAATTAGCTCTTAAGCATAATTAAGCATTTTGTGCACAAATTACTCAAATTGATCAGAATGTCTTGTTATTGGTCCAAAATTTGACTGGAATAGAATTATAAGTCAATGTCAGATGTGTTGGAACTGTTATCTCATTTAGGATGTTACCAATAGAAAATAACAAAGGCACACATTTTTTGCAAGAGATTTGATAGGAAAGATCAATCTATAGCACCTACATGTAAAATTGACATTTTGACTCATATTGTTATGATTAAAGTTAGTTGGTCCATAAATTGCATTGCCCCATTTAGGGATACCTTGGCTAAAATTGGCACTTGAATATGTCAGTTTCATATTATTTAGCATGTTTTAGTTTTTTTAGGCTAAATTGTGTGTTCTGGGTGGAAATTGGCCAAAATCTTGATTGGGGGTTATTGGTGGCCATTTTTAGGTGTCTACAATTTGTGCCTATTTGGGAAGGCATTGTAAGCTATAATCATAGTAACATCTTCTCAAAGAATGAAAATATCGTGTATGCCTATAACTGCAATGATGATAAACTAATTGTATGATGCCCCCTTGAGGGAATGGTTGGCATAAGTAAGTCGGCAAACGGTCCCTCAAAAATAAAGAAGCATAATGAGGGGACCAAAGAAAGGAAAGATGATGGAGTGAAAACACAATGATATTGAAAAAGTAGTCAAAGTCATTGAGAATACAAGTGGAACGGTATACAATGATTTACCTAAAGGTAGTTATAAACATTATACCCTGATAGTGGCAACGTGGTATGATAACATAATGATTTGTCTAAAGATGGTTATAATCATTGAGAAGATGGAGTTACCCTAGTTAGGACAAACAAAAAAGATAATAACATGCCCCTGTATAGACAGAAAAAGTAAAGTGGTGACAACACAATGATTTTCCCAAAGGTGATTATAATCATTGAGAAATGCAGGTGGGACGGTGTGTAATGATTTACCCATAGGTGGTTATAATCATTGGACCCTGATTATGGAAAACATGATAAACTTGGCTGAGGATGATGACAACTTAACATAGAGGGAAATGATGAATGGGAACAACCTACTAGTAGGGAGATGCTCGTCTGAACTAATAAAGGTTGAAATTCTTTCATGGTTAATTACTCTATTTGGGATATGATTGGGAGGGAATCAGGATGTCAGTCCAAAAGAGATGCCACCATTTCTAAAAAGACTTCTTGAAGATGAGGTTTATTATAGCACGTGTCAGTAGGCATCATGGTATAACATCATGAGGACTTGGCCAAAATATGCATAAGGACTGACTCCCAAAATCCAATGCTTAATAGAAATTAATGCACTAATGATGGAAACCATGATGATAATGTAAACATATGAATATGGATGAATTCAAATGTAAGTGTGGGTAAGGAATCACCTAAAGAACTCAAATAAACTAAATCAAGGCAACATTGCTAAAAGCAAATAAACAAGTAGATAAACAAACAAATAATGCAATAAAAACCATATGAACATTGCCCCTAGAAAATAGATGACAACTTAACAAATAAATAAAATGGAGGAATAGAAGAAAAGGAAGGGGTGGTTCAGTTGTCTTCATATGCACTAGGCAAGTGGATGTTGTCTACATAGTTCCATAGATGTAATATCCAATAAAAAACTTCAAGCCAAATTTAGTTCTCCCAGAGAATGAGAAGAATGTGATAACTGAGAAAAACAAATAGAATGGATGTGATAGAAGAAGAGGAATGGTCTTGAAAAATGGCAAGTGCATGAGAGAAAAAGGCCAAAAAGGATAGGGAAACTGAGTGACAAGTGATTTGCTTGTAACTTAGTAAGGGTTCCCAGAATCCTTAAGGCAAAGAAGTGGTCAATGTTTTTGTTCTTTTCTAATCATTTTTCAAATATTTTTGGAATTATTTTGGAGTGTCTCAACTCAATCGAGAATGATGAGACACTAAATGGTTCAAGCTCACAAAATGGTGAGAGCGTTTAAACTAAAGTTACTCTTAAAATGGAAAGAGCATGGCTTAGGTTGCTCACAAAATAGTTTGAGCATGGCTTAGGTTACTCATAAAATAGTGAGATCATGGATTAGGTTGCTTGAAAAATGGCTAGAGCATCGTTTGGGGTACTCGTAAAATGGTGAGAGTGTGGCTTAAACTGCTCACAAAATAGTGAGATCATCATTAATTTTGCTCACAAAATCATAAAAATGCGGTGGAAAAGGGTGACTAATATGACCTCAACAAGGATTGAGCACTACCTAAATAGTCCTAGATTAGGACCTCAAGTCACTATAAGTCCACCCTTACAATGGAGGAAGTCGACTAGTGTAGCAATCAATTCAAACAAAGCATGCACAATTAGTAAAAAGGCATAGTACGACACAAAAAATGGCAAGTTGGTATGTCAAGGCTTAATGTTTCCCATAGGTGATAATAAATAGGACACAATGACATAGATCAATGGTACTAATTTGCCCAAAGGTGGTTATAATTAATAGCAAGACTAGTGGTAAGAAAGGAATAACAAATAAAGGATGCAACTGTCAAAACTTCTATCACACTATCCCAAAATATGCTCTTTGTCTAAAGTATTTGAACTAACTGATAAACTAATCAGATACCTCGATGCTAAAACTATGTAATGAATGACAAAAACCAAGGTTAAATGAGCTAGGATTTAGAACACACTGGGTTGATAAGATGAAAGTGGAAAGTGGATACAGTGAAGAGGATAGATAAGGATGGTATTTGTATAAAGAAGAATAGTGATAAAATGGCATAACTAAAATGGTCCTTATAGACAATACACATTAGTGCTCAAGCATAGTACCGCTTGAGATGAAAAATATTCATTGGCTCAAAAAGTTCCTCTCCATCTTGCTACACCCCTAACCTATCACATGTATGAGGATAGTATTAGCCAAATTGTGGCTTACTTATCCCTCTTTGACATTATATTACATTTATCTATGCTTTCTTTAGATTATTAGGTCGGCCTATGGAATAACCATGGCCTAGTTAGACTATATATAGGAGGTAGTGGGTAATCATTTATCATCATATTGTGAATTTTTCTCTTATTGAAGCTTGTGGAGGTTTCCCCCTCGAAGTGGCTTATATATTATCATATATTTGGATATATTTCAGTCATATTTGGATATAATTATTTTTTTATACTTAATTCTTGAAGTAATTTCATTACAAGTGGTATCAGAGCTGCGATTTGGGCAATCTTGTGGGCGAAACACTAAATTTTTAATTTTTGTGATATATAAAAAATGGTTGTGAATTTATATGAAATTTTTTTACTGGAGGTGAGAAATAATCAAATTAAGCCTCCATTAAAATTTCAGCTCATTTGGATCTATTTTTCAAAATTTATCACTATTTTATGGTTTTTCATAAAATTGCTCTATAGTACGCAATTCAAAGAATTTTTCTGAGTTGTTTATATTTTTGGAAAGCTTAGAAAAATTTGGCTACGATTTTTTCTTTGTATATTTTTATTTGAGGCCCAAATAATTCCAAAATTTCTTGGTCAAAGTTGGGTCAAAAGTGTCAATAAGGGTCGACATCGTAAAACCCTTTTATGGCAAGTCCACAAACTCGGGGCTGAGGAAAGGGTGTTGAAACTCCAGGGAAAAATCCTAATAAGGATGAGATGGAGTTATAAGGGGGTGTAATAGATCCTTTGTACCAGGGTTTTCTGACATAGATCACAAAGTGAGCCAGCTTGACTATAGTGTGCAAGGCATTCAGAGTGAGGTGCAAGACATACAATCTAATATGCAATCCATACAAGATAGTTTGGGATATATCATGACAGCTTTGAACATTAATCAATCAAATCATCAAGCTAAATCTATTTCACAAACCCACCAGGGTGGTTCTCCTAACCAGTCTACTTCAAATCCAACTCCATGGCCACAGAGGAACCTATTACCAAAAGTGGATATGTGCAAATTCGATGTAAAAGATCCACTCAATTGGCTCAACCAAATGGAGAGTTTTTTTAACCTACATCAGATTCTAAGTGGACAGAAGGTTACCATGGCATCCTTGTATCTTGAACCTGATCAATTCATTTGGTATCGATGGTTGTGTGCTCAAAAGAAAAATATGAGTCTCAATGTCACCTGGTCAATTTTTACAGAGCAGCTACAATTACACTATGGCAATAGTGTGACAGATAATTACTTCAGCCAACTGGCAAAATTGCGACAAACTAGCTCTGTTAAGGATTATATTCATCATTTTTAGAACCTATCGTTACGTGTGGAGACAATTTTTGATGCAAACTTGAACAACCTATTTTTGGGTGGACTCAAGGACCACATTCAACATGAGGTACGCATGTTTAATCCACTTAATATTTATGAATCTATTATCATAGCACGTAGAGCTGAGGAAAAATTCATAGCCAACAAGAAGCAGCCATTCACTCACTTCAAAGATCATAGCATATTATCATCAACATTTCCTCCACCTACTAGATTGACCCCTCAGCAAATTGAAGAAAAGCGTGCAAAAGGATTATGTTTTGGTTGTGATAGCAAGTGGAGTAGAGGACATAGATGTGCTGAGAAGAAGTTATTCTACATTGAGGGACCAAATGAAGATGAAGAAGCAGATGATGCCTCCAATGATGATGAGGAAGATATAGAGGAGGTACCTAAAGATTCCCAACCTACAATCTCTTGTCATGCACTTGCAGGTATTAGCACTCCACAAACTCTTAAGGTGGTGGATTTCCTCAAGAAACAGAAGGTGACAGTGTTGACTGATTCAGGGAGCACACATAACTTTATAAACCATAAGTTGGCCACTCGATTGAACTGTTTCATCTACCCAGCACCAAAATTTTAGGTCATGATTGCAGATGGTGGCACAATTAATTGTTTAGGCAAATGCCATAGTATTAAACTTACTATGGGTGGGTACAATCTCAACTCTCCTATGTTTGTTATTCCCATGGGTAACACAAACATTGTTTTTGGAGTCCAATGGCTCACAACCTTAGGTACCATTGAGATGAACTTCCAAGAACTATTCATGTGCTTTCATTCTGAAGGTAAGAAAATTGAACTACATGGATTACATGCAAAATCTCCACAATTGGTTAGTTCACATCAGATGACCAAGATGCTAAAAAAGGGGGCAGAGGGAATTATTGCATGATTATGCTCCATAGAAGTTCAACCCACAAAGGTATCTACACATCCTGATCTACAAATAATTCTTGAAGACCACTCATCTATTTTTGGGGCCATGTCAAAAGGACTACCACCAAAAAGAGAACATGATCATGTCATTCAATTAATTCCAGGTAGTCAACCACCAAATATCAGACCATATAGATATCCATATGCACAAAAGAGTGAAATTGAAAAGATGGTCCATGAGATGTTGGAGGTAGGGATCATCAAGCATAGCCAAAGTGCATATTCATCACTAGTGGTCATGGTGCGGAAGAAGGATGACACATGGAGGATATGCCCATATTATAGGGAACTCAACAAGTACACCATCAAAGATAAGTTTCCTATTCCAGTAATTGATGATTTACTTGATGAGTTGCATGGTGCTAATTATTTCACAAAATTGGATGTTCACTTGGGGTACCATCAAATTAGAATCAAGGATGAAGATGTTCATAAAACTGCTTTTAGAACACATGAGGGCCATTATGAGTTTTTGGTAATGCCCTTTAGTCTTACAAATGCACCATCTACTTTTCAGAGCTTGATGAACACTATTTTTAGGCCTTTTTTAAGGAAGTTTGTGCTAGTTTTCTTTGATGACATATTGATTTATAGTCAGACATGGGAAGCACATCTGCAACATGTGAAATAGGTGTTGATAGTTTTGGAGAAGCACCAACTTTATACGAAGCCATCTAAATGTGCTTTTGGAGTACAGGAGGCAGAGTACCTTGGTCACATTGTTTCCCATGAAGGGGTCAAAGTTGATCCTCAAAAGATCAAAGTGATAATGGAATGGCCCATGCCAAAAACTCTCAAAAACATTCGAGGTTTTCTTGGACTAACAGGTTACTATAGAATATTTGTGAAAGGTTATGGCAGCATAGCAGCTCCACTCACTGCATTGCTAAAGAAGGATGCTTTCCATTGGAATGATGATGCCACCAAAGCATTTGAGAAACTAAAAGTAGCTATGTGCACCACTCCAGTTTTGGCTACTCCAGACTTCTCACAAACAATCACTGTTGAATGTGATGCTTCTGGGTCTGGATTGTAATAATGCAGGAAGGAAGACCCATTGCATTTGAAAATTGTCAATTCAAAAGTAAGAATCTACAAAAACCTGTCTATGAGAAAGAAATGATGGCTATTCTTCATGCAGTTAAACAATGGAGGCCTTATCTGATGGGTAGACACTTTAAGGTGAAAACAGATCATGATAGTCTCAAATACTTTTTGGAGCAAAGATTATCATCTGAGGAACAACAAAAATGGGTAACCAAAATGTTGGGTTATGATTTTGAAATCATCTACAAGAAGGGTAAAGATAATGTAGTAGCAGATGCACTATCTAAAAGGGATGCATCCACAGAAGCATTACTTTATGCAATGTCCATATTGCAAGCAGATTGGGTGGATGAAGCTAGGTTAGAATGGGAGCAAGACAAGGATACACAGGTTCTGATTCAAAATCTCTAGCAAGGTAATTTATCCTCTGACAAATTTGAATGGAAAGGTAATGTCCTATGGTATAAGGGTAGGTTATACTTGTGCAAAACTTCAGAGCTTAAGCATAAGATTCTTGCAGAGTTGCATGCATCTCCACTTGGGGGACACTCAGGGTTCTTGAAAACATATCATAGAATTAAGAAAGAATTATTTTGGGAAGGACCCAAGGGAGATGTACAAAAGTTTGTGGAAGAATGCATGATATGCCAATAGAATAAAGGTGAAACAGTTAAGACCCCAGGTTTGTTACAACCATTAGTAATTCCTAGTCAAAGGTGGGAGGAGGTTTCCATGGATTTCATCACTGGGTTGCCTTGTTTTGAAGGTAATAATGTTATTTTGGTCATTGTGGATAGGCTTACAAAATATGCCCATTTTTGTGCTCTCTCACACCCATTTTCAGCAAGTACAGTTGCGGCTATTTTTATGGAAGCAATTCTCAAATTACATGGAACCCCAAAAATAATTGTAAGTGATCGTAATCCTATTTTCACTAATAATTTCTAGACTAAACTATTTTCTTGTTTGGGTACTCAGCTAGCTCATAGCTCATCTTACCACCCCCAATCTGATGGACAAACTGAAGTGGTTAACAAATGTTTAGAGGGGTATCTCCGTTGTTTTGTATCAGATAAACAAGAACATTGGGTTAAATGGCTACCACTTGCAGAATGGTGGTATAACACATCTTTCCATACCTCTTTTAAAATGTCTCCATTTTTAGCACTATATGGTTACCATCCACCTTCCATCACTTCTTCATTAAAGGTGCACACCAAGGTTCGAGATGTGGAAGAGCACATTCAACATCAACAAGAGGTTTTGGCTAGTTTGAGAGAGAATTTGACCTTGGCACAAAATTGTTAGGTTGTGGAGCTAAAAGCTTCACTGATGCAGACATGGAGGAGGTTGCAGAAGAGTTGCAGAGTGTCACAGACACTGGCGTCGGTCAGGCCAACCGACGTTGGCAGGTAGGAGAAAGGAAGCAACCGACGTCGGTCAGAAGTCGGTCGGCGTCGGCGACCCCCAGGCAGACAGGGACCGACGTCGGTCACCTGTGGTTTGAGCTGCGAGTATATTACGGGCAGTTGGTTGATGAACCAAGTGTTTGCATGTCAAGATCCAGTTTTAGACTGAGAGCTGCATATCTAATTATTGTAATTAGGTGTCTAATTATTGTTTGCATGAGATCTATTTAAGAGACTCATTAGTTGTATTGTAAACTAGTGCTAGAGAGTAAGAGAGCAAATAAGCTCCTTCAGAGAGAAGAGAGCAATGGTGTGTTCCTCCTAGTGCCACAGTACCAGGTGTGGGTGATGGATTGGAGAATCAGCAGGGTTCTTCATGTATGTATGATCTTGGTCATTAGGTGAGCATGGCTTCTATAGGAGATCTACATGGTAAGTAAGATCATTGATTTGCAAGTGTATGTGTGTGCAAGGTCAAGGTTCACAGGTGTGTAGAATCAGGTTGATTTGCAGGTGTGCAAGATCAGGTAGGACAGCAACACAACAGGGAGCAAAATTAGGTGGGATCTACTTGGAGTACGTGGAGTACTTGTGGAGTGCGTGGAGCACTTGTGGAGTGCGTGGAGCACAGGTGTAAGGTGAACACCAACTCTGTGTTTGAGTTGGGTGTTGGGACCTAAGAGAGAGAGCTTTGAGGGAAGATTTATTGTTTATGCCCTAGAGGTGTGGGAGCCCTAGAGGTGTGTAAGGAAGAAGAACTGTGGCAGCCTTCTTTGTTGTATTTCCTTTTGAAAGAGTTTTAATACAAGTTGTGTATTGTCTCTCATATCATGTGTTATTTCTGAATTCTAGTTACTTGTGTATTCTGTTTTATTTCTGCATATTAAGTTGCTTCGTAATCAATTGTGTACTTCTGGTTATTTATCCCAACACGTGGTATCAGAGTTAAGGTTGCAGGGAGCAGGTTTTGTGTTTGGTTACAGGTCACTCTCAGGGGTTTCTGATCGAGTGGAAGTAGAGCAATGGCAGATCAAAGTAAGCTAATAATGGAGGAGTTGAAAAGCACAGATGGTCACCAACGGTCATATGGAAAGAAAGAGCAGGTAAAAGAATATTGTTGGTTGGTAGCAGATCAGCATGAAGGAACTGAAGAGGCAGATGTTGCAGGGGTTGTTGCACAAGATGCTTTGGGAGTTTTCTTGGATAAAGTTGAATCTTGGATAATAGATTATGTTGCCTCTTTCCATGCAGCCCCAGGGAGAGGAGCTGGTGAGCCTTGCCAAAGAATTGGCAAAGGGAAAGTGAAGCTGAAATCGCAGGCGGCCAACACATGGGTGTTGAAGGAGGTCATGCAGGTCCCAGGTTTGGAGATATGGCTAATTTCTTCAAAAAGGTTGGGTGATGAGAGATGCACAAGAACTCTCACAGTGGATGCACTTGAATTAGCTGGTGGTAAGAAAATAGGTACTCTTTATCTACTTGTTTATATTACTAATTCTTCTTTTGTTGCAGAGACGTGGCTTCGTAGGCTTGGTCACATGAGCAGGAAGGAGATGCATGTTCTTAAGAGGAAGACTGATATATTTGACAGGCTTAAGAATTGGAAAGCCTTGGTGTTTATGGAGGAGATGGTAGACAGAGACCAGTGGATGGGGGCTGGATACTTCTGAGCAGGGCAGTTTGACATGGGTTTTGATTCAAAAGAGCTCACGGGGAAAAAGTCATCACTCACAGGTGAACACAGGTACCAGCATTGACAAGAAAACTATCGTTGATAGGAGGTAAGATTGACATCGGTCAGAAGTACCGACCTCGATAGAAGGTAGACACCGACGTCGGCAGGGTTGGTAGTCAGGACAGGCGCATGGAATCGACGTCGATTGGATGCAGACTGTGTGGTGACCGAGGTCGGTCACTGTAACGGATTTTGAGTGGACAACGAGCTGTCAAGGAGTCTCAAATGCCCATATGGAGGACTAAAGATGGTAAGTAAGCCTCAAATTCATTATTCCTCTTCTTTATACTTGTTGCTAACTGCAGAGCAGGAAGGATCCAGGAAACAGTGGGAGCATGGCGTGGAGAGTTTGCAAAACCAAGCGAGAGATTTGGTAGGGTTGCCAGCTGGAAGAAAGCACAGAGATGAATGGATACCTTAGTTGAAGAATAGAGAGAACGAACACGTGAGACGGAAGACTAGGGCATATGGTCTTGAGGAAGCTGCAGGACAGTGGTACAGATTTTGACAGGGGGATGACAAAGCATGACTTTAGTCAATGTCAGGATAACTACTATGGTTTGTCTTACCAGGGGGATGATGGTCATGACATTATCTTGTTACTGTATGTGGATGGTATGTTTGCTAGCAGGTTTGTACATACAAGGTTTTGCTGAGCTAAGGGTAAGATTAGTTCAGTGGTTTGCTATGAAGAATTTAGAGCAGCAAAATTCTTTGGCATGGGGGACATGGGAGATCACAGGTTGATTTTGTCTCTAGTGGGAGCTGATGTGAATCAGGTGTTGGCGAGGTTCATTACCCAGGATGCAGAATCAGAGCACACTAAGGGCTGGATAGTTAAGTGTCTGAAATTACATGAGGTCTGGTATAGGCCTGAGTTTGCCCAAGTGTTGGGTGTTGTCAGAGAGTTAGGAGCCAATTTAGAGAAGTGGGTTCTCAGGTATTTGAGAGGGACTAGCAGTAGGGATTCATGTTATTCAGGGTCAAGACTTCACTACATGGATTTGTAGATGCGGATGCGGCAGGGTACTCGAATGACAGGAGGTACATCACAGGTTATGTGGTGGGTTGTCTTCAGGATTAAACTTGAAGAGGGATACAAACCAGGAAATAGATTAGATGGGGTACAGGTACAGGTACAGTGTAGCTATTTATCTCCAAGTGGGAGATTGTTAGGTTGTGGAGCTAAAAGCTTCACTGATGCAGACATGGAGGAGGTTGCAGAAGAGTTGCGGAGTGTCATGGACACCGGCGTCGATTAGGCCAACCGACGTCGGCAGGTAGGAGACAGGAAGCAACCGACGTCGATCAGAAGTCGGCCAGCGTCGGCGACCCCCAGGCAGATAGGGACCGATGTTGGTCACCTGTGGTTCGAGCTGCGAGTAAATTACGGGTAGTTGGTTGACGAACCAAGTATTTGCATGTCAAGAGCCAGTTTTAGATTGAGAGCTGTGGATCTAATTATTGTAATTAGGTGTCTAATTATTGTTTGCATGAGATCTATTTAAGAGACTCATTGGTTGTATTGTAAACTAGTGCTAGAGAGTAAGAGAGCAAATAAGCTCCTTCAGAGAGAAGAGAGCAATGGTGTGTTCCTCCTAGTGCCACTATACCAGGTGTGGGTGCTGGATTGGAGAATCAACAGGGTTCTTCATATATGTATGATCTTGGTCATCAGGTGAGCATGGCTTCTATAGGAGATCTACATGGTAAGTAAGATCATTGATTTGTAGGTGTATGTGTGTGCAAGGTCAAGGTTCACAGGTGTGCAGAACCAAGTTGATTTGCAAGTGTGCAAGATCAGATAAGACAACAACACAACAGGGAGCAGAATCAGGTGGGATCTACTTGGAGTACGTGGAGTACTTGTGGAATGCGTGGAGCACTTGTGGAGTGCGTGGAGCACAGGTGTAAGGTGAACACCAACTCTGTGTTTGAGTTGGGTGTTGGGACCTAGGAGAGAGAGCTTTGAGAGAAGATTTACTGTTTATGCCCTAGAGGTGTGGGAGCCCTAGAGGTGTGTAAGGAAGAAGAACTGTGGCATCCTTCTTTGTTGTATTTCCTTCTGAAAGAGTTTTAATACAAGTTGTGTATTGTCTCTCATATCATGTGTTATTTCTGAATTCTAGTTACTTGTGTATTCTAGTTTATTTCCGCATATTAAGTTGTTTGATAATCAATTGTGTGCTTCCGATTATTTATCCCAACAAAAATAGGATGAAGCAACAAGCAGATCAACACCAGAGTGAGAAAAAAATTGAGGTGGGTGACTGGGTATTTGTTCATTTGCAACCTTACAAGCAGATGTCCTTGAAGCAACAGAAAAAGGACAACAAACTTGCTCCAAAGTATTATGGCCCTTATCAGGTTCTACAAAAAATTGGAAGTGTGGCTTATAAGCTCGAGTTACCTCATTCATCTCACATACACCCAGTATTTCATGTTTCTTGTTTGAAGAAGGTCATTGGACAGAAAGTTTCTGCCCAGACAGAGCTCCCAAAACTAGATGAAGAAGGATGAGTCATTTTGGAACCAGAGAAGATCCTCCAAACACGTACTAAGAGGTTGAGAACTAGAGAGATTAAGGAATATTTTATCAAGTGGAAAAACCAAAGCAGTGAAGATGCAACTTGGGAAGGTGAAGAATTTATGCAACAACATCCATAGTTGTTCAACGTTGAGGACAACGTTGGTTTGAAGGGGAAGGGCATGCTACGCCCCTAACCTATCACATGTATGAGGATAGTATTAGCCGACTTATGGCTTACTTATCCCTCTTTGACATTATATTACATTTATCTATGCTTTCTTTAGATTAGTAGGTCGGCCTATGGAGTAACCATGGCCTAGTTAGACTATATATAGGAGGTAGTGGGTAATCATTTATCATCATATTGTGAATTCTGCTCTTATTGAAGCTTCTGGAGGTTGCCCCCTCGAAGTGACTTATCTATTATCATATATTTGGATATATTTCAGTCATATTTGGATATAATTCTGTTGTTATACTTAATTCTTGAAGTAATTTCATTACACATCTAGTATGGCAAGCCTGTATGCTCTTGATCCATAATCTATAGTGATGATGAAAGGCCCTATCCAATTTGGTTTGAATTTCCCTTTATGCTTCTTCTCAATCATGGTATTCTTTTAGTTTTATTTAAGAATGAGATCACCAAGTTCAAATGTTATATACTTAACATGCTAATTATAGTGGCCTTTGAGTCAGTTTTGATATGTTTGAAGATTATTGAGCGTGACTGTGCATTTCTCATCAAGTAGGTCTAGCTCTTACAGGCGAGCTACTCAATAGTCATGATCAGCCAAGACATGCTTGAAAGAGATGCATAGTGAAGGCAATTCAACCTCAATGGGAAGGATGGCTTCAGTACCATAAACAAGTGAGTATGAAGTGGATCCTATGGGAGTATGATGATTGGTATGCGATGCCCAAAGGGTAGGGAATATCTAGAGGTGCCAATCATGACCGACATCATTGACAATCTTTTTGAGAATATTGATAATGATTTTGTTGGATGCTTCAGCTTGGCCATTACCCTGAGGGTAATATGTTATAGAAAAATGTTGTGTGATGTTATATTCAGTACATAACTAGTCTACATCCTTGTTATTGAATGATCCTCCATTGTTAGATATAATGTCAGAGGGGATACCATAGCAACAAATGAGATGGTTGAAAATGAATTTGGAAATTTGCTTTCTAGTCACATAAGTGAAGGGTATAACTTCAACCCACTTAGTAAAATATTTAGTGGCAGCAAGGATATGTTTATGGTCGTCAAATGAAGTGGGGTTAATATTCTCAATGAGGTCAATTCCCCATGTAGAAAATGGCCATGGCGTCAACATCAGTTTCAGAGTTTTTGCTAGGGCATGAATCAGATTAGCATATCGTTGACATTTGTCACACTTTTTTACATATGTAGTGGCATTTGCATCTATTATGGGCTAATAATAACTAGTACACAAAATCTTTTTGGATAAGACTGCCCTGTTATAATGAGCTCTACATACTCCTTCATGAACTTCTCATAACGCTAGCGTAGACTCTGCCAAAGTTAAACAATGAAGTAGAGTTCCATCAAAATTATGACATTAAAGGGTGGATCCAAGTAAATTATAATGATTGGAGTGATGAATGAAGGCTTTGGTTTGTTTTCAATATAGGTTAGGTGGTAGAACTTGGTCATGAAGGTAGTTTTAAAGGTTTGAGTACCAAATAGAATTAGGACCAACAATATCACAAATCATGGTAATGACTTAAGGTTCATGAGCTAGTGTTGACAAATTCTCAATAAGAAATTGATATTCTCTAGCTTTATCTATTTGTTGAATCAGAGAGCTAATAGTAGCCATGGCATCTACAGCTCTGTTACTAGCCCTTAGTATGTGCTTAAACTAAATATTGGCAATTTATCTCTTAAGAGTGTCAACCATGACTTTATACGGAACCAGCTTGTCATCTTTGGTTTGAAAATGATTTGTGACCTGATTTATGATTAATTAAGAATCACCATAAAATTGAAGATGAGATATATTCTAATACATTTCTTGTCAAAGTCCCACAACAAGTGCTTCATACTCAACCATGTTATTTATACAAAGAACATTGATTCTGAATGATTTAGGGATTAGATCCCCCTATGATTTAATAAACAATAAGACTACCCCTGATCCATGTGTAGTAAATAAACCATCAAAATATAGCTTTCAAGGCTGCTCCTCAAGGGGTGTGTTAATGATGATCATTATGGATTCATCAAGAAATTGAAACGTGAGTGGATGTGTGTCTATGAGATATGCTTTTGCAAGTTGATCCACAAAAACTTGTCCCTTAATTGCCTTCCAGTTGACTAATCTATGTCAAACTCACTGAGAAACATGATCCATTTAGCCATTCTACCTTAAAAAACTATTTTAAATAGTAGATACTTAAGCATATCTACTTTTGAAATGACCATGGTCTTATTATTCAACATGTAATGGCGCAGTTTCTAAGCTACGAAGACCATGGCCATACAAGCTTTTTCAATAGGTGCATAGCTATGTTGATATGTAACCAAGGTATGACTTAGGTATTATACATAATGTTCCTATCCATTATCATCATGTTGAGCCAAGAGTGCCCCCATAGCATGGTCGATAGTTGATATGTATAACAAGAATGGCTTTCCTAGCATAGGAGGTAATAAAACAGGCAGATTAACAAGATAGTCTTTGATTTGTTGAAAATCTATTTGGCAGTGATCATCCTAGTGAAATGCAACTCCCTTCTTCAAAAGGTGTGTGAATGGGTGGTACTTGTCTGCTAAATGAGAGATGAAGCATCGGATTGACTAGATCTTACCTTGAAAACTATAGAGTTGCTTCAAATTGGTTGGTGGTAGTATCTCGATTATAGCATAGACTTTAGCTAGATCGACTTCAATACCTCTATGAGACATAATGAAGCCAAGTAGTTTGCTTGAAGTTACACCCAACACACATTTCTTTGGATTGAGTCTAACTTTCTACTTCTATAATCGTTCAAATATCTTATGCAGCACTACAGGATGGTCGACCTTGGTTTTGGTTTTTTCTAATATGTCATCGACATAGTCTTCAATAATATCATGCATCATATCATGGAATATGATAGTCATGGCCCTTTGATATGTAGCTCCAACATTCTTAAGGCTAAATTGCATTACTTGATAACAAAATATTCCCCATATAGTGGTGAATGTTGCTTTATGTTATTCTTTTGGTGTTATTATGATCTAGTTATATCCTAAAAAGCCATCCATGAGTGAAAACATTTCATAACTAATCATGAAGTCAATGATCATGTCAATATTAGGCTAGATAAAATCATCTTTAGGATAATCTTTTTTGATGTCTCAAAAATCAGTATAGATTCTGATCCCTTCCAGCTTTTTACTAACAGGTACCACATTAGAGATCTATTCTAAGTAGTCAATGGATCAGATAAATCCTACTTCTAAGAGTTTTTCCAACTCTTTCTCTACCAACACAACAATGCAAGGATGCATCTTATGTATCTTTTATTTTACTAATTTGTTATCAAGATTAACCACAAGATGGTGTAGAACCAAGACGGGGTCTAAACCTGGCATGCCAAAATAGGCCCATGCAAAGATATCTACAAATTCTCTCAACAGACCTGTAAAGATGTCACATTCCTCCTCAGTGAGGGATGCTCCTAATTTTATCCATTTTAGGTCTGATGGAGTCTTAATATTTACCTCTATTGTATATTTGACTAGAAGGGTCGAACCATCTTCTAAGATAGTAGGCAACAACTTGAACTGTTGAATTATGTCAGGGTCTTCTATTAGGACTTACTCTTCAAATTCTCCTAGGCATGATGAATCTAAGTCCCCTAATGAGAGATCTAGCCATGTGACAAAAATAGTTGGAAATTCTTGAAGAATTTGATCAAATGCTTGTTGTTGCTCAAAGCTGAACTCTGATCCATAGGCAAGTTGGTGATCTCCTGGTCTAAATTCAAAGAAGAATGAACACCCCCATCTAATGGTGCCTAAAACAGAGTTTCACCACTAGTCTGGCCTTTATCTTTACTTTTTCCTTGGTCATAAAGTGCCTTAAAGAGGTTTTCACTTTGGGACCTCAATGTTTTACTTATTTGTTTTTGGCTAAGGGTGTTCACTCGCTCTCTAAAATAGGCTGTAGGATCCAATGTGATTGAGAACCCTGATTTGTGATCTCCCAACAAAACATTGTCTCTAAGGCCTAAAAAGTCACATAATGCCTCATCATTTTGGAACTCATTAATCAACAGATTGGATTCTATTTGGTCCCAATCTATTAGTTGGGGATAATATAATGGTAAATGGTTGTAATGAATGGCCAAGGTAAGGGTACAAATGGCATTGTTATCAAACATGTTGGTTTCAGCTAGGTCATCAAAGGTGAGGCTATGATCAGACTCTGCTTCACTATTGACATCATCATTACTAGTTATTGCTGATGGAGTTTGAATAAGATATGTGAGGTCACCCCCAGGCGGTTTAAATCTAAGTCCATAAGGTCTTTCATACTTAGTCATGAAAATTGGCTCTTTGGTTCCTTGTTAATTCAGTCTGAGGCTTCTTCCTTCATAATTGTGATGCTCCATGATCCTATTAAGAATAGGATACTTGGTATTTTTATAACAATCAACTTGGTTGTCATTGTATAACCATGATGCATCCCCTTCAAGAGGGTAAGGTCCTAGGCTAGATGCTGGTACAAATGTGATAGGTCCCTTATCTTTGTTCTTTTGTTATCAATGCATATGTGGGATGACTTTAGGTCGCCCAAAGGTTTTCAAATTTTGAGAAAGATTGGTAATATGAAATGTATCATGGGTCACATACTCTCTTAGTCCATTATCTGAAATGGTGAAATGATTAGAATCTTCAGGAGGTGGCATGTGAGAAAGGGAATCCAAGGTATTATGATCTATGTAATTATCTGATGAAGGATCAATAAGTATAGTTTTTCCTTTATCCTCTTTGGAACTTGGATTCATACCGTATTGATAATTATAGCTTTGAAATCTGGCCTCAATATGCTTACAGTGTTCATATGGGTGTAAATCTCCTAGAATATTCACTCCCATCCCTGAGTGAGGAAAACTTGATACATTGGTGCAGCATTGATGGGACTACATGAATCTCATGTAACCAAGGCCTACCTAAAAACATATTATATATAACTTAAGATCAAGCACATGGGAAAGTGTATCATGGGTCAATGGCCCAATGATAACTAGAAAATTAATGGTGCCTTGTGATTCTCTTTCCTGATTATCATAAGCTTTGATGGTTATTGTTTCTAGCTGGAGATCTACCATTATGTACCCAAGAAGCTTGATGAGATTTAGAGACACTATGTTGAGGCTAGATCCATTGTCTATAAGGACATGTTTCACTTTATGTTGTTTGATACAAACTTTTATGTACAATGGGTTATTATGGAGCGGGCCAAGAAAAGACATATCGCTTTGGTTGAATGTGACTTGTTGGGCTGGAGCTAGGTGTCCAACCAAAGCTTGAAAGTTGTTAAGGGATATGTCACTGGCAACAGTGGATTGGGTCAAAAACTCATTCAAGTTATTTTTGTATATTATTAACAATCACATCAAATTTAAAATATAAATTTGTGCTAGTGTTTTTTTCAATTGTTCCACAATATCAAACTTCTTGTCTTGGTCAGTAGTGAATGGTTTGTTTTGAGGCTGAATGGTTGGTTGGATGATAGGCAAACTGGCGGATGGTTATGGGTTTGGGATAGTAATATTCAACCTCTAAGTTGTGATTGCATAATTAGGATTAAATACTGGACCATTGTTGCTAACTGATGTTGGGAATGATGTGGGACTAGACAAAATAAGTCTCAGTTACGGGTACACTTGCATGTGGTCATATGGCAAGGACAAGTTGTCGATATAAGGTCCACAATGGGAATTCCTAATTTTTTGGTTTGCTTGTATGCATTCCTAGGTCAAAGAAGGATTATCCATGTAATTTGGTTGAATGTTGTTGTTTAGCAATGGTCTAGACTGATTAGTGTTTGGTTTAGGATTAATAGAGATGGTATTAATGCTACCCCCTACAATATGACCTACAACCCTATTGTAGTCATGTGTAACTTCATGGTAGGTTTATTGGTTGTTACCATTATGACCTTGATTTTTTCCATTGTTCTATCGTTGTGGGCTCTGCTATTGATTTTGTTAATTTTACTGGTTTGACCTTTGATTTTGATATTATTGGTTTTGTTATTGCACTAGCCATTGTTATTGTTGATGATTATTCTACTACTACTAATTGTTATGTTGGGGAAAGGGGTTTTGATATATCTCAAGAGTTTTATTGGAAGTGGAAGCACCATTATCCAATTTTATCTCCCCATTATCCAACATATTCTCAATTAAATGCTTGATTTGGACACATCTTCATAGATTATGCCTATTGACGCGATGATAGTCAAAAAATTCATTTTCATGGTACCAATCAGGATAATGAATGTCTTATAGATAATACTTTGGTATAGGCCAACTAATTAGCTTAGTAGTAGCAAGCTTGTGAAATACAGACTCAATAGGTTCTCTTAGGTCACTAAAGACATGACGTACAAGCATGGTTCTTTTAGGAGGAGGGGTTTGCAATGGTAATGGCTATTGTATTTATTGTGCAAGTTTTGGTTGTTGTGCTTGTGACACTAGTTAAGTAGGAGTAAGTTGAAAAGGTGGTGTAGATAATGTTTACACCATTTACACATGATGAGATTTGATTACTCTATTTCCCACAACATTCTTATTGTGGTCAAATTGCTTCGATCTTTCATGGTTATTGGCATGTTCCAGTTGTGATGCTTGCACTTGGATGGGATGTTGGTCATTTCCCTAATTGGTACCTTGATTTTGATTAGTTGAATTAAGCTTGATGACTCCTTTATTGATGAGCACCCTCTCAATCAACAAACCTTTATCAATGATCTCCTTGAACATATGTGCACATTGTAGTTCCAAATGATAAGCTATCTCACTATGCAAATTTTTAGTAAAAATAGTGGCTAATTGTTTATTTGGTAAACTATCAGTGAAATAGATCACAAGGGCTCTCCATCACTGTAAATAACTTGCAAAACTCTCACTAGTTTTTTACTTTGCTTGTATTAAATCCACCAATGAAATCTCATGCTCGAGATTATAGGAAAAGTGTTGCACAAACTTATCAGAAAGATTATCAAAATCTATTATTGAATTTTTAGGCAACTTCAAAAACCACTTCAAGGCTTGTCAACTAAGCTTCTTGGAAATAACAACAAAATTTATATGTCGTTATATGCCACTAGTTGACATGCGATGAAGAATTTGGTCAAATGAGCCTTAGGGTCACCTTTCCCTTTGTATTTATCAAATTTTGATGGTTTATATCCTGGAGGAAATGGTATTTTTAAATACTCCTTGTTGAATAGATAGGAACATATGTCATCCAATTTGAACTTTTTAGTTTATTTACTAGCTTGAATGGCAGCAATTGCATCCTTCATCTGTTGCAATTCTTGGGATAGGAAACTGGAAGGAATATTGGTTTGAGAGAGAATTTGGTTTTGGATAGATGGTTGGGAGGTCACAAGTGGAACACTTTGACTAATGTGTGATGAAGCTACTTGTTGAGGTACATTGACTTGGTTAGGGAATAGACCAAGAATACGCATATGTGGATTAGGATGTACTTGAAATTGCACACTTGGTTGTGTGATATTCTAGTTTGTGTTGGTGATAAAGTTTTGACTTGGAGGATTTTATGGTTGGGATGGAGGGATATAACTATATTGTGCCTAATATGGTTGAAGAGGGACATGTTTCTGACTAATTGAACCTTGTTGTTGAGTGAGAACTTGTAGACCAAGACCTTGTCTCTAGATTTGTGGCACATTTTGAACCAACGATTGTCTAGTAGGTATTTAAGAAACATGGGGACCTCCTTGTTGTATGAATCCTTGTGAGGAAGTGAAAGTAGGTTGAAAATTTAGCATTTGTCATTGACCAATATTTTCACATTGTTGACTAGTCATTGCTTGGTTTTAGATTGGTATATTAGTCTATGACTGAAGAAGTATGCTTATTATTACCTGATGAGGTGGAATATTTGTTACCCCTGATTAAGGTGGCAATGTATTTGTCTTATGTTGCATTGATACACTAGATTATGCCTATTATTGTGGAATACTACTTGTTACTTATTGAAGAAGATTAGGATTCATCACATTATGTCAGTGAGGCGTGATATTGGCCATTGTTTGATTACCTAATCCCATAAATTGTAGATTTGAGGAAGCAATCGATTGAGGTTGGGGTGTAGAAACTCCCACTCCCTAGTATGATGACCTATTTATAGGATTAACTACAGGCACATGTTATTGGCTAGTTGTTTGTGCATTAGTACCACTTTGATCAGGACTAGATGTTGTTTGCACATTATTTACTATGTTTGGTTCACTATTCAATACAGAGGTCGAAGATACTTCTCCAATAACGGGCACATGCATCAAGTTATCTATTGAAATGGTTTGTATGAATGGGTCAAAATTTGGATTATCTTATCTAATTAACTCTATCAACACTCTTGTTGAAGGAACTAGGTCAATGAGAGGCTTACTTATCATGTTCATTTGATTGAACTCCGTGCTAGATTCAAATATGTTTGATATGTTGTTTGCATTTAGTTAAAGTGCTCTTCCATGATGTTTTTGCCTCGATCAGATATATTAAAATCTTGGTATGTTGTTTGGACTAGACCCATAGGATTTCTAGAAGAAGCCTATTGATCGTAAATGATATTATAAGGCACTCTTACTAGACTTGGTAAATTCTCATGGGGGAAGTCTACGGGAAACTTAGCCCCTACCTCTATGGCTTTAACCAAAATCTCATCTTTGTTCTCTAACAAATGTCACTCAAACAAAAATGGATCATACGTGGAAACCATATTACTATAATATGACTGTTGAAGTACTGGTTCATCCACTGCATGTATTGTAGCTAGGTATTGCACGGTTTGCTCTTAGTCCTATTCTAAATAAGGTGGTGTGTTAATGAGATAGTTGGCCAATGGATCTTGGCTTTGTGTCCCTGATTGAGTATTATAAGAGGGATAAGAATCCATCTCATAAGTAATATTATCCACATAGGGGTCTTGCACCATTTCTTCCTACGCAACCACATTACTAATCCCTAGATTGTACATGAGTCCACTATGAGTGTAGGAATACATGTTGGGATCCATAGTCAATGCTTTTGTGATAAAAGGTCAAAGAGTTCTAAAAACTCTAAAAAGGATAATTTCTAAAATAGATGATGTCCCAACTTGGTCTAGATTTGTTAAAAGGATCAAAAGGTTTATGAAAAGTTTTTAAGGAAACAAGCTAGCTTAAAGTATCTAACATTTCACTGTTCACACAAAGATAAGCAAGTAAATGGTCCTAAAAATCAAAATTCCAAACTCTAAGGTTGAAGTGTTTCAAATCAGTCTAATCTAGGAATTTAAAAGTTGCTAGGTCTTTTGGTCAAACGCGACATCAAAAGCTAGGCTCAAACAAGGCATGTGCTAAGATTCTTGGCCAAATGACGTCAAAAGCTAGAATTTGAAAATAGATGAAAGTTTTAATATAACAGATTTGAAACACTTCTAACAAACACTAGGCATTTGATTTTTGGACATGAACTTGTTCAACTAGGTATAAGGTATGAAACAAAAGGCACTTTAGCAATAGTTTATTTTCTCACAAAAAATGGTATAAAATTGGGTTCTTTTAACAAACAAGCTAGACAAAAGTGAACAGTATAACTATTTTAGACAAAAGATCACAAAAGTACACTTAGATTGGTCTGAAAATGTAGGAACAAATTTGAACCCTATGCAAGGTCTATGAATCAATATTCAAAATGTTTTGGGTAGCATAACGATGCTATACTACCCGAAAAGGTGTGATAAAAAAGTTTGTTTCAAAAACTCTCTAAGGCAAAGATGCTTTCCTACAATTTTGATAGCATAACACTACCTTTCTTGACTCAAAATGTTGTGGTGCATAGACTTAAAGTGCAAGTGTTTTAGCATAAAATGGCTTAAGTCTATCAAATTTTGATAATGATTATGAGTCTTAAACGACCTTCAACCCAAATTGGAAATTAAACCTAAGTTTCCTCAATTTTAGTGCAAATGGCAAACCCACTTAACACATCAACCTTATAAAATTATAAAGGTATAATTTCGAATTTAGGTTATAAGTGGACTTTAAACAACTTTGGTAAAGGTGTAGACTCAATTGGGTAGCATTACTATGCCAAAGTGGATGATATGACTCTCAAGCTTTTAATGAATTTTTGAACAAGGTAAATCGATGATCTCATGTGGACAACATAACGCCTCTTTATTTAAAAGAAAATTTGGACTATGTGTTTGGTTTGGATTGTTTGTTTACACCAAGTTTTGACTCCAAACAAGACTTTAATCTAGGATAAGACCAACTAATTAACCATTCTTAGATTCTAAACTAACAAGGTTGCTTGGTATTGTTGGAATCCATTAATATACATCATTTGAGAGGATTTAAGTGTTCATCCAAAAGTAAATATGCATTATATAGTAGGGTTTTTACACCCCCTTTCTCTCAAATGACAGTACTACGACATGGACCTTGAGGTGCACCTTGCACCAACAATACTTTCATGGCAAGTGGGGATTTGTCTAAGATCTAACAAGTTTTTGAATGATCTAGGGGAATCAATTGCACAATGACTTTCACGCCAAACAATGCAAAAGAAAAGCATAGATTTTGGGTCCATATCACTTCGCTCATTGTAAAAAAGTCTAGTCCTTTTTGCAACCACTACATCCTATTGTTCGCTCAATGTAGTGTGATGTCCAAAGTGCCACTAAATCTTGTATGTAACTCCAAAGAAGCCAAATAAAGTCAATATCAAGAGATGAAACCCTAGGTCAAAGCTTCCCTAAAGAACTTGTGGAGGTGATGAAGTCCCCCTCGCAAGCCAAGATACATAAAAAATAAAGAAAGCATGAAAGTAGAAAGACTTTAGGGTCATTTTCAAGGTCACCCAAACTTTGAAGAGTTTTTGGGGAGTGCTTTAGATGACTTTCTTTCTAAGCCTTGGACTAGGCTATTTGTAATAGGAATGGCACTTTTGATTCTAATTGTTCCCTATAGGGGACAAATGGAAGAGCATACACACAACATTCCTCTTTTTGCCAAATAAAAACTTGATTAAACAACTATTTCAAACAAGAATTGACAAGTGTTTTCAATTTTAAACCCAAAATGAAAGATTTGGTGGTGTTCATTTGACCCCATTGGTCTTAGTTGTAACCTTTGAAAACGTTCACCAAAACATCTAAATCCTTTGTTAAACACCAAAATAAGGTTCCTAATTGATTTTTAAGCATGCAAAGGTGATTTAAACATGTTTTGAACAAATATCAAGCTTGGTCCTGTAGAAAAAATGTTATCATGTCTTTTAGCTTTGAAGCTCTTTTTAGCTTGAAATAAAAACTTTGGAAAAATAGCTCTCGGGTCTGTGTTTTTAGAAAAACATAGTGACCAAAATTGGTTATTACCATCGATGTCAGTTACTTTGGCTAACTAAAATCTAATCAATGTCAATTTTACTAACTGATGTTAGTTAAGCTATGTAACTGATGTCGGTCTTACTTGTCAACATCGGTTACTGTGTAAAATTGTGGCAACCAAAAATGTCAAAATAAAGTTAAAAAATCAATTTGCAAGAGTTTTAAAATTCCAAATAAGTATTTTAGAGTTGAAAAATGATATTTGTTAGGTGTGAGATGTGTCTAGTCCCACCAAGAATGCCATTATGTGATATAATAATTTGACTCAAGAGAGGATGGTTAGTATGGTGTTAGTTCCAAAATGAAAACAAAATGAAATAAACACAACTAATAGCTTAACATCTCTAGGCCTAGATACTAAGGAGAGATTAGTTAACAAAATAAAATGACAAACACAACTAAAAAGTAAAGAATAAAACACAATAATTCATTCACCTTCCTTGGATTCTCTAAATGCCTTTGTAATGGTGGCTTGCTCGGTTTGTGCTCATGAATTCCTTAGCAACGAAAGCTTTGCTACCTCCATCTCTCCTTGACACCTTTAGATTATGGCTTAGATTGGAATCAATTTGTAATGGTAAAACTAGTTTCAATGACTCCTTGAAGATATTTGAGCATAATAACTTTGCACCAAAAATAGCTTGGAAATGATGTTCTTAGCCTCTCTATTTATAGATTTTTGGATTTGGTCTAGAATAAACCTCAATCGTCACCATCTCAAGATTGAAGATGTGTGGTTGAGGATTAATTTAATTTTTAGAAATTAAGTTTGTAATTATCCTCATCATGACATTATAATAAGGGGATCAATTAAGAGAAATGGAGGGCATCATGGAAGGCATTGATGAGGCATGGAGGGCATGAATCCTGATATTTGTGGCATTTATGGCCTAGGGATGTCTTCTCAAGAAATGAGGTCACATGATAATGTAGATATTCAATATTCATTTCCAAAAATAAGTATTCAACAATTTTACATGGAATTATTAATTAGGCCTTGATTTGGGTTAATTTTCTCTTAAGCATGTTTAATCACTTTATGCAAACATTAATCAAATTGATTAGAATGCCTTATTATTGGTCCAAAATTTGATTGGATTAGATTTGGAAGTCCATGTTAGATGCACTGGAACCATTATACCATATAGGATGTTACTAAAAACAAATAACAAAGGCACACATCTTGTACAAGAGATTTGATAGGAAAGATCAATCCAGAGCACCTAGGTGCAAAATTGACATTTTGACTCAAAATACTCTGATCAAAGTTAGCTAGCCCATAAATTTCATTGCCCCATGTAAGGATACCCTAGCCAAAACCGGCACTTGAATACGTTAGTTTCACATTATTTAGCGTGTTTTAGTGTTTTTAGGCCAAAGTATGCATTTTGGGTGAAAATTAGCCAAAACCCTGATTGGGGGTTATTGGTGGCCAGTTTTAGGTGTCTATAGATCAAAGCTCCCAATGGTCAATCACCTATGAAGGAGGTTGTTAATGATGTTTTCCAAGGTCAAGAGACCCATACGAGTCTAGTCAAACTCGAACCAACTAGGCCACTAAGACAAGCCATTTAATTATGGCTTAGTAATTAAATATGAACTATGCAAAGGATGATAACTAAGCACAAAAAACTAATTCCAAATAAGGACCATAACAAGATGCACACACACACAAGAGAGGCAAGACCAAAAAAGATGAAAAGTGGTAATGATATAAAACATAAAATGATGGTGGCTCAGTATCATATAATACATATTATACCTATCAAAGTGACATTATGACTACTCAATCACCCCTCGAGTATACCTGAGATATCCAAACCCACCATCGAGCCTAACTCATGGCCTAGTTCCTGCATCCATCAAATAAGACATATATAATACCAAAATTATGTCGATATAAATAATAAATAATAATGAATTCAATGAATCACTAACCACGAAATAATAATTAAACATGGTCATATATAGTTGTGAAGGGACAAGAGTCAATACTAATGATTGTGACAATACTGATGATTGTGACCCTAAGCATGCCCTGTGAACATAAACAAAAAAAATAAGAGTAATTAATGTCAATCTACATCAGTGAGACTGATGCAAAGGTTCCCTTCAAAAAGTTTCAACTTGTTATTCCTTCTCAAACACACTAGTCTTTTAATCACTTCCTACTAGCCCCTTTTAACCCTGTTTGTTGTTTAGTACGGAAAATTATAACTAGAGTTGTCTCACCAATGATGAAATCACATTTAGATTGGATAGACATACTTGTGTGTCAAATTTGGTGGCCTAATTCTTCCTCTAGGTCCACTTTCCCACTTTTAGCCTAACCAATTAACCATTTATAAGCCTATTTTCAACTGGAACCTTGGAAATCCATACAACACATTCTATACGGTCCTATAAACTTGAAAATATGTTAGAGGACCTTAAATAGGTTAATACTACAATTTTTTGTTCAATTTCGACTATTCAAACCTGAGATACAAACAAAACCCTAAATTAGGGCTTGTGGAAACTTGTGACTACCCAAGAGCATTCAATATACTATTTTGAGAGTGTTATGATGTTTAACAACTCCTAGTTTGCTTTGTAAGGTCTATCAAGATCTGATTAAATTGATCCAAGTATTACTTTTCACTTCCCAATCTGCTACTAAGGATTTCCTTCTCCAAATAACGTTGATTGTGCATAAAATAGGAGAGGCACATGTTTGTTTACCTGCCAAAATGGTTTTCATGTACACAAGCCAAATTAATTGTTAAGAAACTTTAGATTCACATTAATACAATTCATATTTATTGTCTTAAGGTGTTTGATCATTAGTTCATGTATCCCTCATTCAAGAAACACAAATACCACTCATCCATGCAAGTTTATCACTAAAATATAGGGTTCCCACCAACTTTCAAGCAATGACAAACATTTTGAATCCTTCCTTTGAGCAGAATCACTTTGTATACAATGTCACACATTTTTTAATGTATTTATAACATGGTGTCAAATGAATCAAAGGTCATTTAATCAAAAAGTTTACACACAGTCTGTATATTACCAAAAAAACTCCCCAAAATAGGGGTATGCCTATTGCTTTCCTCAAACACTAACAAATGGATTATCAATATTATAAATTATAATATCATAATACTTAAATAATCCTTCAAAAATGTATAGTATTTCTATCTAACACCATTGATCAACACATTTAATACTCACAGTTTGTAATGCAATCAAGAAACTCAAAAATAGGGTTTGTGTTTTCTTCTCCAAGAACAGAGCCTCTTATTTATTTTCTTCTAAATATTCAATCAAAATACATCCATTAAAACATTTATATTTGAATTTCATAAATTTTATTCGATGATAACTGATTTGGTAACTACCTTGGAAACTTGACCATGGTTACATGACAAGTTTGGTTAGGTGACAACAACCAAAAGTTGATTCTCTAAACATGGATCACTTTAGACTATGGGAAATGGTTCAAAAGGTCCCTAGTAGCATATGAAACATGTTCATGAACTTTATTAGTCCTTTCCACATCCCTAAAATTTCTAATCACACACCAAAATTCTATTTTTTTAACTTTCAAGTTTTGGCAAGAAAATTCATATTTGAAAATTTAAACTAGTTAATTACACTCCTAAGCCATCAAAATGAAAACTAAGCATTTTTGAGACCTTCTAAGGCCATCCAAATCATTTGTAAACCTTATTCAATGAAAAACAAGCCATAATTGATAAAATGTACTCCCTAAGAGTGATGCCCCTACATCATAGACATGCTAAAGCAATAACATACAATAACGTAACTAAGTTAAAGTATCATAAAATGAATCTAGTGTAAGCAATATGCATATCAGGATAAAATGAATCCAGTGTGAATGTCAACTGTGACTGGCATAATCATAACCACTACTTGAGATATCTCATATCCCAATCATCTAAAACATAACCAACATCAACAATCGTTAGTTCAAGTGCTAATAAAATATGCTAAAACAACTATAATCAAATATCTATAAGGGGCCACAGGATTGGTTCGTGACAAAGTGTCAAGTAGACACAAATATGTTTTAACAATTATGTTCGTTAAACATGAGGCTCTAAAAAACTCACCCAATTTTTGAAACTTTGCACTAATCACTAGGAAATTGCAATTCTTCTTCAAGCCCTAATTGGACAACCAAACCTAAAAATGATATGGAATTTGGTGTGTTATGGGGCCTATGTTGCACCAAATAAAAACAAAGCTTCTTTGATAAATTTGGCAATCCATAAATAATGTATAATATTAAAAAAACATTATAATAATTGCAATAATTCTTTAGCATGGCAAGTCAGTGTAATTAAATGTGTTGCTAATACAAACATCAATATAACAATGAATGCTCTTTAAATGCATGCTTGATTTCTCTATAATGTCTGTAAATGCTCAATAGTTCATTATGACAATAAATGCTAGATGTTTTTTTAGATAATTTATAGATGTAAAAATACATAGTTAATATGCCTATCTATTTATAGATGTCTTGAATTCAAATTAGGACACTATTGGTGTGAAAACTAAAATCAAACAGTTAGAAATGTAAACATGATGGAACAACAAGACATAGATGTATCCTAACATACCAAAACCACAAACCACCCCATAAACATACTCTTCCGGTTTTTGGGCCCCATAAATGTAGTGAGTATGTTTTTAGAGGACTCACTATATGACCACAAAATAAGAGAGAAAAAAGGAGGATAGAGAAGAAGGGGACATGGAAAAAACTAATGATATGCACCAATAACATTTAATTTGAACCTATAACTGACAAATATACATGTACCCTAAAATTATGCAATTTAATGACTAATAAATAAATTAAAGAATTAAGACTTTCACACTCCATTATTTTTTCGAGGAAAAAATTGTATTATTTTGTTTCTGACTAATAAATATTTATGAGTCATTTTTAGGTGTCTATATCCTCATATGTTTACATCGAGAAGCATTTTAGAATGGCATTCGGGGGGTGGTGGTGGGTTTTAATGAAGTGAGTTTGTTCAATTTTAATTTTAATATTAAATTTGATGTCCATTTGATCGTCATTTAAAAAAAAACTATTTAAAAAAAAACTCCCATTGACACTAAAATACAATTTATTTTTACCACACAACAAGCTCAATTAATTTTTATAGTGATAATTAAATTATATAAAAATACAATAATCATAAAAGAAAGCAAACCGACTTCCATTTCCATTTGTGTAAATTGAAAACCCACAACTCTTCTTTAATCAATTAATAAAAAAGTGAACTTTTACATTATGAGAAAGCCCTGTCCTCATAGCTCCAAAGAAAAAAACAATGTCCATTCATTTTAAAAAGGAGGATTCATGCTCTTCCCTTGAGAATTAAAAGATGTCAATACCCAATTTTTTTTATTGATTGCAATTTGAATACTACCTGCTTTGCTTTATACTAAATCATTTGCATAGAAGTATTGTGTCTATCCTTAGAAAGCTATTCAAAATCTGTATTTAATATTCTAATCTAAATTTGACGATAATGTTTCCCTACTAGAAATATCATAACTTTTGATGTGTAACTTTTCTACGATTTTATCCACACCATTGACTTGTTAACGTTAACCAAGATGAATAATCTAATTTTAATGCTATGTCAAAGGCTTCCATTTTTTTTCTTAGTTTAAGCATTTCTATTATAAGTATCTGTTAGTAGGGAGAGGAATGGTGAATGTAATTCATTATTTTGGGCTTCTTACCTTCTAACTTCTTTTTCTATTAATAAAAATTTCATTGAGTGTAGTGTATAATAAATCACTCTTATGCCATGATTATTACGAATGTGAGATTAAGCCAATTACAACTTAATCATGTATTTTTATGTTAAATTGAAGGCTTTCAATAATAATTTTAATTAGATATTAATTTATGTGAGATTTTTAGTCATGTATATTTTTAGTCATTACCCAAATGACCTTCATGTGTAATCCTTGCTTTGTGATTATTACCAAAAAATACACGAGAAATAAAAATGTCATTTGGATAATAACTACTCATAGAGGCCATTTAGTTAATGACTAAAAACATACACAAATAAAAATCCCAAAAAAATTAACGTATAAGTCTAATTTTAGTTTAGTTTTAATGATTTTGTAAATACAAATTTATTAAATTATTACCATCGATACATACCATCCTATGTATGTATCTATATTTATCTATCTATCTCTGTATGTGTGTGTGTGTTTGTGTGTATGTATATATCTATGTGTGTGTATATATATTTATGTGTGTGTGTGTGTGTGTGTACGCGCGCGTGCATATATATATGTATGTGGATATGTGTGTGTGTGTGTGTGCACACACATGATTCCAATATAATTAAGAGATGATAAACACAAAGAAAAAATATACTCTTGGAAAATAATATTTGTGATTTTTTTTTTTTTAATTTTTAACATTTCATCTAAATTTCATTCTAATTATTGTATATATTTTATAGAATCTTTGGTGTTATTTTGATTTTTTTTATAAAATATATAAAATGATTTGGATAGAATTTAAATAGACTCTTAAATTTTTGAAAATTTTCCAATGGACTCTTTTACAAGGCTATTAGCCACTTTTGAATGAAAAATTTGACTGATGCAAGGCATAAAAAAAGTAACTCCCTTAGATGGGTGCAAATGCCAACCCCCATTCTCTCATTATTGGGAAAAAAATACAATCATAGGCATATTATAAAACTTTCGATTACAATGCAATTATATAGGGAATATACTAGCATACACATCTTGAATAAATTTATGTAAAAGATGATGACATATATCATTCTCTACGCACCTATTCCACTTACGTCACAAATATAATATAATATAGTCGTCTCAAGAATGATATCTCTCGATATCTTTTACATAAATTTATCTAATATATATATATTATTATTATTTTTAATTGGTAATTGAGAGTTGATGGATCCCTCACCCTTCATTAAAACTGAACCAAAATTCAAACAACCTTGGCCAAATCAAAAACACAACATGATATGCCAATAAAAGGACCAAGTATGAGAAACCAAAACAAGAGACTAGTCACAAACAACAACCATCCTAACAGGAAAACAACCCAAAACATGGTTCCAAATTGACCACCCAAGAAACAAATCTTGTAAACCAAAACCCAAAAATGACAACACAAAATGAACCCAACAAACCAACACCCAATAAGGGGTGGTTGAGACTAAACATGATTGAAGGAACCCATGGTTGCAACCCTAATACTAATGTCAGCTCCACCACTAGTGCCACCCAAAAGGCGGCTACCACATGCCTCCCCTAAGGAAGTCATGCCACCTTGTTATAGCTTGATCATGACCATCCTCATAATGCCACTAACCTTAAAACCTAAATCAACCTCCTCCCCCAAAACTAACATCCTTTTCCAATGTCAAGACCACCCAACCTATTCCTCCATAAAGTGAATGCCTAGATCCAAAGCACAAGTTGCATCCTCCAAACTAGCCCGCATATGATAAGAGGAAACCCAATGTCTCATTATTATAATTACAACTACTGAGAGTGGGGGTGAATCAGTTGCCTTAAAATAGTCCTTCAATTTCACTTAACATCCATGAAGCATTCATTCACACACACACACACACACACACACACACACACACACACACACACACACACACACACACACACACACACACACACACACACACAAACACGCACACACTCACACACACATATATATTAATCAATGCATACACAAACATCTATGAAAGCAAGTAACATAAGAACATAATATATATATGGGAAACCCTCTTGGGGGATAAAACACACTAATGCATACTTTGGGCTACAATCCTATAAGCAATGAATCATAATTTTAGTGAGGCACCAACCCCACAAGGAGCACCAACCCCTCACTAGTCAAGCACCAACCCAACTAGTCCTTTAGCAAGCACCAACTTGTAAGGAGGCTCCAACCCCCTAGGTAACTTAGTGCCAACTCATCTACCTTAAACCTCTATTCATCTTATAACACTTTTTTCTCACTCAAATGATGACCTCCTTTTTTTGCTCTTCTCACTCTTTTATCTCTCTCAAATAGCCTATTAGGCCTTCTCGCTAAACTAGCCCTTCCCTTGGCAAAATTAGGTCAAATGACCTTGTTCAACACATGTAGAAACATAATTATATCTTAATGGAATATTCAACACACCTCTATGGTGATTTTCAAGCCCTTTACCTAGTTTCCAAAACTCTATATCATTCACTCAAGTCCTCGATATTCTAACTAGTCAAATTAGGCCTTTTCTTTATACTTGACTCTTGCTCTTACCTATCTTGGTCAACCAAGTACCTTTCCATACTTGGATCACCCTTGGAATAGATTAAAAAAAATGTTTCACAAGTGAAACAACCACAACATGGGTTGGTCATTACCCTTAAGGGTCAAAACCATCATTAGGCCCAATAGAGACCTAATGCAATTAGGCCTTCTCTAAGCACACATTTCACTTAGGCCTCCTTGAAACACCTTGAACCTAAAAAAATAGATGAAACACTTCATACACGCTTTAAAAAGACCCTTGATAATCTCACCTTATGTCCCCAACACCATTTAGCTCATTTCACTCTTTAAACCACACAATTAGGTCTACTCGCCATTAGACCTTCTTACTACCAAAAAGTCTATCTTGCAAATTTGAATCATACACTCAAATTTACCACATAACCATACTAAAAAATTACATGGATAGAATCTCCATGACCTCAGGTTCAACATCATGTTCATTATAATTCATCAAATAAGGCAAAAGACCTCTAACTAATCAACTTCATATGTTCACTTAGAACTGCACACAGGCCTTAAGAACCCAGTCAAAAGCCTTTGACTTTTCACACCTTCATAAGAGTTTATCATGCATAAAACTGTGTTAAAATGAACCTATGAGACCTCAAGAACAAATTAAAGTGCATTGGATTAATCAAATCTATGCAAAAAGACTTTGGAACAACATTCTCAATCATACACAGAAAACTCCCTGTGGCATCAAAAACATAGTCAGAAGATCAAGTCTTAGAACACCTATGGGAACTCTTTTGTGATATTCCAATGTTTTATCATGATCCTTCAACATCCTTATAACATCTTGGAATAGATAGATTACAATATTCAATATCAATATTGGTCTTACAAACCAATCTCACATCTTCACCCTATACAAACTTCATTGTGTTAGACAGGGACTTTGAGAACAACTTTTAGCATGTTTGTGTGCATCACCAAAACTTATAAATAAGGGGGTTATGAGAAATAGGTCTTGAAAAATGACCCAATGCATTTGGATCCATCCCTAATCCTCTACAACCAATCCCTAATATCTTTCTCACTACTGCCTAGTTTTCTTATTGTCTTGCTCATTAGACTTTTTTAGCAATATGCTAGCTTCTATGACCAGTTTATCACAATTTAGGTCCAAAACCTACTCAAAAAATTACATGAGCATAAACTATAAGTCTCACACATCATCCTTCATCCATTTTCTTGCTTTGACCTAGTCAAACCTGCATGTTACATCAAAATTATGAGAAATAAGGGGTTTCCTATAGCTTCTACTCACTGTTATGACAAACCAAAACCACTTGGAGAAACTTGGAAGTGTCCTTTACATGTTCCAATCATCAAACTAGGTCAAAAAACCATTATGAGCCATAATTGACAAGATATTTCCTATCGGGTCATTATGAGGGTTTTAGGAGGGTTTTGACTGGTTTCCCTTCTTAGCAATCATTCATAAAGGATTGCCCCTCAACTCCAAAACCAATGTCAAGAAATTCAATCTAAGGACCTTCCCCAACTTTCATGAACTTCTTAGGATCTCATGCAAAGGTTGCACGTGCCAACGAGCATAAAAAATTCCTTCTCGGGTCTGCAACACCCCATTTTATGCACACCAAAAACCTTAACACCAATTTTCATGCTTTCTCCTTTAGGATATGACCTCAAACTTAGTTAACATACTTAACACATCCATTCACACCTCTGTCAATGCTTTCAAGAGCTCTCATACCTTGGGAAATGAGTTTGACCCCTCATTAGGCCACACTAGGTCTCTTTGCAGACGAAGTGATCCAGGCAACAATTCGAGGTGACCATTCGGTGGCAGTCAACTCCTCGACTTTTGTATTGTTTTCATTTCATTTTGTCCTCGATGGCAGTTAGGTGGCAGTTAGTTCCTCGACTGTTGTATTGTTTTCATTTTGTTTTGGTCCTCGAGCGATCATATCCTCGAGCGTTGTATTATTTCAATGTTGCGAGCGATTATATCCTCGAGCATTGTATTGTTTTAATGCTGCGAGCGATTATATCCTCGAGCGTTGTATTGTTCAGTCGTCACCATTAATTCCTCGAGCCACGCAATCTCCCAAGGTGGCCTTCAAAAATATGTATAAATGTATTGTAACCCGGAAGGGGAAGGGGGACATCTCTTCTCAGAGATAAGCGTATGTTTTGGCAAGACATCTCTTCTCAAAGATAAGCCTATATTTGTATTGTGATATGTAAGTAATACAACGTCTCTTCTTAGAGAATTCATTGTTATTGTGTTGTTTTTGTGCTATTGCAATCTTCGTCAACCAGAACTTTTGAGTTTTGGATTAGTGGTACCAACGTGCTTTAATAGGCTATAAAATCGGTCTTCCAAATCCCTAAATGTGCTGAGAGGGATTAAACCTTGTAATTCCATTTTGAAGAAGAATAAAGCGTGAGTTTCAACCAACTAAAAATCCTCCATAGCTAGCTCGAGCCCCACCCAGAAACTTGGTCACACCATCTTCTCCCCAATCAATAATATGAGGTCCTTGTCCTTTAGTAATAACAACAAATTTATAACAAACATCAATGCAAGCTATGAATTAACCTTGATGCGATATGATGTCTCAAGACAAACCAAGCCCACAATCTCCTTAACATCCTCTAAAACTTGCCTAAATTAGATAACAAAAACCTTCTTCAACCTTGCCATCAGACACACAACCTTCAAAGGCCATTTCAAGCTTGGATGCAGTTACCTTCAACAACAATTTACTCAGGGCAATTTGGAGCATTAGATCTATGGCTATAGAGGCCCCCTGTAAAGCAAAAGCGAAAACTCACCTTACAGCAGATGTGACTTGCCAAACTGGTTAATCACCCCCAAATAAATGCAGGCACTATGTTAGGTATGAGAGTGGCTCCAACACAAGCACAAATGGGAATGGAATAGTCCCATCCAAGTGACTATTCGCCCCTCACAATCCAATCACGAGGCACGCCCCACATTAAACCCAAACACTTAAGTTGATATGAGACCCAACCTTGCATCTGACCAGGCACCCCATGAGTTGCTCGGCTTGGGTGATGCCTTTGTTAGATAATAAATCCACTGTAAAATTGGCCTCGTAAAAGCAATGTTTGTCTTCCCTCTCACCAAGAGAGTTCAATACATCCCAAGCACACTTTAAAATGTTCACAATATTCCATGACCCAACCTTCTAGTTGCACAAAGCTTGGATTAAAACCATTAACTCGCCTTCGATGGCAACTCTCAATGCCACATCAAACAACTAAATCCAAACTTAGCACAAGAGTCCGTGCTTTTGCCTCATTATTTGTTTCATCAATTGGCTTTTACGAAGTCACTCTGATCAAAGACCCTGCATAATCTCAAATCACACATCCTGCCCTTGATGCCTTTGGGTTTCCCCTAATCATACCATCAAAGTTCATCTTAAACATCCTAACCGACGAAAGTGACCAATCCAACTTACCAACTCGTCAAAAAGCCTTAGAAGAACCAATAAACCTATTAACGAGGAGATATGTAATACTAATTTTAATAACAACCCAAACGAAAAAAAATAAAAAATAAAAATACCCACATAATATACAAACATCCCGTAAATATTTGTTAATAAAAAGAACAAAAATAAATGTAATCCAATAATCCACAGATACAAAGGATTCATCAATCATCCACATAAACGATGGATATGTCACATCAAATTAACCTTTCCCAGGGAACACAGCCAAAAATTTAATGACAACAAATATCCTTCTTAATTAATATATATATTTTTAAATTCTTATTTCAAAATATCACAAGTAACGTCTCCAAAGCTAATGACCGTTAGTCGTAAGAGTCCACCCGGGCCGTCGGATGGAGCGGACAACTTAACTAACGGTGGAGATTGACGGGCACAGGGCGCATTCAAACTTTGAACGAGGAGACGAAGAAGAAGAAGAAGTGGGGAATGGTTTGGGAGGGAGTGGTAAACTTTAAACACACACGCTTCATTTGTACGAACAAAATCCCTCTCACTGCTTATACACAAGGAAGAAAACACAGTAAGATTGTATACCCACCAAGGAGAAAGGGTAATAGGGCCAATAAATATTCACAGAACGTGTTTTTTAAAGCTGAAATCCGTCTACATTCACCTGCTTTTGATTTCATATGCCCACGTCTGTTTTCGAGAAACTCCAGTAAAAAATTCAAGGGTTTTTTTGACGGATTTCATGCCGGGGAGCCGACGGTCTGCAGCTCTGTGAGCGAAAGTTAAGGTAAGTCTGCTATGTTTGAAATTTCTGCTTGTGATGGCGTTTTTTGTATTTATATCAAGTAAAAAAAGGAAAAACCGGCTGACGGTTTTTGTTGTTGTTTGAAATGGAATGATTTTTATTGTTGTTTGAAATGGATTGATTTTTATTGTTGTTTGAAATGGAATGCTCTTTTTTGGTTTGTGTTAATATAAGTATTCGGGATTTCAGGGTTGGACTGTTTTAGGCATCAATGTTTGAGGGAGAGGAATGCTACGGCTTTGTTTTGTCGAAGCGAAGGAATGCTAGGGTTTTGTTTTGTCGAAGTGGAGGAATGCTAGGCATTTTGGATTATTGAGTGAAGGCCCTTAATAGTGTGAGGAAGCAGAGCATTTTGAAGCCGATCGTGTTTGAATTGAGATTTGGCCGTGGAGTTTTGTACCTGAAGCCTAGGGTTTTAAGAAACAGGCGACACAAATTTTCCTTGCAGAGTTTGAAGCAGCCGTAGGGTTTTTGCAAGTTTAAGATCGTGGTCTGGATGTTTTGTTGTTGGATTTGGAGTTTTCAGGACGGGTGTATTTCGCTTAGATTTTAAACCCTAATGTTGCAGATACCGTTTTAGGATTCGCAGAAGGGGCTGGGGTTTGAAGCTGGATCACTGGACTTCTTTACGGTATCTAGTTTGATATAATTTTACTGGAGTTTGCAGAAATCAAACCAGAGGGAATTTAACTTTATTGCTTAGTGGTTTGCAAATAAGATCGACTAGTGGTGGTTTGTAAGCATTGATTGAGAGGAATTTATTTGCTTGCTTAGATCTTTAGATTTTTGACACTGTTTCCACAGGTTCTCATTTTCAAAACATATCTGGAAACGGTCGTGTTTCAATACTTGTAAAGAGAAGTGGGTTTGTGAATGAATCAGAGATGAAGAAAGGGGCGGCATCTCCACTCCGTATACCTGCAAGGAACTCCCCCAGGAAAATGTTCTCGGACACAAGTACTAACTACAGCGATGTTAATCCTTCACTAGAAATCAATTCCAGGGATTACTGTTTTTCCACTATGCGGCCTCCATTATGCCCCATTCCAGAAGCTAACTCCAATTTACCTGATGACACACATACAGAGCAAGATTTGATTACTCCTAGACCAAAATTAGATTCTACAATGCCTTCTCTTCGGGCAAAGTTTTGTGGCCCAGGGAGTTCACATGGTTTGAGTCAGTCTGGGGAAAATATGTTCAGGGGGTTGGGTTGCAGCACACCGGACAGCGAGCTTCTTAATAACTCAACAGGGTTTTCATATACAAAGAACAGGTTTGGATGGCAGGAACCGATGAGTCATTCTTCAAGTGCCACAGACATGGATTCTGCCAGATTTTCTACAGGCTTGATCAAATATCCCTCCCATGGAAATCTTCATGAAATGGGATTGTTGTGTGAGCCTACAGAAAATGTGTCTGCAACTTTAAATGGTGTAGCAAGATCTCTTAAATACAACCAGTCTGTCACTGCAAACACTGGGGGTCTACTAGCACTTCCTTCTGTGGAGAGTCGCAATGTTGCTCCACCAAAGTGTTTGCAGTTGGAGTCAAAAAATAACTTTGTGCAACATCATTTTGAGCTTCAAGAGGATCCCTCTTTCTGGGATGACCATAACGTTCAGGTATATGGATTACAAAGTATATTTAATGCATGGTTGTTGATAGAAGTTCTTGTAATTCATTCTTATATTTTAACCAAACTCGATAGTTTGTTTTTGGTCTATTGGGGTTAGTAGTGATGGATGTCAACTACTGCTTAGCTTTTCATGCGAGAAATGTTCCAAAAATGAGTTTTTTGCCTTTTCTTTTTAATGTTTACTATAAGTTCTTTGCCTTAAAAGTAATTCTAGCTTCCATGCTCACGTGCTTCTCCAGGTTGTAATCCGAATTCGTCCTTTAAGTGGCATTGAAGTTGCTTCGCAAGGTCATTCGAGATGTGTGAGACAGGATAGTTCCCACACTTTAATGTGGTTGGGGAACCCAGAATCTCGTTTTACATTTGATGTTGTAGCTGGCGAAAATATATCTCAGGTCGATACTTATTTCTTAAGTAGAGGATAACCTATTGTATGTTGTTATCACATGAATCCATTTTTTGCACCGACTAAACCTATAAATGAAAGCAGGACAAACTGTTCAGAGTAGCTGGATTGCCCATGGTTGAGAATTGCATGGGAGGATATAATAGCTGCATGTTTGCATATGGCCAGGCAAGATCATTTTGTGTTAACTATTCTTACTTATCTATTGGCTGTTGATGTTCTTTCAGTTCAGCTTTTTGGCTGACATGCATGTTTATTTTCCACTAGTTTGATGCCATGTTCTTTTTAAGATATTCTATTTTGGATTCTATCAAAATATACTGTTTCAAATTCTTGCTTGCTCTTTCTAATGGTTTTATTATTGGTTCTATAAAATCAACTTATTTTCTGATACATATGATTCATTCAGACTGGCAGTGGGAAAACACATACTATGCTAGGTGACATTGAGGATGCTGATAAAAAACTGAGTTTAAACCGTGGAATGACACCTCGTGTTTTTGAGCATTTATTCACAAGAATTCAAAAGGTTTGTAAATTTACATTTGGGTTTATGTTGAGGATTTAGTAATATTCTTTTTCATAGGCAATGTTTTTGCAGATAACTCACTCATTTCAAGTATCATGCAGGAAAAGTTTGCTAGAAGAGAAGAAAAATTGGAATTTGTTTGCAAGTGCTCCTTTCTAGAGATATACAATGAGCAGGTTGCAGATCTCCTAGAGCCATCGTCAACAAATTTGCAGGCAAGGAAGTGACATCTTTCTTTGTATTTCTGGTAGACTATTGCTTTATGTATTGTTGATTGCTTATAATGCAATCTAACGTGATGCCTTGGAATTCAAAGATGAGGGAAGATGCCAAGAAGGGAGTATATGTTGAAAATCTTTCAGAAGTTGAGGTGAAAGGTGTCAATGATGTTGTTAAGCTGCTCCTTCAGGTCATATATTGTACTACTCTTCTATTTCCCTTTTTCTGCATGATGAGTTTTGTTGATTGGTAAGCAAGATATGCATTACAAACATGAATATTTTGTTGCTCTTTATTTTCGTTTCAGGGTGCTGCCAACAGAAAAGTTGCAGCAACGAATATGAACCGTGCTAGCAGCCGGTCTCATAGTGTATTTACTTGTATCATTGAAAGCAAGGTGCGGCAAAGTTTGTGTTTCTAATATTTTGTGAGTCACGCCATTTTTTTGAAGCTGGATGATTTGGTTATGCACATTAATATATGATTTCATTTTATCATTTTGATGAGTGTATTTGTTATTGTTTTCTAGTGGGAATGTCAGTCTGTGACTCATCATAGATTTGGACGCTTAAATCTGGTTGATCTGGCGGGTTCAGAAAGGTACAGTGTCTGCTGTAGGACATTCTTAGGGAGTTTTTGTAATTGTGCTTTTGCAAGTATAAATGAATGCAGGCTTATGTTTCAGTTGAACTTTTGAGAATAATTTATTTCTCTTAACAGGCAAAAGAGTTCAGGTGCTGAGGGCGATCGACTGAGAGAGGCCACAAATATCAATAAATCACTTTCAACTCTCGGGTATTGAAATCAAGTATACCTTATTTTTCATTTTGATGCTTAGACTGTTATTGCTATTATTAAATGGCTTGTCTCTTGAATTAACATTTTTGTAGAGATCTATCTGATTTGGACTTATGAAGGCAAAAATATGCAGGCTTGTAATAATGAACCTTGTAAATATTGCCAATGGGAAGCCACAGCACGTACCGTATCGTGACTCCAAACTTACATTTCTCCTCCAGGTAAGAAATGCCACAGTTATAAATGGTTCTTGGCTTTTGTAACCTTCAAGCAACTAAGATGTATGCTGGTTAGGTTTGGCAAACTATATTTTTGCTAAAATTTATTTTAAGATACACTGTCTTAAGTTGAGGCGTTATAACCCACTAGGACCAGGAATCATAAATGTCATATATGATTTGGGATAGATGCAAGGAAAATAGGTAATAGTGCTTTTTATGTGTGACAGTCAATAGTTTTCTTATAAGTATATCATTACAATATAAGCATAGGATATCTAATAATATTAGTGCAGTCTAGTTGAGTTCATATTAATGTTGTCAAAGATTCCAAATAATTAATATCAGAATTTTTTAGATATTTATTATCAATTTATCAGCATGCTTATTTGCTAACATAGACAAAATGCACTGGTGATTTAGGATTCTCTTGGTGGAAACTCTAAAACTATCATTATTGCCAATGTCAGCCCTTCCAACTGGTATATAATCTCTCAAGATTTCTGAAGTACTATGTTGAACCTTTTTGTGAATGTCTATGCAATTATGTTGTCAAGAAAATACAAGGACCTTTCTAAGTTTAATTGTCTTTGATATTGTTTTGTGTTCCAAAGCTGTGCAATGGAGACACTTAGCACACTTAAGTTTGCACAGCGAGCAAAATTTATACGGAATAATGTAAGTTAATCCCAGAGGCCAGTATTTAATTTTAAGAAACTCTTTAGTTAAGAAAAATCCTTACGGGGTTGGTTTGTGACTATTTTGCAGGCCACTGTAAATGAGAATGCTACTGGAGATGTCATAACATTGAAAATACAAATTCAACAGTTGAAGGTATTACCATGAAGTGCATGATTGCATGCCTTGAATTTCATGTTGCCAATAATTTTCTGGGTTATTGATCAAGTTTTCTCTTGTATCAAAGTCTTATTTCCTACGAGAACAGATTTGATCTCTTATGTTTGGTCTCATTTTATGGCATAATTATGTTCCTTGATTTCTGCTTATGTGATAGAGGGTTATTGGTGATGTTTTCTTAATGGATTTTGCAGGAAGAAGTTACCCGTTTGCGTGGGAAGCTCAAAGGGGAGGCAGAACACACTCAAGAAGAAGACTATGGAAACATGAACTTACTAAGCTCTCCACGATTGTATGCATGGGATTCGAGGGGTGTGGCAAGCCCATTGCCTGGTTATAAGAAGGCTCCTCGAGTAGGAATTTTGTGTCTGAAGTGCATTTCTGTGCCTTTCCTGTTATTTCTATTATTTGGGGATTTTAATATAATTGCCTTCTTTTGCAGAAAAGGGATTTGGAATCGGCACTTGCAGGATCATTGAAAAGAGAGCAAGCTACGGAAGTACAACTGAAGGCTATGGCTGCTGAAAATGAACAATTAAAACGCTTGGTAAGTCTTCAGTTTGTTTGAAACCAAAGGGAGTTATACAAATTCATTAATGGAATTGTTTTTGGTAGGGATTGCATCAATTGTCTTCCAGTTTCAATTTACAGTTGAATAAATCTTTATATTAGTTACTGTATTGTTGTGTCTTTTGATAGGTTAAACAGCGTGAGGAAGATGCACAGTGTGGAAAGATGATGCTTCGTTTTCGTGAAGACAAAATTAAGAGATTGGAGGCTGTAGCTTTGGATAAGATGTCTGCAGAGGCTCACCTCTTAGAAGAAAAGAATATGTTAATGGAGGAGTTGCAAATTCTACGAAACCGTCTCGATAGAAATCCTGAGGTGACTAGGTTTGCAATGGAGAATATAAGGTTAATGGAACAGTTGAGAAGGTAGGTAAAAGACTGCATTTAGGTCTTGTATAAAGTAGGACAGCCATTTGTAAGATATTCTAGATGAATGATACCGAATGATACTTCCTAGGTTCCAAGAATTCTACGAGGGTGGAGAACAGGAGCGAATGGTAGAACAAATAGCAGTATTACGAGATCAGGTGTGTATTATCATTGAAACATTTGAATATTTTGAACACGCGTGTAAATATGTTTTTTTTTCTGATAGAGTTCCTATTTTGTGTAGTTGCTTGAAGCTCTAGACTGGAAACTAATGCATGAACAGGACCCTAATCTTGTGAACCAGGTCAGTATTCTATCTTTTTAATAATCCACACTCTTTAGATGTACTTTGTATGCACAGTTTGGATTAATTTAAACTTTAAACTGCCACCAATGTTATAGAAGTGACTGTGTTTCTGATTTTTTAGAAGGAACCGTCAGAAGCAGAATTTTCTACCACTAGTGAAGAGAGTGAAATTCTTCAAAAACAAGTGAGAGCACTCATTTTTCTCTTTTCATATATGTAGTTTAATCTCCCTTTTGAGAACGTGCTTACATCTATTCATGCTTTGACTAACCTTCTTCCTTCAGGTTGATCAACACCGAAGGGAAGCAGAAGCTCTTCGCAATAACTTGAGCTTCTGCCTGGAAGCCAAAGAAAAATTAGAAAGGTAGATCTGCGTCAGCCTATGTTGATTGCGTTTGAGTCATTTACTAGCATTTCTATATGCCATTCTTGTACTGACGTGGCAAAAAATTGGCAGACGTGTTGATGGTTTGATGATCCAAATTGAGAAAATGAAGGTTTCTAACAGTACGAGGGTGGTGGAAGTGGCCACTGACAATGAAGCTAATTACTTGCAAGAAGTGGAGACTAGTGTAGAAGGCTTATCTGCACAAAGAGAACTAAAAGACCTAGTTGAGGCAATCAGTGCCGCAAGTCAACGTGAAGCAGAAGCTCAGGGAACTGCCATTTTATTGGCCAGGGAAGTTGAGGATCTACGCAAAAAATTGAGGGAATCAGTGGACGATAACAAAAGATTGATTAATATGTATGAAAAAGCCATGGAAGAAAGAGATGAAGTCAGAAAAGCTGAAAAAGATTCACGGGAAGTGCAAGAAAAGTTGCAAGAACAGGTCCTCCTCCTCAGAAATCAGGCTGAAGAACTTCAGAAGGAAATTGATAGACAAAGTGATAGATTTAAGGATGATTACAGAAATAATTGGCCAGACAGAATAAATGTGACTGCTGAAGCAGAGCAGACCGTTGTTCTTAGGAAAGAAGTTGAAGATCTTCAACTGAAGTTGCAGGATACATCTGAAGAGAATGATCGACTGCTTGAGCTTTATGAAAAAGCCATGGAAGAAAGAGACGAATTCAGAAAAGCTGAAAAAGATTCACGGGAATTGCAAGAAAAGTTGCAAGAACAGGTCCTCCTCAGAAATCAGGCTGAAGAACTTCAGAAGGAAATTGATGGACAAAGTGATAGATTTAAGGATGACTACAGAAATAATTGGCCAGACAGAATAAATGTGACTGCTGAAGCGGAGCAGACCGTTGTTCTTAGGAAAGAAGTTGAAGATCTTCAACTGAAGTTGCAGGATACATCTGAAGAGAATGATCGACTGCTTGAGCTTTATGAGAAAGCAATGCAAGAAAGAGACGATATAAGAAGATTGTGGTGGAATTCTGGAGAGATTGTATCAGACACGGAAGTGGGAGCACAGGAAGGTCCAAGAAGCCCTGAAACATTAATTGTTGGGATTGATAAAGCAAAACTCCAAGAACATACGAGTGTCGACAGAGACAGTGAAGCAGAAAAAGAGGCGATCTGTCTAAGGAAGGAGGTTGAGGAGGTTCAAATGAAATTAAAGGATATACTTGAAGAAAATGAAAGATTAATTGACATGTATGAGAAGGCAATGCGAGAAAAGGACGAGATTAGGAAATTGTGGAAGGAAAGTGTGAAAAATAAAGTTTCTTCTGAATTCAATGCAAATATCATGTGTGAAATAAAATCTCAAGACCTAAGAAATGAGGCTGAGCAACTAGAAATTGAGGTGCAGGAAAGGAACAAGGGACTTCAGAAATCTACAACAAAAAGTGATGAGCATCAAGATGAATCAAAAGGACTTCAGGCACAACTTGACACTGAAAATAGAAGTTCACTTGCTTCTGGCACAGAGTCAGGGTGTATAGAGCAGAAAATAGAATTTCAGAAACAGGAAATGGTAAATGAGTTTAAAAATATTCAAACAGAGCTTGGGAGGATGGTACAGGAGAATGGAAAACTAGTCAAGATGTATGAGAAAGCAACACAGGAGAGGAATGAACTAGTGAAACAATGGCAGAAGGCAGCAGAATCCTTGAAAGAGGACAACATTGCCAAAAGCATTCAGATGGTGACAAAGGGTCAGATGGAACCAGAGACAAAGGTTCAGATTTCTGAAAGTGATGGTGTTGCGGAGCAGGTGGAATTTGGGAAAAACATGGATGAAAATCCTGAGTCTGATAGGATCTTTTGTTTTTTGACGAAAGAGGTTGATAAACTTCAATCAAAAATGAAGGAAATGGTGGAAGAATATGAGAAGCTGGCCTTTATGTATGAGGAAACTGCAAATGAGAAAGATAATATTGGAAAGGCATTGCAGAAAACTGCCCAAGAATTGGAACATTCCAAGAAAGAGAGGACAGTTTTCTTCAAGGAGATAGAAGATCTTAAGTTCAAGCTGAAAGCTCTGTCAGGTGGAAATGAAGATATTGTTGATATGGATCAAAGACGTGTGCAAACTGTGGATGCATTGCAGGGAACTGAGGACCCAATTAACTTTGTTGATATTCATTTTGAACAAGAAAAAAGAGAACTTGAAATGAAAAACTCAGAGCAACTTCATTTGCCTCCATCTGAAAAGGAAACAGAACTAGACTTGACAAATAACAGCGAAGGAATTGAAGTGGGCTGTACAATTAACGTAGGCAATTTTGGTGCACCCATCTCTAGCTTGTATGCATGGATTGAAGAGAAGCTAAAAGTTTTGCACAAACAAGAGCAGCAAGTGCAAAACAAATTTGAGGAGATGGAAGTCAAGGTTAATTTTTTTGAAGAATCAATGGATAACCTAAACATGATTAAGGGGAAGCTAGAAACTGATCTGGAGTTAATATGTGAGCAAGCTACAGAGCTTGTCTCTAGCATTACAGAGAAAGAGACAAAACTTCAGGCTATGCTGTTGGAGAACCAACACCTAGTAATGACGTTGCATGAATCAGAGCAAAGCAGAGAAGAACTAGGTCAACTCTCAAATCTGGAAAAAAGTGAATGGGCTAAAAAAGAAGCTGAACTGCAGAGGGATAAGGACCTGGTGATTGAAAGCATGACCAACAGGCAGAAAACTTTTCTTCAGGAATTGACACTGGCAAAATCCAAGCTTGTAGTTTTGCAAGAGAGGGTAAAGGAAATTACTCAACTTGTTGACAGCTTGAGCATGTTAGAGAAGTCTCAGAAGGAGATGGAGGATCATAGAATGAAATTAGAGATTCTGACGCAAGAAATTACTCATACAAAAGAGGAGATTGATACTCTGCAAACATGCAGTAATGAATTGCAGGCAAAAAGGGCCCGGGCATACAACAAAATAAGTGCTCTTAAGACACTTTTGTCTGATTTCTCTGCATCAGAAGAATACTGGGAGTCTCGGGAGTCAAGAGCAAATGCAAAGGTTGAAACATTTGCCCTTCTTTTGAAGGAAAAAATGGAAGAACTAACCAATTTGCAAACTAATAAGAAGGCCCTAGAAGCTGCCATAGATCAAACTATTGAGATGGAGGCAACTGCCCAAGCTGAGGTGTGTGAATTGAAAGATAAGCTTCATCTTGCGGAGCAACAGAGGGTTGATGCTGAGAAAACAGTGGTCCAGTTAGACAAACAAGTTGTTCTATCCCCAGATTTTAGATCATCTGCAGAACATACTCCTATGTATTTTGGTAAGGCTGCATCCTTGTTGAAAGATGAAGAAGAAAGAATTAAACTTTTAAATACTTGGAAAAAATATACAAAGCAGGTAAAGGAACATAGAGTAAACATTATGAATCTAGAAGAAAAATTGAAGTTGGTTGATTCTTCAATAAAGCAGGTACAATCTGAGATAAATTCAGAATCTGCTGCTTTGAAGGAGGCGGAACTTGCGCTACAGAGGACTCTCAATGAAAAGCAAATACTAATTGAGTCTCAAGAAGAGGGAATGCAAGAACTGGATGTTTTGATCTTGGAGCTTCAATCTTCAGAATTTGAAGTTAAAAGCAAAGAGGAAGAGTTGAAACATAGAAGGGAGGATCTTCAAGATCTACTAAACAGATTACTTGAATCACAAAACAAGGGTATGATTAAACAAGAGCTGGACCCTGAGCATTGCTTCCTCTCAGAGAAAGTTCTAGCCAAGCTTCAGGATGTTCATGCATCTTTAAGGGAAGCAGATGTTTCATTAGACTCCCTCAAGTTGCTTGAAATGAAGCATCCAGAGGTTATTGATGAGATGCAGAATTTGAAGGATCCTCACTCATTGCACTGAGTTTTCATCAAGGATTACAGATGTTTTTAATCATCATTGTCATTACATGACTGGTACAATTATTTTAAATGAATGAATGTATACAACTGAGAAATATGGAAGAGGAAGCTGTTGCATTGGCAAGAGAAATTAAGTGCGTGGGTTGATATCAGATTGTATTTTTCATGGAAGGCTACCAACTTTTGCAGGAAGAGTTGTTCATCTGCAATGAAGGCTGCTGTTAGCACCTTTGTGAAGGATCAATACTATTTGGAGCAGTGATTTAAATCGAATGTGGAGTTTGAAGAACTAGAGTTTGCCTGTGCAACTACTGTGTAAATTGTACTTATACTTCCACTTTTTTTGACCTATCATTTTGCATTTGATATGCGGAATATAATCCATCACAACTGGTGAAAGTCATTGTTTCTAATTGTTTGTTTTATGCACAGGGTCATCGAAAGCATATACCCAGCTTAGTATTTCATTTCCTCTGCTATAGCATGAGGTTGTTGGGTAATTTTGTTTGTCTCTATATTCAAGAAAATGAGGTTTATGTGAGCAAGTTACAAATCAAAGCGAATGAAAGAAAATGTTACGCGCAGCAGCCATTCTTGTTTTTCTTACCTGGTAAATTATACATAACAGGGCAGAGAATCCCATGCTTCAGCATCCAATGTTTGGGGGCTCAATAGACATCTCATGGTGCAAACAAAGTTAATGTCTACTGTTTTTAATTTTTGTGGAATCTCAAAATGATCTCACATTAATGACATTTTTCATTATGTATGTTAATAATAATTACAAGGAAAAGGAACCAGCTTAGCACCCGTGCACCTTCACCTTCAAGCATTTGTTACTATGGGGAGGAACAGTAAATGTAATCCACTGCTTTTGGATTTTCCTCGAGCAACCTTTTTTGTTTGGAGTAAGCAAATGGAGGGAACGATGGATTTTGAACTAGGTTATGGAAGGAGGTTTGAAATCCATTAAAATATGTGTTGGTCATCTCACGGGGTATCCTATCACATTACAAATCTAATATATTGCAAATTTGTAATGTGACGGCTTCCTTTGCTCTAATGTTGGTCAGAAGTTGTATGATGTCTATCACAACCATTGGTCCTTACTCTACTGTCAGCTCCAATGCCCTATTCTCGTCATTTTTTCATTCATTGACTACCCAGCAGAATCCTTAAAGAATGAATGGATACTATGTAGTCAAGAAGAACAATGTCTATGGATGTGACTATTGTGGAATTAGAATGGTGCAAATATAAAATATTTCTTCATCATTGAAAGCTGGACAAAAACTGTCAAACTGTCTTCCTTGTTGGAAATCACAGAGAGCATGGAACTTATTCAAGTTATTTGCAATGATTTATCAGTAGCCTGGCATCTTTCTATCTAATCTCTTATAATGAAGATTATATTGAATTACCATGTCAATTACTGTGAATGCATTTGGCTCTTCTTATATTGAGTTTGTCAAAGCTGCAGAAATACTTTATTTGTAGAGTTTATTTTATGATTGATATAATTTTTGTGTATATATATTTTGATATTATATTAGAATCAAAGAAGGATTATGCAAACAGCTAACATATGAGAGGGAAAATCCTTCTTATCCACTACATACAAAGACTAAGAAATTGGTAAATTAAGACTAGAAAGTATTTCTGAGAAATATATATAATTGCTAGATCGTTCTAGATGTATAGCTTTTAACTTAGCAAAATTGGATCCAGCTGAATGTTCAAAACTTCGAAGTGCATCTTCAAAAGGGCCAGGCTGCTGGCCAGCTCCCTCTCCTTCAATCCTTGCATTGGTTAAGGTGGGCCCAAAGTGTTGTGGGTAGCATAGTGTGCATCAGGATGATGAATGGGCAGCTGCCAGTCAGTGGCCTGTGGTTGAGTTGTACTTGAGCTACCAGCTTGAGTTGTCTTTGTACCTCAACTTTGTTGTGCATTCTCCTTTATTGCACTTTAGATTAACGTTTTAATCAGGGCATAAAGGAGGAATTTCTTAAGAGTTTGGAGTCGGTGGTGCTGGAATTCCAAGCTGTGTTTCAAATGACCAATATTTTCACTTTGTTTCGCCAGAGGGTTTGTAATTTTCATTATGCATTCTCCCAAAACTGGTAGAATAGCACCTTAGTCCCCAAGCTTGTTTTTCGACTCCTCAAGTCTTGCTTCCAAGTTATTTATGGCTTTGACCAGGGCAATGTAGATCCTAGTGACATCAGACGAGGTTTTGTCTATTCTGTGGTGCCCTTCCCCATACTACTCATACCATGAACATTAAAATAAGATTCCCCATAGAGGTGGAATATGAAATGGAGAATCAATCCTTGAAGTTGTGGGTAGAATGAAGAAGGGCGGGTTGGGTTCGCTATAGCTCACTCCCTATCGGTCGAGGGGCCCCATATATCTTCCAGTTCACTGAAAGCCATCTATTCTATACAAATGATGATACCTTGATCCTCATATAGAGAGAGGGGGTCCCCTAATATATATCTCGTAGTGCCCTCGCCTCTACCTTGTATATATATCTTATTTCTTATATCTTATTCTTATCCATATATGGGCGGATGGTAGATACATACGCCCACGTAGACCATCGTTGTCGCCCCCCTCCCGCCACCACCTGATCTATATCTACTATATATAGCCATCTTATGGGCCCTTGAACTCTATATGGGGTTGGGCTCTGAAATATTCTAAAAGGGAAATATTTTATGAATTCTAGAATTTACTGAAAATTCAAGCAAAAATAATATTTTTTAGATTTATGACTGCAAACTCTAGTTGTTATAAACCCTCCACAAATAGCATAAAAATAATAAGCTTTTCACAAATAGCATAAAAATATGGTGATTTGAATGACTCAAGTAGGCAAGTCTACAAGCAAGTTTTTCTCTCAAAACACAGTTTTTTTTACAGATCGTTGGCGCCACCAATAGAAACAAACACAATTATTTTTCACCTTTATGATGCTGAAAATTAGTATTTCTGCTGCTCAATACAACCCAAAAATAATAAAAGGTATTTCTAAATTTTTTATCCAATAAATATGTCAAATTGGAACTCAATTTCAGATCTGAATATTGGGTGAAATATTGAATTCCTTCAAGGTAAAAATGTTGGAAATGCTCTAAAAAATTAAGGAATAAATATAAAAAATTACCAACAATATTGAGGCCCACTGCCTCTCCAAAATATCTCTCAAATTTAGTAAAAATAGCATAAATATTTATATAAAAATCAGAGTATGGTTTTGGCTCAAAATAAGCCCCAAAACTCAACAAACTAGCTCCACAACCAAATAGCCCTACTTGGAAATGGTAAATCCCAGCACAAATTCAACGCGGCTCTTCAATGAAGGGTCTTCATCCTATCCAAGCAACTCCTTAGGGCTTCCAACCCTAGTTGCCCCTCACAAGCAATCAACTCCTACCACAAGCAAGTAGCCAATCTTTCAATATTGTCTATTTCTAAATATTAGGCTCAAATGCAACCTCAAAATGAAGTTGTTCTATATGAAAAATGAGGGTTTGCATCCCCACTACTTTTTGGCTCGAAGGTTTTCGTCTTCAAGTCAATAGCTCAAGCTTTTTTGTGCTTAAAACTTCAATTTCAAAATATATTCCAATATCCCTTTCAAATAAGCACTCCATTGCCTTTATACTCCCCCAAGGGAAGCACCCAAAATAAAGTGAAATACATCTTTTGATATTTTTTCAAATTATAAAAAAACACCTCTTATAATCCATTTAAGTGGATTGGACACCCATAACCCTCAAAGGGCCTCAACTTAAGTGAATTCATAACAATAAAGTGTTTTTTAAAGTGTTCTTAAGAAAATCAAATTTTTCTCTTCTTTTTTCTTTTTTTCCCTTAGCCCTTGGGAAATTAAACAAGGCTAAAGGTCTCTAATGGTGTCATGATCAAAAGGGGGACATGACAATCCTCCCCGCCCAAAATTGTTTGTCCTCAAGCAATTGAGACAATCAATGGGCTGTCCCAACTATGGGCCTTATGCAATTCTCGATCCTGGATTCTTCCCACAGAAGGGAGACCTCTTGATGAAGCTCTTCACTGTTGTATTTAAAGATTCTTAGCTTATTATATAATCTGGGAATGATAAAATAACAACCTCCAACCTTCTCTTCCCATTTCTTGGAGGCCCGATAACTCAGAGGTACCACAAAGATGATGAAAGAAACTTCTATGAAATGACCACATTGGTGGTGGCTAAAAAAATGTATTCCAGCAAGGAAATCTTCATACTTTTGGGCTTTGATTGCTCTTATATTGACACCTACACAAGACACATACATACTAGTCAAAACAAAAGTTCTTCTCTTCCCCTGCATGTTTGCACTCTTGACAACACCCTTCATATGTAAAGTGGCTGGAAGTATGTGTAGATGCCCATGTGAGCATAGGAGAGAAGACCATGCTGCCTCCATACTCAAAATTGGCTCCCAAATTCATAATTCTTCCAATTAGAAGAACTGAAAACTTATCACAATGCGTGCATACCATGCTTTGTTATTTGACCACCTACAAGTGTCCATATACCGAAAAGGGAGGGTAAGATTAGTCACTTCCCTTTTGATTAGTTGGCCGTGCATGCATATTTTAGACCTCTTTGACCCTTCCATAAGGACTTAGTCATCCTCAATTCACTCTTGTGGGGTGTCGTCATGAAATCAACATCCTCCAAGCATTCTGGGGTCCTCAAACTCATTAAAAGAGAGCTAGAACTGTCATGGACAACATGGTGGAAATAATTACCATCGTTGTCCCTTATGTCCATTCTATTCTCCATGTGTTCCTTTTGACCCTCTATGTACTCCAAAGTCCCTTCACAATGTGGTGACCAACCTTGCCTTGGTTCACTCACCCAAACCCTTTGCTTCTCTCTCCTTCCTTTACTGAAGTGACTAGAGGAAGAAATAAACCATTTTTTTTAGAACTTTTTAAGCATGAACAATTTTGATTTTTCACAAAAAACTCAGAGTTTTATGAGTATGAATAATTTTTATTTTTCATTAAAACTTCAATTTTTTTTAGCACACTCTAGGTTTTTTATCTATGCGAATTTCAAAACTTTTTCCTTTCTCTCCAAATTGAAAATCAATTTTCTCATAAACTTGTTTGGGAACTTCATTTTCAGAATCATCAGGCTCAAAAAATAAAGAATTAAATGTTCTTTTGCATACCTTAGTGGCTGAGCTTTGGCCACCTTGCAAACCTCTTTTGAAGAACAACATTTCCCCATCTTTGACTCTTTCACCAAATCATGTGAATGATCAAATTTTATAAGTAGAGCTGGCTATTCCAAATTAGAAAAAAACATCATTTCTTGCTACTCTTACTAAATTTCTCTCCTGGAAGACTCTTGCCTCCTCCAAACTATGTGAATGACTAAATTATATAATTAGAGGTGGTTGTTCTAAATCAGAAAAAACATTCTTTCTTGTTTCCCTTACCAAATTTCTTTCATGGAAGACTCCTTACATTACTTTTGAATTCACCTCTAAGAGTGCCTTATCACTCAAGCCATGCAAGATTACCTCTTTTCCTTCCACATTTAATTTGAACTCCATAGTTTGGTAATTTTGTGTGTACTCTCCAAGTGAGTGCAACCATTGGATGCCTAAGACAATATTGGTCTCTCCAATGTCAACTACATAGAAGTCATCCTCAATGGGGTGTGTTCCTAACATGATGCTAAGCTTGGGGACCTTGGTGGTGCAAGGGATGGTGAAGCCATCGGCCACAGTCACACAAAAACTCTTGAATTTGATAGGCTGAAGCCCACATATATCAATCAAACTATTATCAATGAGAATAGTAACACTCTCACCTTTCAATATTTCCTTCCCATGACAATGATGACCTGGTGTCCAAGGATCTTTGAAATCAAAGAAAAGTTTTTTCCTTCTTAACTCGTTCTTTGTCTCATTGCTCCATCTTGGCATCTCCCTTTGATGCCCCAAACCTTGCTGGTTTGGTCTACCAAGCTACCCCAAAACCTGTTGATTTGGTCTACCACACTGCCCCAAAGGAGTTGGTTTTTGTGGCTTGAAAGAATTGCTCCTTGGATGCCCCCATCTATTGTCTCTTTAATGTCCAAAAGGCCCCAAAAAATTAGTTTTTTGCTGAGTAAAGGGTAAAATTTTACCTTGGGGAGTTGAAGACTCAAGATCAAGGGCCTTCTGAATGGCTCCTTGAAGAGAAGGTGGGTCAAAAGCTTTGACCAAACCCCGAATGGAATCAACGAGCCCTTCCATGAACAAAACTACCAATCTCCTCTTTGAAATATCTGTTACCATGACCGTAAACCTATGAAATTATGTCACATATTCCTCCACTATACCCTTTTGCCTCAATTGAGCCAACTCTCTGAAATGTAGCTTCGGATCAGCCCTATCAAACCTCTCAATGATATGTTTGATGAATTCTTCATAAAACTGAATGAGTTGGTGTCATTGGGTGATTAACCCATGATACCACCACTCATGGGAAACCCCCTCTAAGTGCAAGGTGGCAAATTGAATAACCTCCTTCTCCACCATAGGTCTAAGTGAAATGCAGGTATCTACTTTCTGAATTCAAATATTAATCAAGCTTTTGGAAGAACCATCAAAATTGGAAAGTGAAAGCTTTCCCAAAGCATGATGGAACTCTCCTTGGCTGTCCTTAGGTCTTTGGCCAACCCTATTGCCTCTATGTTGCCCACGCCTCCATGATGTGAATGCGTAAAAATTCATTTGATCCCTAAAATGAATAGGATAAGTCATGTACTCATCATAATCCTTTAATAAGTTATCCCGTAAGGTGGGTTACTCCTCCCTTTCCAGAATGGCTACTTCTTGCAAAAAATTAGGTTGGTTAAGTTTAGGTGTAGTTCCTCCATTTCCCCTAGGGGGCTGCTCTATGAGGTTGTGACTTCCAAAAGCACTACCATCCCCATTGGATGGCTTGTCACCCCTCATCTCTCTCATAATACAGAGAAATTCTGCCATAACCGCTTTCATCTGCTCTTGGGCTTGTATGTACTTATCAAGCCTTTCCTCCTCTCTATTTTCACCATCATTTTTTCACTGATCCAAGTGATCCTACTTCTTCTCGCTGATTTTCCTCAACCTTCTTCTTGCTTCTAAGGTAGTACCTTAGCTCTTTGTCACCCTTGTGCATGAATTACTTCGAAAACCCACAACTAGCCAAGATATAGCTCTGATAGCACTGAGATATCCCAAAAGAGGAATATTTTATGAATTCTAGAATTTACTAAAAATCTACAAAAATTAATATTTTCAGATTTATGAAAACAAATCCTAGTTGCTATAAACCCTCCACAAATATCATACAAAATATGGTGAATTGAATGACCCAAGTAGGCAGAGCTACAAGTAAGCTTTTCTCCCAAAAATATATTTTTTTCCTACAAATCCTAGGCGCCACCAATAGAGATAAACACAATTATTTTCTGCCCTCACAATGCTAAAAATTAGTATTTTCACTTCTCAATACAACCCAATAATAATGAAAGGTATTTATAAATTTTTTATCCAATAAATATGCCAAATTAGAACTCAATTTCAGATCTGAATATTGGGTGAAATATTAAATTCATTTAAGGTAAAAATGCTGAAAATATTCCCAAATATTAAGGAATACATATAGAAAATTACCAACAATATTGAGGTCCAATGTCCCTCCAAAATACCTCACTAATTCAAAAAAATAACAGAAATGTTTATATAAAAACCAAAATATGGCTTTGGCTCAAAATAAGCCCCAAAACCCCACAAACTAGTTCCACAACCAACCGAATTTTCGTATAGAATGTAAAAAATTTCAGATGGAAATTGGGTAGAATAAATATTAATAGAGATGTTTTTTATAATAAATGCAACTGCTGATTCCTTAAACCCCTTTGATTTTGTTTGATTCAACATCAGAGTAATTATCTTTATAGACTTTTTAATTTAATGCAGGAAAATTTGTTAGTGTGTATTTGTATGTTATGGTAAACCTGTCAATTTGGCCTCCTTGATCACTGGTTGTGGGTGTTTCTTGAGATGTTGGGGGCTAGGTATTATCCCTAGGGGTTAGGTATTATCCCTAGGGGTGACTAACATGTGGTGTTCTTTGTTATATTATATATCTAATTAGGTCCAAGTTCGTGGTATCTTGGGTTCTATATTTATATAGGGTCCATCTTGCTATTGGTATACTCTTTTATCTTAATATGCAAGAGGTTGACCTAAGATATAATTGTACAAGATAAGAAGGTTTTAGATTTCTATCTATATAAATGTGAGTTGTGTCTTGTGTATAATTTATTATTTTGTTATTGGTATACTCTTTTATTTAATATGTAGGAGGTTGACCTAAGATATAATTGTACAAGATAAAAAGGCTTTAGATTTATGTATGTCTATATAAATGTGAGTTGTGTCTGGTCTATCATTCATTAATCTAGCGATATTTAATATATTCTATTTTTCTATGCTTCTCTCTCATTTTTGTGTCATCTTACATTGCTAATGGAATGAATTGTTTGTCACACCTTAATTACATTTTCTTGGTGTTGGAAATGGTGAGATCAATGATTTTCCCATATTCTTGGTTTGAATAAAAATTTGTTTTTTGTTTATCAAATAAACCAAAGTAATTGAAAGGGTTGTAGTTTAATTGGTGAGGATGATGGTTGTTTATATCTATCCAACAAGGTAAAAATACTTCTAGATACTTGACACAAGAAGTCAAGTGGTTAAAGCTAGGATCGTGCTCTAGGTGATTTTGATGGTGTAGATGCTCCTTAGTCATGGTTGCTTAGCCAGTGAGCTCAGTAATTTAGATGTATGCTTACTCAACATTATAATCCACTATATATTTACTCCAAAAATATAAGTAGTGATGTCGACATTCTATGGAATGTAATTTAGCGATTCCTTGTAATGCTTAGGTGTTCAATAAAAAAAAGAAGAATAAACCAAATTACAAAGAAGGTAGAATTCTAGTCAGATAATAGTTAGAAATTTAAAAAAACTTAAAAATTGTTGCTTCTGACCCTCTTGATGGTATCAATAAACACTAAATTCCATGATGCATTGCAAAACACCTTTACATGTGTTGACACAGATGTAGAAATGGGGAATACCCACGACACTTTTCTCATCCATCACTCACTCTAAGGCAATAATATTGTATCATTAGAATGCAAAATTATTAATATTTTCAATAAGTTGTAAAACACAAGTAAAGCAATCACAAATATGAAACTTGATTTTTATATTGTACAAGACACTATGCATCATAATCTAGGAAGGATCATGATAACATTCGTTTGTCAAAATACATAATAAGTTGAATTCAAAATGTAGATGTATATAACTTAAAACAATATATGAAAAATCAAGCTTTAAATGTACAACATAATGCACTTAAATAAATTCTAATTCATATATAATTGTTCACAACTCAAAATCATGATATAAATAATCAAGACTTAAGTGGAAAACATAATGTACTAAATTAAGACATCCGAGTAACAAATGACATACTGATAAGTAAACAAACAATCAACACACAAACACACATGCGAAAACAAGTAAATATCCAATTTAGAAATAAATGTGTTTGTCACAATAAGGCGCCACTCTTTGAGACTAAGGGTATGACAAAACAATCATGATCAAGAGAAGGGGGAATGGAAGAATAAGGAAGGGGTGGTTGAGCTGACTCCAAATGCCTCAAGCAAGTGGACATTGCCTACATAGTTTCATGCACACTGAATCTAACATGGACTCCAAGCTAAATGTAGTTCTCCCAAGTATTTAGGATTGAAGAAAATTGATGACAAGTTAAGAAGATAGTTTACAGAGGAAAAATAAGAATAGGGACTCATAAAAGAATAAGAGTGTATAAGGAATACACTTGCTAAAATGATAAGAGATATGCTTGTAAAATGTTAAGAGCATAGGACAAGGGATGGTTGAGTGATGTCAAAAAATTGAGCACTACCTACATAGTCCAATTGGACCTTAAGCCATTGTAGTTCAACCAAAAATTGAACACATAAAATGACTTATCAGGGATATGAACATTTTGAGATATAATGGTTAAGCTCGCAAAATGGTGAGAGTGTGAAATATGAACTTGAAAAACTACATGAGCGTGGAATATGAACTTGTAAAATAACAATAGCGTGGAATATGAACTTACAAATGACATGAGTGTGAAATTAACCAATGAGGTACTTCAATATATGCCACCAACATACAATCAATTGGAACCCACATTGAGCAACAAGGTAGCAATGAAGTATTTGTGCGACATTAGACATGGGTACAAATTAGGACAACTTGAGGATACTGAGTTATGCAAATTTTTAGGGTTTTTTGATATAAGGGAATATTTAGATTTTTTGGGATATTTGAAATGTTTAGGGATTTTTGAAAATTTTAAACTTTTTAGGAATTTTTGGAATATGATATGAACAAGATTATTCTGACCAAAGAATATATAGGATTAGAATGATCAGATTGAATAATAATGGACGATAAGTGGATAAGGAATCTCCAAGGACCATGTCACATGTGAACCAAAATGTCCAGTCATCAAAGTGCCACTAAGAGGATATACCAAGAGATTTTTTCAAAAAAGAGTTTCGAACAAATTCCACTTTCTTATTAAGACAAAAATGGGAAGGAAAAGTGGACCAGGGTAGGATGAACAAAAAAATGGTTCAGGACAAGGTAAAATAGTCAATATGATAGGAATGAAATAGATTTCAATGTAGACACAGATGTCCTCAAGTGTCAAGGTACTTGTAGACAACAAATTATTTATACATGATGTCATAAACCTGGTTTTCATCATGGTACTTGCCCAAGGTGCCAAAAGCATGGTTTTCACCATTGGACAAATTATTTATCTTTTTCTTTTGATTTGATTTGGATATTTTTTCATTTTTTTAATAAAATTTTTAGCATCTCAACTTAATGAAATATTACAAGATACATAATGTTGAATGTTTGATCTCTAACCCATAAAAATTATGAATAAATTCTTTATTATAATTCTATTACTGATGTAGGTTGTATTGATGCTATTATGATCTTCGTTCGCTGTTGATTTTGATTCCTCCAAACATATAAATAAGGTGTTTCATAGCCTCTTTGAAAATGAGTGTTGTCAGGGAGTGTATAGATTGATAAGCATTGGATAATGGAATATAGGTCTTGAATGAATGAGAGGATCACAATGGAATGTATAATGGTTGGAGGATAATGAAAATTGGGACCCTCAGTCACACATAATGTTGTTGATTTCGAATTTGGCTTGATTTTGGTTGTGGTGGGATTGGTATGGATTTTAATATTATCTTCATTAAGCAATGAGGAACCAATTGACAAAGGTATTGGTGCCTCGAAGAGGTTTTCACCAACAACGTCTTCTTGATTGTTTTGATTTAAATTGTGTAATATCACCTTGAATAAAGTTTCACTAAGGTATGTTGATAAATTATTTTGATTATCCATTAGTACCTTAAGAAAGGTTTTTGTTGTCTCTTTAGAAGGATCCAATGAATTTATAAGACTTTGTGTGACCTGATTCATGCCCCTGAATGCTTGAAACACCATGGAAACCTATTGGTCTTTTTGCACTTTGCAATTCTAGACCTCTTTCCAAGCCTTTGGTCTACTCATTCCATCCAGAACTCTGCTCATCTTGATCAAACCATGTTAGGACTTCCAGAACTGATCCATCCAGGCGAGTTTCTATATGTGGGCCAAAATTGGCCGACATTTCAGGTGACATCATGGGGTTGCACACCTACTATGCAACAAACTAGTGGCCTTAAACTGATCCATTGGGCATCTGGAGTCATAGTCTTTTCTCTTAGCTGTCATGAAACTAACTCAAGGCTGACCCTTTTTTGGAACTCCTTCTCTTGAAGCAAAAGGGGTAAAAAGATATAAAACAATAATTATGCCCAAGTCACTTATTGAAAGGGAAACACACAACTGAAAGAAATGTGATCAAAGCACTTAGAGGAAATCATGAAAAACTACTATAATATGTTATAATATCATACAACAACTACAAAATCTTCTAATAACAAGGATTTAAATGAATGCCATTCACTAGGATGGGTAATACCTCTCCATCTAGTTGGGCAAGTTGAAAAGCATTATGATGCTTACATCCATGGATCAAATAAGGATCATTCCACAAGCTATCAAACTTGACGTGGTTATCTGGCTTGGCCTTATTTGAGTCCCATTTGAGGACTAGGTCCCCTTCTTTGAAGTCCCTTGTTGTGGCTCTCTTGTCAAAGGATTTTTTGACTAGAGCTTAGTGTGACTCTAATGTCTTCATTGCAAGGTCCCTGGTTTCTTTAAGCTCTATGAGTTCTATCATCCTCACATTCATAGGCTCACTCTCCATCAACTCAAGATGATGGGCTAACTCTAAGGCATATAGTTCAATAGAAATGAGTAATTTGGATTTCCTTTCATATACAAGGACATATGGAGAATTGCCAATGGCAATTTTGGGAGTCACTCTATCAATCCATAAGGCTGTCTTTAGCTTTGTATGCCACACTCTTTTATTCTCTTCCATGGTCCTCTTAATAATCCTTATCAAGTTCTTATTTGTGAACTCTACCAATCCATTGCCTTGGGGGTAGTAATTGGAGGATGTGCTGAGGTAGATGCCTAGCTTGAGTGCCCATTCACTTGTCTTCATACCAACAAATGCTAAAGCATTATCTAAAATTATAGTAGCTGAGACACCAAACCTGGTTACTATGTTATCATAGAAGTCCAATACTACTATTTCCTTGGATTATTTCAAGGTAATTGCTTCTACCCACCTAGTGAAGTAGTCAGTTGCAGTGAGCACCCATTTACATTCTACACATGACGGTGGGTTTATCATCTGTATGAAGTCCAACCCCCATTGCATGAAGGGTTGCTCCACCTGAATTGGGTTGAGTAGAAGAGATGCTAATCTTCATTTGCCTAAAAATAGAGCACACTTCTAACATTTATTGACCCATGCATAGGCATCTTTGAAAAGGCCAGGCCAATAATGGTCAACTCTCATTATTTTTGTTTCTATTGTTCTTGGAGGAAAATGACCTCTTGTAGGTCCATCATGAAACTGCTCCAAGAGCTTTGTCACTCGATTGTCATCAATTCACTTAAGAAGTACCCCATTGAGGTCTATTTTAAAATTAACACCATCAACTAATGCATAATGTATGAACTGAAGGCTGCAATACCTTTTTTTTGCTCTATCCAAACCTTGAGGGCATTCTCCTGTCATCAAAAAATGTGTCATGTCTTGGAGCCAACTATTATGAAGTGGTGGTGCATCTACCTGTGAGTTATCTTATGTCATCAAAATAAATTCTTTGTCTTCTTGAAGGTCATCCACCATATGATCACACAAGCTTTATCTCTTATCAGCTTGGTGATTTTGATCTCCACATCATACTCCATGACCTTGGTAATCCAACTAGCTCTTTTCTCATTTTAGTCTTTGTTAAGAAGGAAGTCCCTAACTCCAATATGAGACACCATAAAATGGATCTTGTTGTTGGAAAGCATTGGCTTGAACTTTGTAAGGCTCCTCAAGGCTACAAGAACCTACTTTTCTATAAAAGTGTACCTCACCTCATATCCCTCTAGCCCTTGACTAAAAAAGGCAATTAGCTGCTCAATTCCTTCACCATTCTTCTATATTAGCATAGTTGATATGTTGTCAATTTTGGCAAAGGTGTAAAATATAAGATTCTTTGAGAAATCAAAATTCATGAGCGAGAGTGCTTGGGCAATGGCTTGCTTGATGGCCTCAAATTCTGCTTTATATTTATTTGACCAAGCAAACGCTTGGCTCTTCTTTCACATGGTAGTGATGGGTTTGACCAGGTTTGCAAAACCAAGTATAAACATTCTTACAAAGTTTATTTTCCTAAGAAATCTCTGGACTTCTTTATTATGCTTGGGTAAAGATATGGCAATGATGGCACTTATTCTATTAGAGTCAATAAATAATCCTTCCTTTGAAATAATGTGACCCAAAAATTTGCCTTCATGAATAAGAAAAATATAATTCTTAGGATTTAAAGAGATCTCATACTCTCTACATCTTTCAAAGATCAATCTTAGATGATCTAAGTGTTCATTGGCTTTCTTGGAGAAAACTGTGATGCCATCCAATTAGGCCAACACCATTTGATTCAACAACCCTTAGAAATCCATGTCCATTGCTCTTTGAAAGGTTACCCCAACATTTAAAAATACAAAAGGCATATTTTGGTAAGCATATGTTCCCCACTTTGTGGTGAAGGCAGTCTTATATTGATCTTCCTCTTTCACCAACACCTAGTTGTACCTGAATACCCATCCAAAAGGGAAAAACATTATGAACCAACAATTATCTGAAGAAGTTGCTCTATGGATGGTAAGGGGTAGTGATATTTCAAAGAGACCCTATTCAGATACCTGAAGTCAACACACAATCTGATTTCCCCACTCTTCTTCCTAATAAGCACCAAATCAGATACCCATGATGAGTGCTTAATGGGAAAGATGATATTGGACTCAATTAATTTGGTCAATTCTTTCCTCATAAGATCTTCTATTTTGGGATTTATAGGCCTTTAATTTTTCCTGATATGCTTGGCATTAGCCTTTAGTTCTATAGTGTGTTAGGCCAACTTGGGATCAAAACCTCTAAAGTCACTATATTCTCAAGTAAATATGTTTGCACATTCTTTACAAAGTTCTATGAAAGCACTCCTTTTAGATTTAGTGCTTACTTTCCCAAGCTTGAGGAGCATGTCCTTGAAGATAAGGACTCTTGAATAGTTCTCTTCACTTATTGACATCACTGCCTTGTCTTTTCTCATATGATCTCCCTCATGGAAAAGACCTTCAAGAGTGACAAGCCCTTTAGGAAGCTTGTTAAATCTCAACTGAACAATTTTCTCCTCATACTGATGTTGAATTTTTTTTTGGTTTATGGAGGAGAACTCTACTTCCTGCTAAAATAAATAGGCAATTTGCTTATCATTCTCAAAGATCTGCCAATGAGATTACATATCTGACATTGATGGTCTTACTACCACTTTGACATGTGGTTACACCTTGGTCCTTTTTAACTTATTTGGGATATCAAATTGAGCTCCCACAACTGCCAACCTATCAACATGTCCATTTTGGTTTTTTGTCATTTCTTGGATGTTAAAAGCCTCAAAATACTCAATTAGGTCCCATAATCTATGTTATTAAGACTTCATCAAAGGGTTCTTGGTGATATTCTAGCCTCTAACCTGGTTCACTATCAGCTCATTGTCTCCATAAACTTACAACTGCTTGATCCCTCTCTTACTAGCCTATTAAAGGGCATGGATAAGACCCTCATATTCTATTACATTTCAAGAGCAACCAAATTAGAACTTGTAAAAAGAGAAATATTTGTCATTTGAGAGGGATACTATCATTTCACCTACACCCACCCTATGTTTACTCTTTGAGCCATCAAAAAACAATTTCCATAAGCCATTGGGATATTATTGAGGTATAATGAGAGATGGAATGGATTGATTCTCTTCATGTAAGTAGTAGACACCCATTTCTCTATCCTCAACACCTTCTAAGGGGTCAACTAATTGATTGTGATTCCACAATTCATCCAAGAACATATCAGGTATCTCCTCAGGATGGGTGTTTAGTTCTTGACCAGTTAGATGTTCATCCTAATCTAGGATAGTGTAGTTGAGGTTTATGCTATTTGGCCCATAAGGCTCTATGTGGAATTATGCAATGGGCTTAGCCTTAATAGATACCTTGGTTCTACATATTATTCTAAATGCCATATATGACTAGTCTGCTGCTAGATAACCTCCAATATTTGCTATGAATTCTATGGACAAGCATAGTGCAAAATGATGAGGCATATCGAGGATAAGTACATATTGAACCACTAAGACACTGGGATAAGCATGCAAGGTTAAGTTGAGATCTTTGATGATACTAGATGGCTTAATGGAAGATCCATCAAGCTGAAACACTCCCTTAGACTAGGGCCCATATTTTAGATCAAGCTGATTAGCTATGGAATTAGGCATTATTGATGTACTAACCCCACTATTTACCAAGAAATTATGCACTAAGGAATCACCAATGATTATTAAAATATAGAATGGAGGAGGTTTGACCTCCTTTCTTGGTTGCCCTTCACTAGGTCCTTTGACTACATTAGTGAGAACCACATTCTCCTTGACTAGTGGTTTCTCAGAGATATTGATCTTTGACAATCCTTCTTGGAGGATGTCTACTTGATAGGGCAAGGAGAACATGTCCCACATTGGAACACTCACATTGGACTTTTTCATTTGTTCCACAATGTTGATGGGTGAACCGCTAACCTTTGGTTGTGCTTTGCAAGGCACAACTACACCTTGAGTTTGTGAGTTTTGGGGAACAAAAACATTCCCCTGATTTTGATTCCTTTGAGCTATTGGAACATTTGAAATAATAACAGGTCTATTTGGCTTTGATATTGAAGGAGTAATGGTAGAAAGCTCTTTGACTAATTTTTGATTACTATCCATATTCCTTATTTTGAACCTTGCATTTGCTGCTAATGGAATGTATGCCTGGTTAGAACTAGCTTGTTAATTGAGTGCATAACACTCTTATTGCTCATAATTTACCATTGTCATACCCAACTGGCTTGGTCCTTGATTATGTATTTGACCTTGTTGAGGCTCTTATGGTTTTGTCATCATGGGCACTTTAGTGTTCTGAGCCATAAGAGCTTGATTGTATCCATAATTAGTAGCTTGCTTACATTGATCATTGAAAGCTTGGTTGAAGTCAATGTTTGGGATAATGGATTACCCAAAAGATTGATTCCAAGGCATGGTCCCCTCAGATTCTTGAGAAATATTATTTTTGAATAGGGACTAAAGTATTGGAAGTGATTGCAATATATGGATTATAGTTGCTCTTTCTATTATAGCTAGGCTGCCTTTGTCCTTGGCCTTGACCCTGGCCTTGGCCTTAGAAATTTCCTTTGTAGGGTGGCTTATTTGCTTGATAAGATTGCTTCTGAGGTTGATATGAGGCTTGGTAAGGCCTATTGATTTTTTTTTGCCTCTTAACATTCACTATTTTATTTCCCAAAGATTGGAACATGCTCTTAAGCTCTTGAAAGTTCTTTTGTTCTTGGGAATCACTAGATTGACTAGTGGAAGCCTTTTCTTACTTAAATGAAGGTATGACAACAATTGTAGGCATAGAAGAAATGACAACAATGGGAGGAATAGAAATAGGATATGGTTGGATTTTAGGGAACAAAGGCATTGGTGGTCTAAGAGTAAGATTACCAACCTGTATTAGACAATTTTTTACTCTGATTGCCACCTCATATGCATTTGGTAATGTATTCCCTCCCATAGACTGAATCATTATTGCAATGTCACTGTTTAGGGCCTTCAAATAGTAAATAAAAACAAAGTTAGGGGTAATCCTAACAGAGACTGGGATTCTTTCCCAAGTCTTTTGGAATTTTGTATTGAAGTCTTGCATGACTTCAGGAGGGGCTCTTTTTATTGTGGTTACCTGCTCTGCAAGTGACATATGGTCACTTTTGTCTTCAAATTTATTACGCAATGCATATCCTAGACGGTCCCATGATGTAATAGAGTTAACATCAATAATTTTATACCAATATAAGGCTTTAAATTTGAAAGAGATGGCTAATAACCTAATTGATACATTTTCTTCATTAACATTATGAATGTTGAAAAAATTAGCTATATCTATGAGGTGTTCTGAAGGAGTTGTAGCTTGGTCTCTAGTAAATTTAGGGACACTTTTAAGGGATGCTACTGGAATAGGATCATATTGAGGGAGGTCTAATGGACTTTGGCCATTAAAGTCCATAAAGGGGAAAGCCATAGGGGCTGTCATGGCAATGAAAGGGTTTAACAAAGATATCCTTGTAGGGGTAGGCCTTGCAATTGACTTATAAACAAAGTTGTATTTATATGGGTGTGTATTATCAAATCTTAATATTTTTACTGAGTTCAAAGGCAATTCAACAAATTCAAATGGAATAACTCTATAACCTAACCTTGTAGTCACCTTTGGCATGAAATATAGTCATTGTTCTACTACCAAAATGTTGGATCTTCTTTTGGAGTCACTAGATGTTGTTGTTTGGAAGCTATAATTATTACAAATTGATCAAACTAGCATCAAAATTTAACTAATCTTATTTAAAATGATGTCCCATCAGGCGTGCCAATTTTTTTGTCTCTTTAGAAGGCTCCAATGAACTTCTAAGACTTTGTGCGACTTGATTCATGCCCCTGAATGCTTGAAACACCATGGGAACCTACTGTTCTTTTTGCACTTTGAAATCCTTGACCAATTTCCAAGACTTTGGTCCACTCATTCCATCCAAAAATCTGCTCATCTTAATCAAACCATGCTAGGACTTCCAAAACTAATCAATCTAGGCTAGTTTCTATATGTGGGACAAAATTGGCCAACAAATTCACTAAAAGATTTTGATTTTCATCCTACTTATCGTTTAGTGCCTCAAACAAGGTTTCACTAAAGATGCTGAGTTTAGACTTAGATTGCCCCTTATCACCTGAAACAAGGTTTCAATAGGATATTGTTCTTCTACCTGAATGTTATCTTGGATCCCTGGAGATTATGTCATTGAAATATTGCCATGAAATAAGTTCAATAATGTGTGATCATGTTGGTCCCAATCAACATTTATGGGAGGTGGAATATCAATATAATGACTAGGATGGTTAATGGTAAAGTCATGTATAATCTCAATGGAAGGGGAATAGGCAATACATCCCTCATAGAGGCTACTAGGAGAACTTACGTCAATGTTGAATAAAACTTATTCAACAACATTAGAAGGATCACAAATATTTTCAATCTCTTCTATAAGAAACATGTAGCTGATATCATAATATCTAATAGGATATCCTGATTCTGAAGTTGATTATGACTCAAGAGGATTTTGAACCCAATGTTGAGACTGACGTTGATTCTAATTTTAATGCTAAATTTGATAGTGGTTCTAGAATGAAACCCAATTCTGATATTGGTTCTAAAATATAATATGATTCTGATGTAGATGTTGATCCTGATGTAGATTCTAATGTGGGCTCTAAAATGGAACTTGATTTTCATAATAAATTTGATCTTTCTTTGGATTTATCCATAAATCGGGCCTATTGAATTGCATTGTCCACAATTACCTTTTTCACTATGCACTTAGAAATATAGGATTTTTGAAGAAGAAATTTTTGGAAATGAGGGACTTTAGAGGATGAGAGAAAAATAGATTATAGATTAATAATGGGTTCTTCAAAGATGGACTCATTGAATAATGGTTTGTCAAATATAGGTGACAGTCATATAGTGGCTCTTCAAAGCAGGGATCATAAAAAATAGGAGGATGGTCAAAGGATGACTCATCAAATATTGGTGATTTTATGAGAACATTGGAAATGGGTGATTTGTCTTGATCTTGACTTGAAAGTGAATGGGTATGATTGTGTTTAATAAAGTGATCTTGGCATATCCCTAGTGAGTGATTATCAAACTGGGGTATACTTGTTTCTTCAATAGCTAATGGCTTTTGGAAGGGAAATAATAGGATGTGATTTGATTATTAGTTTTGTTGTGGTTTAAAATTTGAATGGGCATTGGACAAAGGTGCAAAAATAGTTTCCCTTTTGTTAGCATGACTAGTATCAAGTGGGTAACTAGTAGATAAGATATTTGATGGATGTATCTATAAAAAAGTGTGACTACTAATTTAGATAGAATATAGGTTTGATAGATCAAAATTTTTAGGTAATCAAACACCTGCTTCAAAGAGTCATAAAAAGAGATTATCCTTATTGTAAAACATGTATCATTTTTGACTTGGTGTGAACTTCATAGAATTGAATGAAAAGGTAATAGAATATTGATCTAAGGATTCCCCCAAGCAATGATTCATGCAAGGGGAAAGATTGGATTGGATTTGGATTCAAATGAGAGAAAGGATGAATGTCATGACTTTGTCATTCCTAGCTGACAGCTGTGGAAGATTGAACGAAAAGATAAGAACATGATTTGAAAAATAGAAAATAATGTTTGACTTGAACAGAGTTAACTTCAGAACAACCTGACTATGAATAGTTGATTTTGAATAGAGTTGACTAGATACAAGGGAATAAAAGGAAACCTTGATTCAAAATCACCTTATAATGAGAACTTAGGAACAAGACTAGAATAGGTTCAAACCCATACAAACAGAGTGATAGTATGATCTCAAATAAGAGGTGTGGTTTAAGATACAAATTAAACACAAATAATAGAAAGATCAATTTGGACTAGGAATGTGGATAGAGTAACGGTAAAATTTAACACAAAGGAGGTATAAAATGTATAATTTTTAACAAATTTAGACCAAGAACATAGACATAGTAACATTTTATTGTGTAGTTGTATGAAAATTTAGGATAAAATTTTGACACCACAATCAATCAAGATAATACTGAATTTATCGACCCTATTTTAATGAGTAATGGGATTACTTCACATTCATCTAGTATTTAGATATACTTATATTGAGAGAAGATAAAATTTAAGATTCTTTAAAATAATTATTGCAACTATTGGTAGGGTTTTTACATCCCCATTATTTTAAAAGGTTCATACGTAAAAGATATCTTTGAGGGATGTTAACCTTTGCACCCTTATATCAATGAATGTGTCATGACCAAATAATTTTAAACTAATATTTTTGAGGGCTTATTAGATGGTCCTGATATACTTTATGGTACGTGAACACTTTAGAACTATCCATCAATTGGATGTCAAGTCATCTAGCTTGTTATGAAAGGGTCTTGTCCCTTTCACAACCATTTCATCCATCAATTGATCAATGAAGTTCAATGTCTAGTACATTCATACTTTGAGGACTTATTTGAATTTTTAGGTTAATCGCTCAACCACTGTCTAATCGAATAGTATGATCAATTGTATACCCCACAAAATAAATGAGATTGGTACAATGATAAGAGATGAAACCCTAGGTCAACGCACCCTTAAAGGACTTGTGAGGAGGCTATGAACTTTTGCTTGTTAAGTCAAAATAAAAAAGGAAGGTATTACCTTTATGATCCACGTAGCTTTCACTAAGGACGAGTAAAGAGCATAATAGATAAATATTCAAAATTTAATATAAATAGAATATTTGGATTTTTGAGTCACCCAAAAGGGAGATCATATACGTAAAATATCCCCACAACACACTCAAGAAGCAACAAAGAATACTTATATGAAATGCAAAAGCTTTGACAAATAAACAAGTTTTATTAGAACCCAAAACAAACATGACTTGATTTTTAAAGCACTAAAATGAGACGTGAAGAGAAAATGTGATTGTTTGAATAAGTCATCCTACCCTTTTGGGAACTTGCAAGAAAATAAAGTTAATAGTTTCACTTGGTGGGTCTTTGACATACGTAAATCTATGAACAAAATGTCAAAAGTAGCATTTGATATTTTGAGGATAACTTCTAAAATATAAATTAGTTTTTCAATAAATTTATAGAGATTGTTCATAGAATAAATATAAACATAACTAAATAATTTAGATCAAAATAAATAATAGATAAAAAGTTATGATTATTTTACCGGCTATTTTTAACAAAAAATAAAATTAGAAATAAAAGGCAATAATTAGTAATTTGACCATAAATATTAAAATATACATCAGTTTTTAATGAAAATTTGAGAGTTTTGTGATGGGACAAATATGTATATCCCTGTCAAAATTTAGATCAAAAAATATAATACATAAAAATTTATGAATATTTTACCATCCGTTTTTAGCTAAAAAAAAAAAAATCTGAAATAAAAGGTGTAATTAGTAATTTGACCACAACTCATAAAATATACATCAGTTTTCAAATTTTTTTTGAGAGGTTTGTGATAAAGTAAATATTCACACCCTTTTAAAAATTTAGATTAAAACAAATAATAGATACATATTTCTGAATAGTTTACCAACTATTCTTTAACAAAAATCAATTTTTCTTCAAATGAAGATTACTAAAGAGGATCAAAAGAAAGGTGCAGGTTGTTAGTCCTATAAGGTGTGCCATATGTATCATTAGAATAAAAAATTATCAATATTTTCACTAAGTTTTACAACACAAGCAAAGCAATAAAAAATATGAAAATCTACACCTAAGACATTGTGAGCAAACAAAAAATAAGGTAACAATGCTAAAGATTAAAAAAAAAATAATGCAAACCTTCATTGAATCTCATATTTGTTGGGACTTGACTTAGATATAACATTATATGGTATTTATCAATTCCATTTATGTGAATACATCTCTATTTAAGCTATGGACCATGTTGAAATGATCACAAGAAGAAGGTTGATGAATAAGTTGGTTCGATAAAATGTTAGGGCTTCACTATAACTCTTGAACATGTTGAATTGTATTACAAATAGATGCATTTATAAAAAATTTAGATCAAATAGGACCCTTCATATTGAAATCAATAAGAATGGTTTCAAAAGAGTCCTCAAGAGTGCACATAGATTAGCTCATGGATCAATGATGTGAGCCCTTCATCTCAGTCAAGATGAAGGGTGGAAGATGATCTTTGAAAATATAAAATAAGAATTAATATAAGCCCTTCATCTTGTTTCCAATAAGAAGGGTAGAGGATTATCCTCAAAATATCTTTATGAGAGTGCATTTAAACCATTTATCTTGTTTCCAAGATGAAGTGAGGAGAATCAATCCCAAGAAAACACATGAATCAACCATGTGGGACCTTCATCTTGTTTTAAAGATGAAGGGTTGAGAATGCTCCTAAAATATCTCACAAGATTCATTGTGGGCCCTTGTGGAGAATAATATTGTACATTAATTTACTTATCAATTTAATTAGCTCATAAAAGAATATTTCACAAAATCTCAAGATCCTTTCTTTGCATGAAGATGTCCACTTGGAGGGAAAAATAGAAATTTATTAATTGCAAGATACTTATAATTCTATTTGCAATAGAAATATAATTATAATAATGATTTAGAGAGGGGGAATTAATGAAATTAATTGATCAGAAAAGAGAGAATTATTTAATTAATTAGAACAAAGAATTTGATCAAAGAATGATAATTGAATAGATAAATTGACCAGAGAATGATAATTAAATAGATCTAATATGATGAATTGGCTCACCTAGAGATGCCCCAAGGTGAATTCAAACACATAGTAGATGAACATATGATTTTGGACCAAATTATGTGAATTGTAGGAATTTGATATATTTTAAAATTTGACACATAAGTGATAAAATTGGAGTGTCTACAAGTATATTATTAGATTGATAGATGCAAAATCTCTTATATTAAAATAAGGGGTATTGTTAAAAATAGTAAATACTAAGTGGAGTTGCAATATCACATAATTAACTCTACCTAAGTTAACTTAATAAAATGTGAATATATAAATATTGCACCAACAAAAGAAGATGCTATTAGGTATGATACCCTTGTAAAGGATATAAAGACAATGAAACACAATTTTAAATATCTTGAGGATACAATACATTGATAATCAAATTTTAAGATATTCTATGAACATCTTAGAGGATAAAGCTTTCACCCATAATGACACTATTTTCAGAGGGTGATGTAGATTCCACCCACGTTGACATTATATCGAGAGTGATGATTTATCATATGATTCAAATTATGGATATTTACAAACTTTTTTATATGTATATGGTCCATCTGATGATGCATCATATAATGTTTTGTCTTTGAATGATGATTTCTATCATGATGTTCATGCCTTGGTAGCTAATGAGGAAATCTATCTAGCAAGTATTGGAAGAGAATATTTCATAAGATGGGACACAATAAGGCTTGGCAAGAAGTACCAAGGTATTATCGATCCCATTAAGTTGGATTAGAAGACTTATAAATTTGGTGTTGGATATTTTGCATTAATCCCTTGTGGCAAGAAAAGCGTTCTATATGATACAAATAATGTGACTTACAAATTAGACAAATAATGTGACAACTCAATAATTTTAGTGGTTATATTAGTGTGTGGAATATACACTATGATACTTGTAAATATTTATGGTTATGTGTTATACCATAATTAAATAATTGATCCAAATCATGAAATGGTATGAACTTAGCATAAACCCAAGATAAGTAAATATTAGGCTCTGCTCCATGGTAAAGCTCATCATCCCAGAATAGTGAAGATGATAGGCTCATGCCATTACCAATCATGCTATAATTGTTATTACTACTATTGATGCTAATGCATCCCATAATAATATTTCAGTTTCCCCCTATTTACATATTGATTTGATTTATTTTTAACAAATAAGCCCAAGGAATTTTCAATCAATACAAAACCTAACAAAGCCACCGAAATGGGCCTCCAAAAAAAAATTGGTTTTTTGCACCTTCCTTTAGATTGCTAGGAAAATGGGCTTCTTCTCCTTTGCCTTATTTGGAGAACTTGATGTGAAAAAGGTAAGGATAAAAATATATGTGTTATGGATTAATTAATATTTGAGAATTTTGAGCTATCTTTATATTTGTGAGGCCCCTCAACCAAGTACAACAATGAAAACAACACTTTAATATTTACAATAACTCATCAACTACGAAAACTAGTGAAATGTAATGTGTCATTAACATGTATTTATGTTTTTCAATGAATGTTTTAATTATTGATTGAATTATATAAATGTTTAATAGACTTTTGAAAACAAAAATGAATTCTTTTCAAGTTCTAGATGCTTAAATGAATAAATATGTCTTTATATTTATAGATGATTTAAATTCAAATAAGATCCCCATTAGTGTGCAAATAGACATGCAATGATAAAAAAAGTGAAAAGGGTGGGATAAGGGTCACATGGGTCAAGGGGAATAAGTGCCCAAAATTACCTGTGAGAACCCTACACTGATGCTTTGATTATTTCTAAAGTGTCAATGCATGCCTTGTACAGGGAGCCTAGAGTGGTAGGAAAATTGAGGGGAGAGGGTATGATAGTTAAAGGGTGTGTGGGGAAAATTGAAAGTCATTAAATGCACCAATAATGCCTAATTTAAACTTATAATCCTAAGTACACAAACGTTCTAAAAAACATATGATTTAATGACTAATATTTATATCTAGGGGCCATTTTTAGGTGTATGCATTTTATCCCATTTTAATGTGTGTGTACATACATATAAACATAAAAGAAGACATGGTATGGATACAAAATTTCATGCCCTCGAAGTTCTTAAAAAAAAATCCCATATACATGTGAATTTTTAAGAACATTATTTATTTTTTTACACATGCATTGGTGAGTGCCATATAATAATCCTCTATTTAAATTTGAAAAACTTAAAAAATAATATTCTTGAATCTATCTTGACATAGTGTGGAGTTAAGTGCCCTATCACTCTTGGGGCTACACACATATCTAAAGTCCTGAATAGAATGATGAGTATGATTTTTAGTAAAATTTTAGATAAAAGCTAAATAAAATATTGAGTATTGAATACATATAGAAACAAGCCAAAAATACAAATGACCCACATGATCAATCCAGGAGATAGAACTCATAACAAAAAACCTGTAAAAATAATTTCAGAGAACAAATAAAGTAAATTTTTTTATTCAATCACTTCAAAATAATAGTTGATGTCCCATAATTATCTCTCACTCTCTCTATATGAAATATATTATATTGAAAACATATATAACACAAATAGTTTGATGTGTGTGAATAAACTATTTGTCATTATTGCACTAATAGAGAAAACTAAAGATATTCAATTTTCAAGTATTACGTGTAAAATATTGATGAGAGAATCTCAATAGTAAAGCAAAAAAAATACCATAGGTAAAGATAAATAACCCTAGGTAACAAATAATTTATCCTAGGTAAATAAAATTAATCCTAGGTAAGCTTAAACACACATTATTCCAACACCCTCCCATAAGCAAAACATAGGGAGTATAAAACAAATATGGGTCCTTACCACTAGGCCTGATAAGATACCCATGTACAAACCAATCAAAACATGAAAAAGAAAATAAGGTAGGAATTCATGTGAAATCCCCCCAAGTACAACTTTCTTCACCCCAAGTATCTCTCACAACTAAAGATAAGGTGGAGAAGCCAAGGGCTTAGTGAAGATGCCAATAATCTGCTCAGCTATAGGCATAAATTCCAAAGAAAGAAATCTATCCTAAATAAGTAAGAAATTTAAGTGCATGTGAATCCAATGTATTTGGTACAATGATGCTCAACATCATTATGTGAGATAATAATCGCACTTTAGTTATCACAACAAAAAATAGTAGGACCCTATTGGGTGAAGCTAAACTCTCCAAGCAAATTTTGAAGCCAAAGTATCTCTTGACTGGATTTGAAGGCACCATGATACTTTGCCTTAGTGGAGGATAATATAATAACTATTTAAATTGTTCATGACTAAGCAACTAGACAAGAATCAAGCGTGAATACAAATCTGCAACTAGATTTGTGACTATCAACATCACCAACCCAATTAGAGTTAATATATCCAACAAGATATGTAGAAATTTGTGGTGTGTATTGTATACCAAAGTGTGTGGTGCCTTGAATGTATATTAAAATATACATATTTTCCTACCAATTAATCTCATGAGGCTCATGTGAAAACCAAGGGACAAGGTTAATAAAAAATGTGATATTGAGATGTGTATGAGTCAGGTATAAAAGACTACCTATAAGCTATAAATACAAGGTAAAATTAACAAGAGGAGTCATGCAACTGTTATATAACACAACAATTGATTGATATTGAGTGGGGATAGGCTTACAATTAGCCATGCCAAACATGTAAAGAAGACGTGTCACATAATTCTACTATCCAATAGAGATACCCTCATAAGACTGATGAACTTGAAGGCCAAGAAAATAATTTAGAAGTCTTAGATATGTCATGTCAAACCTATCTACCAACTTGTCCTTTATGGCATATATCAAGGAGTTTAAATTTCTAGTGAGGATAAGGTCATCAACATACAAAAATAATATTATGATATTCTCACCTTGATTCAGAGTATACACATTATGATATGACTCACACTAATGGAAACCCGAACTCAAAAGAAATAATCTATCATCTCATGCCAAGCTCTAAGAGCTTGTTTGAGTCCATAAAGAGAACGTCATAGTCTACAAACCAATGATGAGTCTTGCACAAATCTCGGAGACTATGCCATATAGATATCCTCCTGGAGATCACCATACAAGAAAACACTCTTCACATCCATATGAAAAACTAACCAATGATGTGAAGTGGTAAGTGAGAGTACAAGCCAAATAGAATCCATATTAGCTACAGGGATAAAGGTTTTAGAGTTGTTAACTCCTTCAACATGTGAGAAACCCTAAGTTACTAGTCTAGATTTGTTCTTATCAATTGATCCATTTAAAACATATTTGGTCTTAAAGACTCATTTGCATTTTACAATTTTTATTCCCTTAGGAATAGGTACAAGATCATGTTTATTATTATTCATCGATGAATAATACTCTTCTTACATTGCAACATCCCACTCACATTTATTGATGGCCTCCAAAAATAACACTAGATCATTAGTAATGGATTGTCCCATAAGAGTAAGACTAGATGTCTATGAGTGATTGCGATGAGAATTAGGTGGATCACAAACCAAGGAAACAACTACCTTTAGAGTGATCTAGGCCCACTTAGTCATAGATTATGAAGAAATGGTTGTGGTGGCTAAATAGGTATAACATCAAAATCATCCTCATCATGATCAACAATAGAAATAAAGTCCTCACTATCATTTATAGAATAAGGAGGAGAATAAGAAGGACTAGATGTAGACTCTTATGGAGTGGGTAGATCATCAATGAGTACATCCTATCAAATTAACACATCATATGTGACAGGATCAAGAAGGCGCAATATTTTAAATCTTTACAATAACTACAAAAAATGAGAGGTTGGATTTTATTCTCCAATGCTTTGCATTTATCATCAAAAATAAATGCCCATACCCGACTTCCAAAGGCACAAAAATTTGAAATATTAGGCTTGATGTCAGACCAAGTTGCTTACATGTCATATTCTACAAAAATTTGTGAGGCATATGGTTTTGAATGTAGTTTATGCAATTTAATGCTTCAGTACAATATTGTGGACCCAAATTTTTAGAATGAATCATGCAATTTTCCATCTCTTTCAATGTTTGATTCTTCCTCTCTACTACACCATTTTTTTGGGGAGTGTATGGTATAATAAACTGATGCTAGATGCCATGCTTCCTACATAAATCTAAAATGGCATTACTGTCACATTCCCCACATTGTTAGTGCATACATTCTTAAGAGGAAGAGATATTTATTTCTCAACATAGGTTTTGAAAGCCTTGAAAGTCAAAGACTTCAATTTTAAACTTGATAAAATATACACATGTTTTATGAGTGAAATCATTAATGAATGTGAGTGCATAATTGGCCCTTGAAAAATAATGAGTTGGAAAAGTCATCAAATCACTATGAACCAACTCTAAGGGTGCATGTGCACATGTGGCCTTACCAATTAGAAATGGATCCTAGTATTGTTTACCAAATAGACATCTAACACACACTCTATCAATACATGAGACCTTTAGAAGGACATTTACAAGATGTTTTACACTCATTTGATGCATATATCCATAATTCAAATGCTCTAGCCTCTCATGCCATAATTTGATGAAACTATCACCATGTGATACAAGTGAAGAACCAAAAAGAGTAGAAGAAGACTCAAACTTATCAAAAGTGTAGAGCTTTTTAGTATGATCTGCTGTACTTATAACCACTATCTCACTAGGATCATTACATTATCTTATTACAACATCATTTGGAGTAAACTGGACAATTTTACAAGTACTAGATTTACATAATTTATACACATAAAAGATTAGAAGAGATATAGGGCACAAGTAATACATCATTAAAACAACCATCTTGTTTGTCAATTATGCTTGATCCCAAAACTTTAATCTATGAAGAATGTACCATGAAAATGTGTGAGGTACTATAATCTGAAAGAGAGGACAAGAGATCTTGAGAATGTGTGAGATGGTGTGGAACACATGAATCAAAAATCTATTCATCATGAGATGCAAATTTGGCTTTGGTTGAAAGTGCTTTCCCTTTTCCCATACGAGAAGAAGAAGATGGAGAAGGAACATAAATCTTGTGTTATTTTAATGTTGCCTATATTAATGCCATCTTCTTAAAACATCCATCTTCATCATGATTAGGACCACCACAAAAATTACATGGACCATAGGTTTTCTTCTTTTACTTAAAAGAAGTTTTGGTCTTAGTATATTTAGAAGGTTGAGGTGATTAGGTGGTGGATGTTGGAGGTTTATTGAAAAGTACTTGCCTTTGATTAAAATTAGGCGGAGGTTTTCTATTAGGTTAATTCTATTTATCACATTTTTATTTAGGTGCTAAAGTATAGTCCCAACAAGCTTATGCATTGGCCTTTCATGCAAAACTTAAGGTCTTACGCACTCACTCGAAGCACATAATCAGAGACCAGTTCTCATGGTGGGTGATGTTGCTCAATAACACACTAGTCATATATTTGAGTTTATTCATATATCTAATTATAAATTACATAGAAAAAGAAATATACGACTGTAGACTTTGAATCATTAATCACAAAAACCAAGAACATGAAGATAAATGCCATGAAGTTCAAAGGGTTGTCTCTGCAAACTCATATAATGCATGTTTTATAAATCTCATAATGAATGATAAGCCACAAATTAGTCAATTAAAACCCATTATTAATGCTTAACTATCAATTATCTAAAATAAAACACTTGAACTGATTGTAATATCCATAATTATATATTATAGAGTCACTATATGTTATCCATTATCATCCACCTTACATAATTCCACACAAGGGTATTTATACTTGTTTTTCCTTAACCAAGTAGTTACATAATAAATGATAAATGGGTGATTGGCCAATGATCTCTTAGTAGATTGAGAGTCGTGGCAATCTTTTACTTATTTTCTCCTAAGGACCTGGGCCTTCACACATCCTATATTATTGTTTGATACTAGATCCTTACTGCCAAATGTCCTTTTCACAGGCCAGTGTGAAACTCATGATGATTAAAGTCTAGATTATCCTTGAGAATCGCTCCTCAACCATCTCCCACTTCCCTCACACTCCCCAAGCCTTTCACTCTTGTTCTAAGTCCTATGCTCTAAAGTTCTCTGTAGTTATTTTCCATCTTTGACTGGGTCTTCTCATGCTATTATCTTTCATGCCTTTGTTCTCTCACACCTCACTAGTTTCATGCCACTATCTTCCTACACCATGCTAGTTCTGTGCCATGGTATTCCTGTGCCATGTTCCTCTCATGCCATGTTAGTTCCATGCCAAAAATCCAAAATAATTAGTCAAAATTTGGTGTCCAACATCACCCCACACTACACTCTTAGTTTATTCTATAATAAGTCTTGATCTTAGCCTCAGCCAAGAACTTAGGCCCTATTTTTTCAATATAATTCTTGACACTATCCTAATGTGATAAACTATTCAAAAACTTGGACATTATCTCTTTAATTTGTACCTATAACTTTTTCATCTCCTTAAGTTGATTGAGACACTCATTGGCCTTATTAACCAATTGGTCAAGGGATGTACTAGCATCCTTCTAAACCTCTTCAAGTGTAGTGACTTCAACTACAACATGTCCTCAGAGAGATACAAAATTGGAATTAAGTTGCCACCGATGTGCATTTATTATTTCCTCCATAGTTTCAACATATTTAAATGCCTTTGTGCATTTGATGTGGTCTTTTATTAAAATGGAAACATCTACCAACTGTTGCCACTAAGACTCCTCCGTGTTGATCTGAGCCTCCAAAATTTTACTGGGCTGTGCTAGTTTTTCAAAAATCCCATCCAAGATGGGGATAAATTTCCCAAATATTTCGAGGGCACATTTGTAAACTTCTATGGCTTTGGTAAACTACTCATCCTCCCATAATGATTCATTTATTAATGCAAGTTGTTCTTTGCACCATTTCAACAAGAGATTTACAAGGGTCTCCAATTTATCAATAGCTTCTCCCTCCAAAGGTATGCCATCTACCAATGCCAATTCTTGGCCCAAAATAGATTTACACAAATTTAAAGTCTTTACTTTGGCTGTTGTGGCTTATTTCATTTTTTGCTTTAGTATGACCACTTCTTCAAGTGCCTTTCAAGCAACAACTTATTTCTCATACATTTCCACCACATGGTCATGTTTCTTCTCTGCATCGTGCATTTCAAAATCTAAAAGTATATTCTACCACTCTAAAGGCCATTTTTAAAAATATAGCGCTAGCTTGTAGAGGAGAGATCTTCTGGGGATCATTCCAAACTAGAGTGGGTAGTGATGATGCTTGGGAATCTTACATTAGGCTATCTGGAAGAATTTAAAAATGGCATTCTTCATTGTACATGTCCAAAAGGAAGGACACTTGGTGCCTGATATCGATGGTTGCATCTTGAGGAAGGAAATGAGGCCATAAATAGAACATCCTATCTAGGATGCTTGTTTGGTATTGAGCACATAATTTGGTAGACACATCAACCAAAGGTGGTTTAGCTTCAGAAATAACCAATTTTTTTTCCTTTGTTGGGATCTTTCTTAAGGATTTTAACCTTTGTATATAGAGCCAAATAAGTGCTGCTAATGTCCATTCCACTTATTTTTTGGGTATCAAAACCATCCCCCTCTTTGCCAAATGGACCCCCAATGTCCAATTATATGTCATCAAGTGTGGTCTCCTCCTCTTCCGCTAGGGAGGGTGTCTTTTCTAAGTAATTTCTTCTATTTCTTCCTTATGACCTACAGGTTCTTCCTTAACTAGTTTAGTTGGGGTTAATATTACTGACCCCTCAGGTTATCTCTATGGTGTATTTCATTGAGTAACCCCTAAAGGTGAAGACATTGGTATAGTTTCCATTAGTGGAGAAGCTCATGGAGGTGAAGCCCTTGGTGGAGAATCTCTTGGTGGAGAAGTTATTCATGGTAGTGTTTGGGTAGCCCTTTGTCATTTTGGTGGTTCCAACTATGAACTTGTGCTAGCATCAAGCCCAACCCACTTCTTCTTATCAAGATGTGGCATAAGTATAAGATTTTCCCTTTCATGCTCCATGCCTTTTGAAGATTTATTCTTGGGCCATAGCATTAAATTAGACTGTGAATAGTTTTTCCAACCATGGTCTGCTTAACCTTGATGTCAATTTTATCAATCTCATGCTTTTCCTTGTAGGCCTTCTTACTAGGATAAACATACATCTTATAGAGATTGTGAATCTTGTCAATATTTTTGTCCCAAAAATGTTAAAATATATAGTAACCTAAGGGAGACCCATTATTTTTTTTGGAAAATACCTTATAATAACATAAGACATGCATTTACCAAACCCTGATGGAAACCAAAGATCTTGGTGCAATTTTCAACTTGTAAACTTAAAAATTACATCCAGACCTCTACTTCCCACTTTAATCATAGTAGATAGAAGCCAGAGATTGGATTTTAATTTTCAAATTTAAAACTTACAAATTGATTACCAACATTCACTTCCCACATAACTCACGCCCATCAAAATCTAGAACCTCTCTCACAATTTATAACTTGCAAAATTATAAATAACAAATGGAACTCCACTTCTTGCCAAACACATACCCCATGAAAACTAGAGATTGGAATGCAATTTATAACTTGTAAACTTGTAAATTACTTTCCAACCTATACTTCTCATGCATCATTCCAACCAAAAACCAGAACAATGGTTATAATTTGCAACTTACAAAGTTGTAGATTGCAACTTTAGTCCTGCTTCCCATCAACTACCCTTCTTACAAAAACAAAAAATCCAGTTGCAATTTGTAATTTGCAAAGTTGCAAATTGTGCCTCAAGTTCTACCTTACCATTTTTAAAGAACCAAGCTACCTTGCAGAAATTAGAGGTCAAAGTACAAATCACAAATTTGTAAAATTGTAAAGTTGCTCCTAGACTCTAATGTTTCAAGCCAACCACCAACCTAGGGGAATTTAATGCAAAGGTTATATATAAATGAAATAGGGTTAATTAAAAACCATTGTTTATTTGTTAAATTTGATATTGGAGGTCCGTGCTTTGAATCAAAACCCTGATATCAACCTCAAGCTATGATGCCATTAATTCCCCTGTATGGTATTCCTATTTCCATCCTAAATTTCCTTAAATTTCCTTCTATCATTTTCCATTGTCAAGCTAAGCATAGGTAGATTTATCATTTTTCTTCCTATCTAGTTACAAATTTAGGGTTTTTCTTTACTTAACATCAGTAGGGATTTGTTTTGTCTACTTGGTGTCATCAATGAAACATCTAGTTACCCAAGTTTATGTTGAGTCTATTCAAGTATTTTCTAGCCATAAAAATATAGGGTTTTCAAAATTCATAAAAACTAGTAGCATATTCCTTTGAAGATTATTCACATAGTCCCTACAGACTTTTTACTTTTTAAATAAATTCCAAAATCCATAGGATTTCCATCTGCATCTACAACCCTATAACCCTGAGGATAATCCTAGTGTACCTTGTAAGTCCAAAGCCCACTAGGTATTTTACTTGCAATTGCAAGCCATAAACTTGTCAAAGTTTTTAGTAGATATTGGAAGTGTATTTTGAAACCACCATCCCTATTGGAAAATTTCCCTGCAAAAGCAACTCTAAAGTCCTCTGGAGCTTTTACCTATGTTTTGCACCCCAAAGCATACCAAATCTATAGTTGGTTTTCCCCTAACAAATTCCCTAGAATCCATGTTTGGAAAAGAAAAGAAATTCAAATCCAAGAGATCCAGTGTCCCACTTAGCTTGGAATCCAACATGAATGAGATCATAGACATAGACCTAGGTCACATTAACCTAGGTGATTTATGGATGATGGTGAATTCTAAATTCAAAAATTTCTAGATTCATAACATTTACGACTATGGACTACCTTAACAAGCAACTTTCCCCTATCAGTGTAGAGCCCTGAAATGGTACTCACATTGGTAAAGCACTATGATACAGAGAGGAGTGAAGTATTAAATGATAAGGGGGAAAGGATTCTGTACCTAGACCTCGACTTCATAGACTCAATGTTTTTGATACCTAGATATGAGATTTATCTTGATATAACTCCTAAATCATCAAATAAGTTCTATCAGGATGATAACACTAGATGTCTAAGGGTAAAATATAAGCAATGGATAAAAGTCCCTAGGCTTACATCCACAAGACTACCCAAAACATTGGCAAGGATAGATTTTAAGGATGAAGTTAGTGATTTTATTATACTCCTGCATAGGGTCAATGGAAACCTTGATGCTAAGAAATTTAAGGACTAGATGTACCAATACATATGGGTAATCCACCAAAATAAGTAATACATCCACTAGGCATAGCTGATAAGTGACTCCATCTATAAGCAATTGATGGAAGACCAGAATACATGGAAATTCTATATAACTTCATATATAGTCTACATATTAGTAAAAAGGATAGCCTTCCCAGGAGTGAATACAATAGCTAACCAAGTAAACAAGGTTTTCAATTATTACCTTGACCTCACTCTTGAGGCAAGTAGGCAAAATTTTAGAAGGGTAAATGATGCATTCATATACTGCATCATAGTCATGTTTGACAAAGATCTAAAAAAGAAGAAATTATTTGATTCTGCCACTTCAAAGATCATAAATTGGGGATCCTATTTCCTTAAATTCCACACATACTCATACATCATAGTAGGGGGATTTAGTGGTTTTACTTACACCTTCCTAAGGTATGTAAGTGATAAATGGGCTTTAATGGAACTTGTGAGACAACTTGTAGAAACTCACAAATTGTTATCAAATAAATACAAGGTAGGAATTCATTTCCCCATCAGTATAGGGAGGTATACATGCCCCTCCTTATCTAAATCCAAGTGTACAGATGCTAAAATGACTCAAATGACCTTGAGGGATCTAGAGGCAAGGCCATTTTATGATGTAAATGACAACATTACTAGTATATTGTGGATCATAACATATTAACATGTCCCCTACTTTGAAGACTAATGGGAGGACCTACAAGGTGAAGAAGAAGAGAGACTAAAGGATTATTCTAGGATGATCCTAGATCAAATCTAGGCTTTTAACATGGCACCAATCCTTGAGGACTTGGTAGATGATGAATCTCTAGTACACAAGTTCTACTATGATAATTAAATATTTGTTCAACCCCTTCCAATAGTTATGTGGTCCATTCTTGAGTCCTTATCATTAATGGATAAAACCACCAATGTAATAAATAGAACAACCAACTAGATTAGAAGAAAAGGGGTCAAAGTGACCAAGGAAATAGTGAACATCAATGAGAAGCTAAGAGAGCTCAAGGAGAAGGGAGTACCACCAACCATATAAGGTTCTAATAATGGAAGCCTCCTAGAAAAAGTAGATAGGGCAGTGGTATCTCATAAGAGAAAGCAAAAGTCAAAGGCTAAAAGAGGGCAATCTAGTGGTCAAGGAGCAACAACAAATCAGTTAATAGTAATTTCATCTAAAGATACAACTACCATTAAAGCACCAATAATTTTTACTCTTATATCTATCATAGTTTCTACTCCTATCTCTATCATTCCATCAACTTCAACATCTCCTTCTCCTATTTTCACTCCACCATCACCTCAAGCAATTTCCCCTTCCATTTCCACTAGCTCACCTATGTTAGTAACTCCATTGTTGATAGTTTAATCAACTCAATTAGACACTCAGGTTTCACTTCCACTCCCCTCTTCCACAATTAATCCCTTTCATAATTTCACTCCCTTATTCTAGAATTCCTTCCATCTCATACCTAATCACCACCACTACCCTGTTAATCACTAACAACACATAATAGTATATAGCTTCAGATTCAGTCATCCTAAATACAATCCTGCTATCCATCCTAACCACTTGGATAACTACTACTTCATTTTCATCTCCTATCACCTTTTCCATTTCATCAACCCTGATTGTGCCCATAGCTTTTATTGATTCATTCATGACTCTGAATTCCATACTCCCATAGGTTCACCATTTTCAACTCCTTATGCCTACCCCTCCACTGGTGTCACTTCCATCTCTCACACCCCTAGTAGACACATCCATTTACACATCACCAATTTCTCCCATTTCCACAATAACCCTAATCCTCACAAAGGAGGTAGAGGTAGACCAAATCATTAATACAAATGTGTCCACTTAACCCACATATGGGGAAGAGATTGAAAAAACATCATACAAAGAATTAATGGCCATATCAATAAAGGATACAACACTCATCACTGTAACCACCAGTGTAATAAATTCAACTGTAGATTCATAGTTGGAAGTACCAGGGCAACATGATGCCAATCCAATTTGGCTAGTGTAATCAATGAGGAAGAAACATAAGTAGATGGTGTCCCTGAGCACATTGGATTTTGGCATTATAGAGGCATTTAATAAATCAAATGTAACTCCCAAAACCATATCAAGAATACTATATGATTCAGTAAGGGAGAAGTGTTTATAAATTACAATCTCCCCACTAGACAAATATAAAGAAGATCTAGTGGTGGGGGATTACCAAATATCAAAGGTTCACCTTGGTCATCCTACAAGAGAGGGATTCAAACATGATGTTTAATCTAGCATTAAATCTCTTTTTGAGAAAATGGATAGTGACAAGGTCACAAAGGATGAATTGAATAATAAGGTTGAATAATTGATGACTACACTGAAGAGGTTCATTGAGCCCACTGCCCAACTAATATAATCTATTACTTAGATCATAGACAGAGAAACACTTGATGCAGTAACAAAAATTGGTAGCTAGGAAGGGCCAAAAAGGATTGGGTAGAGGAGGTCATTTCAAAGGGAAAAGGAGTCAGACTACTAAAAAGTTATGAAGGATGAACATGCAACTTTGAAGGATAAAGTAAACAAATATCTGGAAGAGATAGAAAGGTTGAACCTATTCTATCCAAATTTGTAAGCTGTGGACATAATTGAAATTGATACCCTCATTAAAGAAAAGATATTAAAAAATGATATAGAACACGAGGAATTGGATAGAGAAACTCAGTTTAGAATAAAAATACTCACATAGATTATTAATAAAGCTAAGGCTACACATCACAAGGTCACAAATTTGATCTTTGAGATTGAAGATTTGCTTAATAAATTATCATGTTAAGAAACATATCATCAAGACTAGATCCTTTCAGTAAAGGAAGTTCAAAACAAGTTCAAAGGAGTAGTCAAAAGAGAGTTAGCACAAGACACAACATTTAACTTGAGCTCCATCCACCATTTTATCAGGTACCATAATACACTTGATCAAATGGGGAAATAAACTCAAGTATATAGGGATGCACCAAGGGAACTCTTTGACATAATTGTAGAATGTGAAATAAACCACCTATACTCTTTTGGTCCTGATTAAGATCGTATCTAGAGATCTTCAAAAATTTTGATGCATATATTGAAAAGACACAGGCAAAGAAGAATAAAGAGTCTTTAGAAGTTGTGGTTGTAGATTAATTCTTTCAATCAAATACATTATGTATATTTTATTTTCTTGTTGTAAAAAATTGTAATGTGTGGATTAAAAATTACAACTATCATTTTGACAACTTTTTTGAGAAAGAGCCACTTGTAATTTCCATGTTCCTTTTTGACAGGTTGAAAAGTTGTAAAAATCAAACTTGTAAATTGGGCTTTCATTTTTGATAATTCTGAGTTGCTTAACTGTAAAAAATCATATTGTAAAAATTGGATGACTTAAAAAGTTGTAAAATTCCCAATTGAAAACTACAAGTTAGGTTTTGCAAAAATTAACCCAAGTTATCTAAAAACTATCTATTATTCTAAGTTTGAGATCATTTTTTGGTGCCTCATTGCATGGAGAAGCTACAACAGCTCAATTGAAGATTATGAAGGCATTGCATGAAGATTCAACAAGCTCTCCCATGCCTCTAGATGTTTCTTGGAATGCCCAACAGTTGCATGCACCTTTTTCAACCATTCACTTTACTAAAGTTGCCATTTTAGCTGAAGATCATGCCCCCTTTACATAGAGTTTTCATATTTTGCATGCTCTTGAATTGGGCGTGGAGTTTTTTTTTAACTACATCTCTTCTAAGAGAATTTTTTGTGTAAATATGGGTAATATGGCATAGCCCATTTATCTTTTTGCTATTACAAAAATTATTTTGCATTTTGAATAAGTTATCTACATTCTGTAACCCTAGAGAATAAGAATAGATTAAAGATTTGCCTTTCTTTTTTGTGTTATATTTGTATATGCAAGGTTATTTATCAAATTTATGGATGATTTTATTCTTATTCTATCCATAAAATTTCATTTGGGGTATTATTTTGCCCTTTTAAAAGATTGTTTGATTAAAAATAAAGAATCTTGTCCCTTGTATGAGAAATACCCAATATTACGTTTGGTTCCATATTTGCATTAGTTTGTGATCCAATAAATTTAAATAAATTTATTATTATAATGTGTTCATTCAAATCAAGCATTAAAATACACTACAAATATATGGTGTAATCACCATTTCCAATTTTGCAAATTCATTTGTAGAACTCTTTTCTCACAATCAAACCCTAGTTTAGAAACAAGATCACTAAGAAGTAGAATTTTCACATGAGCTGGTAGTTTATCAATTGCACCAAATTTAGTGAAAGGAAGTTGGCCTTCTCTGGAAGTTTGCCTCAATTCACCAAAGTCCTATAGCTTGGAGGTGATCCCATTATATCATTAAATTTATGCACAACATGCTACAAACATCAAGATAGGTGTAAAATCTATGTGATAATAGTTTTTGGCATGCTCGATGGGACCTAAAAATTATTACTAAAATATTGGTACTATTATCATCAAGTATTGTACAAGTCTTGTACACATTTCAAATGCAACTGGTGAATCCACTAGCTTACAAATTCATGAATTCAAGGTTTATGTATTCCAAAGATACAAACGAGATCATCTACTAAAGGTAATAAAGTTGAGTTTTAAGAATTATCATTTCCTTATAACAATAAATCAAGATCAGTTGTACCTTACACTAGAGTATAGCCTACAAATTTATTTGAATCTCTTATAAATATACATAGTAGTTTCATACCTCTTATTATGGCTTTGATAAATCAAAATTTTATAGCCTGTAATGGAGGTAGCCCACTTTAGTTGGCCCAGTATGATGATATTCCCATATCGGCTTTGAAAAGCCTTTCGTATTTTATTGGGGAAACTTCCACCACTCCTATGGAACATATACAAGACATTACTAATATTTGTTCAGTCTACAATGTAGTACAATATAATGTTGCAATGAGACTTCTAGTCTCCTCTTTTAAGATTAAATCCTTACAATGGTACATAAGCCTGCCTCCCAGTTCCATTCATGTTTGGGATGACTTAGGAACACCACTATGCATGCAATTTAAAGATAAGAGTGATTTAAATAATTAACTGATAGTCAATAGGATCCTCATGAGTTCATGAGTGATTTAAATGTTTGCTTTCAAAAGACATGGAATAGAATTCCAGTATTGGTCAAGCCAAACCCAAATAATTATTTCTTATATTATTTAGGAGTTTTGAATAGTGATATAGATATTATGATTCAGTCAGTGGGTGGCACCACACTTGTCAATGCCTATGAAATTATAATAAGAGTATAAAATTGCTTAATTCAAGATGGAAAAATTGCCCCAAGGCCACTAATGCCTCTATTTCTAAAAATACCTCCTATGCAACCTAAAATTACTCCAATTCCCACCACCAGCAAAACACCAAATTTAACTCCCACTCCTACTGGTGATTTATATGAGGTTAAGTCATTTCTTGAGATCTTTAGAAATGAGTTGGTATCTATGAAAAGGCAACAATAATATAACTGTAGGACTTATTAGCAAGATAACCAAACATACCAACCCTATAGGTAACCATGCCAAGGCAATTCAAAACCATCAAGTCAAAATATGCAAGCAAAACCTCTAAACATCCATGCTCTACCTGCACCAAGTGCTTTTAAAGATATTGTACCTATTCATAAAAACCTAGCTCAGGAGTACGAGTGGAGTTATCCTTTTTCTCAACCACATAATTATAATACTTATCTAAATGGCATCATTAGTCAATACTTGATGGTGCAAAGCATATCAAATGTTTAAGAACAACAAGAAGAAGCCACTTCCTGGTAGAAAGATACATAAAAACATGCTTAAAATGAGGCCAGTCTTTTGAATTGGTAATAGGTGGACTTTTATGGTGCAAATCAAGAGGAGGCATTATTCAATGGTGGTGGTTCAGTGGTGGAAAATACATGTTCAAAGAAAAGGTCAATATAAAGTGATCAACCCCCAGGGTGGAATAAGCTACAAATTTTAAAGTTATACAAGAATCTACAAAAGGCAACATAATATAAAGGCCACCCTTTGTGCCAATGGGCCAGTCAAAATCAAAATTACTGACCCCAAATCTCGTAAAAGAAGACATAGATCCCATAAAGGCACCAATAAAGTTTAGTAACATTCCTTTCATTATTGTTGAACAAATTAAGAAAACTAATTTGAATGTCACTATATGGGAAACACTATCCATTCCAACACAAAGAGATTTGCTACAAGAAACTTTGAAAAACTTCCAAATAATAGACAAAGTTCCAGCAAAGGGACCTAATGCAGCAATTAATTCATGTCAACCACAAACTGACACCAAAGCAAGTAGAAATGGTAAGCCTCCCCTTTTAATATTTCACTCATAGTTGGGAAATATCTCATTTATAATTGTATGGTAGACTCAGGGGATAACAATTATATTATGCCCAAGAAAATAATTGATGCTCTTGGTATTAAGTATACACATATCTCTAAAGGTGTGGTCTAATTGAATGGGAATGTTATCCAAATAGTCAAGACTATAAAATATTTAAACCTTACCATCCATACATATCCAATCTTGTCAATTTCCCAAGATATCTCAGTTATTTATCTCCCCCCTTATTTTGTTAGTTGCCTTTCCTGGGACTTCATTACAAAAATGGGAGGGTATCTATCTACTGACTAGTCTCACATGTTTCTCAGGATGAGATATGGAATAAGAGTAACAATAAGAGCTAAGCTAATCGCTAAAGACCATATTGAGCCATACACTCCTATTCCTATGGATATGAATTGCACATTGCAATATCAGGTAGAAGATCTTGATCATGAAGTTGAAACATCCATAGAAGATATCCTAGACACTCATCTAGATGAATGGGGATCAAATTTACAATTTGATCCTAATGACTATGTACAATAAATTGGGTTGGGTACATATTGCATTCATGAAAATGATGTAATCATCTCGAATCTTGTAAAACTAGGTAAAGATCTTCAAGGAATGTGGTAACTAGTATTCAATGGATCGATAAGTAAGAATGGTTTAGGTGTAGGTATTGTTTTGATCTCTCCATAAAAGGAGTGTTATTTATATTCTTTTAGATTTCAATTCAACTTCACTAACAATGTAGTTGAATATGAAGGATTGATTTGAGGTCTCAACCTGGCCAAAGAAAGAGGGATAAAATTGCTACAAGTATTTGGTGATAGTGAGTTGATTATTCAACAAGTAAGATCTAAAAGTGTAATCAAGAAAAATTTGTTGAGATCTTACAACCATAAGGTTTGGGACATGTTAGAAGACTTTACTGATTTAAACATTCAAGCAATACTAAGAGCATATAATAAAGATGTTGATCGTATGGCCTTGATAGAATCCTAGTATAACCTACCTAAAAAGATAAAGAATAAAATAGCTAGCATGTAAAGTTGATAGTGAGACCATCCATTCCTAATAATGTAACTAATTGGCAAGTCTTTGATAGTGATCAACAAATTGTAAATTTTTGGGGGAAGAAGTTGAATTCTTTGATAGAAACCAATCAAGACTCCAAGATCAAAATAGAGATCAAATCATTCAGTTGGAGACAAACAAGTTACCTATGGGTCTTGTTACTTTAGAGAGTATCTTCAACGTAGATGATCAACTAAAAGATGAAAATAAGAATATCATGGTAAATTAAGAAGACTATGATCCATTAGTCATTTTAGAGGGCAAAACATTGAAGATTGGAAAGGTATGTAATGATTCTAAAAAACAATATTTTATTGAGTTGTGTCAAGAATCTGATGATAACTTTGCTTGCAGTTATCAAGATTTAAGGGGTTTTAACTCGAGCTTAGACCAACACATAATAAATCTTGACCCAAATACCAATCCTATGAGACAAAAGTAGAGACCAATCAATCCAAAAATAAAACCCTTGATGAAGAGTGAGCTGTCAAAACTGATAAAGGGTAATATCATTTCCCTATCAAACATTCATCTTGATTTGCTAATTTGGTGCCTATAAATAAAAATATTGGTGAAATTAAGCTTTTTTTATATTTCAAAGATCTAAACAAAGCATCCCTAAAGGATCATTATCCCCTTCCACCCATGGAGTAAATTCTACAAATTATATCAGGATTTGAAAGGTTTTCCCTTCTAGATGGTTATTCTAGATATAACCAAATCCTAGTGCAGAAATCAGACCAGTTCAAGACTGCCTTCACTACAAATGGGGTACGTATGCATATAAAAAGATGCCTTTTGGTCTAACCAATGCTGGTGCTACATTTAAAAGAGCCATGGATATGGATTTTAGAGGTTTGATAAATGAGATGAGCTTGGTATACCTAAAGGACTATTTCAAATAATTTGGACTTATGTCCCTAAATTGGATGGGAGATAATATTTGAAAAAGAATAGTTTTTAGGTTTTGCATAAGTTGCATGCGAAGAGTATGGTAATAATTTGGATATATTCCCCATTTATTAGATTGTAGAGAATCTAAAATTATAAAATTTTGAATAATTTAGGTGTATTATTAATATTTATTTTTTAGTTAAACTTTAGATAAGTCCAAATTATCTAAAATAGTCCCTCCTAGATGACATCAAAGTTTATTCAAAACATGTTAATTCACACCTTGATCACCTTAGGAATTTTTTTGAAATGTGCAGAGAATTTGAAATTTCTATCAATCCAAAAAAGTGCATTTTTGTAGTTCATGAAGGGAAACTACTATGACACATTGTTTCAATAGAGGGTCTTGCAATAGACCCAAAGAGAATAAGTGATATATCTACATTATCACTTCCAAGCCATAAGAAGGGGTTACATAGTTTATTATAAAAGATCAACTTCGTAAGAAGATTTGTTTCAAATTTTGCCTCTATGGCTTAGCTCTTTACTGCTATGCTTAAGAAGGGTATCATTTTTAGTTGGATAGAGGAATGAAAAGATAGATTTTAAGCTTAAAAATGACTCCATGCCTAATGAACTACAAGGCTACTAGAAAGAAGCTGATTAGTAGGCAATCACCCCATATAAGTCACCAAAAATGTTGATATTTTTGTCTCAAAAATGTCAAAATATCTAGTACCCTAAGGGAGACCCATTTTTTTTAGAAAAATGCCATAAAATGACCAAAGATGCTCATTTCCCAAAGCCCAATAGAAACTAGAGATCTAGGTGCAATTTACAACTTGCAAACTTTAAAATTGTGTCTAGATTTTCACTTCTCACTTAACTCATAGCTGACAAAAACCAGATATTAGAATGCAATTTTCAACTTAAAAACTTAAAAATTGCTTCCCAACCTCTACTTCCTGCATAACTCACACCCATTGAAAACTAGAACCCCACTCATAATTTACAACTTGAAAAATTACAAATCAAAAATAGAGCTCCATTTCTCGCCAAACACATACCCCATGGAAACCAGAGATTGGAATGTAATTTACAACATGAAAACTTGCAAATTGCTTTCCAACCTTCACTTCCCACACATTACTCCAACCAAAAATTAGAACTATGGTTACAATTTACAACCTAAAAAGTTAGAAATTACAACTCGAGTCTTGCTTCCCATTGACTACCCGTCCTATGAAAAACTGGAACTTTGGTTGTAATTTGTAACTTGTAAAGTTCCAAATTATGCCTCAAGTTTCACCTTCCCATTTTAAAACAACTAAGCTACCTTTCAAAAAGCAGAGGTCAAAGTGCAAATTATAAATTTGTAAGATTACAAAGTTACTCCCAGACTCCAAAGTTCCAAGCCAACCACCAACCTAGGGGCACTTAATGTAGAGGTTTTATATAATGAAGTAGGGTTAATTGAAAATCATTATTTATTTACTAAATTTGATATTGGAGCTCTGTGCTTAGAATCATGAATTTGCTAGTAATGTCGAGCTACAATGCCACACATTCAAGCCACATAACCTCAAGCCATGATGCTATTAATCCCCCCTCCATGGTATTCCTATTTCCCTCTTACATTTCCTACTGTTAGACTAAGCATAGATATATTTCTTATTTTTTTCTTAACTAGTTACAAATTTAGGGTTTTTTTGTTCAACATCGGTAGGGCTTTGTTTTGTCTACTTGGTGTTTTTGAGGAAACATCTTGTTGCCCAAGTTTATGTCAAGTCTATTCAATCATTTTCTATCCATCAATAGTCTAGGGTTTTCAAAATTCATAAAAACCATAGCATATTCCTTTGAAGATTCTTCACATAGTCCCCATAGACTTTTCACTTGTCAAAGCAATTCCAAAACCCATAGGATTTCCACCCACATCTGTAACCCTATAAATTCATGGACAATCCTAGTGCACCTTACAAGTCCAAAACATGTCAAGTATTCTACTTGCAATTGAAATCCTGAAACCCGTTAGAGTTTTTAGTGGACATTACAAGTGTATTTTTCAACCACCATCCCCGCCAAACATTTTCCCTTTAAAATCAACTCCAAAGTCCATCGAAGCTTTTAATTGTGTTTTGTAACCCCAAAGCCTGCCAACGTTGTAATTGGTTTTCCCCTTGTAAATTACTCATAATCCATGTCTAGAAAAGAGATGAAATTCAAATCCAAGGGACTTAGTGTCCCACTCAACTTGGAATCCAACACGAATGAGATCATAGACATATACTTAGGTCACATTGACCTAGGTGATTTCTAGACAAGGGTGAATGCCAAATTCAAAAATGATTAGATTCAAAGCATTTATGACTATGGACAACCTTAAGTAGTAGCTTTCCCATATCAGTGTAACACCTTGAGTTGGTACTCACATTGCTAAAGTACTATGATATGGAAAAGAGAGAAGTATTAAACAACAAGGGGGAAAGAATTTTGAACCTGGATGCTGACTTCATAGATTCAATGTTCCTGATACTTGAATATGAGAGTATCTTGATATAACTCTTGAATAATCAAAGAAGTTCTATGAAGACAATAAAAATAGATGTCTAAGGGTAATAAATAAGAATTGGCTAAAATTATCTAGGCCTACATCCATAAGACTACCCAAAATACTGACAAGGATAGATTTTAAGGATGAAGTGGGTGATTTAATCATACTCCTACATAGGGTCACTAGAAACCCTGATGCTAAGAACTTTCAAGACTGGATGTACCAATACATATGTGTAATCTACCAAAAAAAGTAGTACATCCACTAGGCACAAATGATAAGTGACTCCATCCAAAAATAGTTGATGGAATTCTAGACTACAGGGAAGTTCTATATGACTTCATATATAGTCTACATATTAGCAAAGGGAAGAGCCTTCCCAAGATTGCATATAGTAGCTAACCAAGTAAACAAGGTTTTCAATTATTACCCTTGTTGGGTGAATATTTTATCGATCAGCTAACCGATGAGCAAAATAGGTCTCTTCAACCATAGCATAGGGAAATTGGTCAGCCAGATGTGTAGGTTTACTACATCAAAAGGGGACAAATCTTTCCTCTCATCAAGGGGAGGTTTCCTGTAGATATGCAGGAGCTATATACTATATATATAAATAGAAAATAACACTCAAGGGTAGGATAAACTATCCATCTCTCTTTTTTTAGAGATGATGTTCACAAATCAAAGGCAAAATCCTAATGAAATGATAGAAGACACTCCTCTTCTTTCAAAAGTGTTGTTCAACAAACAAAAGGAATCTTTTGGGTGATGATAAGTAACTGTAACAGGGCGTAGTAACACAATAGAATGAAATGAGGCACAAAGTCTCCACCTCAACTACCAAAGGGTGAAATACGAAAGACAATAAGGGCACAAAGTCGTCCCAAGGTCTTTTACACAGAAATAGAATATAAAAGATAATGAGGGCACAAAGTCGTCCCAAGATCCTTTACACAGGAATAGAAAAATAGACAAACTAAAGACAATTGTGGTAGCACAAAGTCTCTCCACAACCGGATTCTAGACACCTTCCTAATTATTTTCACTAATTCTGCTTATTTAATTAAGTGGATAGAAAATGTATTAAGGAAACATACATAAGAAAAATTTCCCCAACAACCAAGCTATTCCAGCACAAAGTCTGAAAAGTCACTTATTTTCTTATTCAAATAACAAAATATGATCAACAATCTGAGCTCAAAGTCTCAGTAATGCCTTTCAATTTAGGTAGAATTTAATTTTTGATAACTGAGAGAGATCTCTTTAAAATAATAAGAGAGTCCAATATATAGCCCTCCAAGAAAGATTTGAGAACAGTAACACATCATGTTGCATTCAATGCCTTGAATACATTTTAAATTCTATTAATAAGGTATGCTAGAATCAGGCGTATTTGCCCATTTGCTTTTCTCAATGCAGAGAAAATGGTCACGCCATTAAATGTTTGTGTTCTCCAATGTCCACCTGGTGGACTGCTTCTAGAAACATATCTCATGCATGGATATTTCTAGTCTTTCTTCATCATTCCTCCTTTCCTAATTGTTGAATTGGGTCCTTGGTTCAATTAGATCCTAGATTCAATTGCTTCTCTGCTCTTTGGTTTCTTTCCATTGATCTTAACAATTGACACGTGGCATGTTCTGCTACAAAATAGATTAGGACACTTGGCAACATTCGCAGGGATCTGAGAGATGCTTATTGAAAGAAGCTTTGAAACTTGTAAGAAACTCGAGATGTGGATGCAGACACTTGTCACACTCCACGGAGTTATAACGGGATACATGGCATATTCTGGATGTCTTTTGAGAATCCCATAAAGGATGACACATGGCAGTTTCTATTAAACTCTGAGAAACACTATGGAAACATTCGGGACTCTTTTAGATTTATGTGGATGATGACACGTGGTGCATTCCATTCAAGTTTAGCCACTCACCCGAGACCCACCACAGTCCTTACTCAATAAAAGGAAGAGGCTACAAATGTTGACACGTGGCGACTTATGTTTAGTTTTGTAGATGACACGTGGCACGTTCTATTGCTTTGAAAATTACTAGAAACTGTGTCTCAGAAGATGACACGTGGTGGCTTCTACTGCAACTTGAGATTTTATCTTTCCCAAAGGGAACTTGCCCTTTGGGGTTTTGAGAAATAGTCCACTTTCCCTGGTGAGAGCCTCCTGCAAGGGTATCTACCCTTCAAGATCTTTCAGGCAGCCTTCAGGCTTTTATTTCCTCAGCGGGTTTTCTATTTCGGCAGACTTCCTAGGTGAATTCCTTCAGACAAAAAGTCTGAAGGATTCTTGCCTTAACCATTTTTCCACATTGTTTTCCCGAAAGAGAACTATAACCTCCGCAAGGACTTGTTCAAGCATGGAACTATCCTTCAGGTTTTTTCAACGGTCCATCTACTCCTCGCCTGCCCTCTTCAAGGGCTATTTGTCCTTTGGCTTTGGCTTAGTCAATTTTTGGTCGATCTCAATAGGTGACACATGGCAGCATCTACTGTAAAATAGGCGAAGACACGTGGCAACATCCGCTTAACTTATAGAGGCTTTGGATGCCTTTTGAGAGTCCCATAGAAGATGACACATGGCAGCTTCTGCTAAGCTTTAGAAACACTATAGATATACTTGGGACTCACTTGGATTCATGCAGATGTTGAAACTTGGCACGATCTGTTTATCTTACAAAGGACACATGGTAGCTTTCATAGCTCTTGGAAACAAAGTATAATGGGGCTCGACAGATGACACTTGGCAGCATCCACTGGGCTCTGACGGGCTTTTGCTTCAGGCTTTTCTTGCCTTAGTCACTTTTTCTATGGGAATTTCAACTTTGCACATTTTTTCTCATTGCCCTCCACAAAGGCACTTGTCTCTTTGGCTTTGGGGCACTCCTTTGAACCTTCCGCTTGAAACGATCGATTGAACCAACTTTGGTTCAACGGTTCAATAGGTCATTCCTTCTTTTTGACTCATTCGATTGCCTTCTTGAACTAAGCTCTTTGAACTAACCGCGTTGAACCTTTGAACCTTTTTGGAAGTGGGGTTTGATGGTTCAATGGTTCAATCCTTATTTGAAGCTTGCCAATGAACATTTTTGGTTAAACCAAGGTGTTGAACCGGCCTTGAAAGCGTCTAAGTGTTGAGGAACCTGCTCCTTTTCTAGAACTCACTTGTTGAAGCCATTGAACCTATTAGTCCTTTAACTGAAAAAGCTTGAATAATTCCCAATTTTGAAAGTTTAGAAAATTTTTTTGAAATGGGAAGAGATAATTTTGTCTTGTAGGACCAAAATAGCTCATATGTTGTCCCAACAATGAGTGACATTTTTTGGGTACAACAACTGGCTCCAGTTGGGGAACTTCCATCAATTGTAAAAATAATTGAAGGGAGTAGAATCTAGAATCTCCAGTGTCTTCATGTGTGCCATTGGGCTATGGAGTCATGTTACTCAGAAATGAAAGGCTAAAAAAATAAAAATAAAAATGAACAACACACAACAAAAATAAAGGATATACAAATATACATATGTACATGTGAACTTATCTGATATTTCAAGAATTAAAGTGATTAAGATGCTGCCCATTGTAAGACAATGAAAATGGCATTCCATCATGATAAACCAGTAGGAAACTATTTTGTCCCCAAAATTGGTGACAGGCGAATGGAACTCTCCACCAGAAATCACATTTTCTGTGCACTCCTTTTGGCTCTATCTTCTTGCTCCATGGAAAGACGTGGTCTTCAATATAAAAACCATAACTCCCTACTCTCTTGGTGAAGAGTTCCTTTTGCTGACTTTGGAGTATAGCAGTATGGTCCACTACCATAGCTTGCCATTCTGCTAGTTCAGTCTAACACATGTTTTGATTGTCAGCATCAAACTCTTGACAAACTATCAGCTCGACATCTCCTTTGGTGTGAAGGAGTTTGACATCTTGGTCTTGAGTAGCCTTCAATTTGAGCAACAGAGATTCACATTCAGTTATTTTGTTGGTGTTGCTGAACTACAACTTGCATGAAGGAAAAATATCTCCTTGAGGAGATATCAACACAGTCCCAGCTCTAGCATTGATAGAAGAATTGCTGCCATCAGATTCTAGGATCCAAACATCATCAGAAACTGATCTTTTATTAGATTTCTCTTTATTGGAAGTAGAAAATGCTTTTTTATTTGTACTATGCCCTACCAATTCTTCTAATGTCTTATTTGAATCAATTTTCAGATTGCCACCTATAGGACTTTCATCTGTAGAAACATGAACACCCTCTATGGTCAAGAAGTAATTACCCCTGCTTGAAGACTCAAATAGAATTTGAGCTGCATGGGCTGATGTTTGGGTGACCACATATTTTGCCTCCTTTTTAGGGAGCAATCTCTTCATTATGCCTTTGATAGGGTTCCTTGCCTCAGATAGGTCCATGCTTAGTTCTCCTCCCACATCCTTGCAAAAATTTCATCCAAGCAAAATGCCATAGGATGCTAGGACGTTGGCCACCAAGACAGTCATCTTGATTCTCTTGTCTGGAAAGGCTGCAAATGCCAATTGGGCATCTTTGATTTGCCTCGGTAGTGGTACTTGCTTGTTCTCCATGGAGAAACATCTACCAAATGTTTTGGTCAATGTGAGGACAAGGGATTCAGCCACTTTGGCAGGCATGGCATTGTCTGAAGCTCTAGAATCAATGATGTAATTGCTCAGCGTGTGACCATTTATCAATAGGGAAACATAAAAAGGCTCTATTTTCCTAGGGGCAACAGGAGGAGTAATGATAAGGTTGTTTAGGGTGGGCATGTTCCTTGGGGGATCACGAGTTACCTTTCTAATCTCTTGTCCTGTAGGGATGACTTTATTCTTCACACATTCTACCAACCTGTCCAACTGCTCAGGATTGGCTTGTAGGAATTCAAATTCAGTCATTTGGATTTTAGTTTTCTTGACATGGTCGACTATGTCAAATGACTGAAATAGACTAGGAAGAGAGGATGGGAGTTCATCTTTTTAGTTTTTGGGAGGGGGAAGATTGGCTTTCAAATTTGAAGTAGAAGGCGTAGGGATATTTGAGGTACTTACCTTTCTGGCAATCACTGGGTCCTTTGGCTAGAAAGGCAAAGTGGTTCCACACTTAGCAATTGTAATTACTGGTTGAGGTTGCTCCTCTGTCTTTTTTTTGTCAGCCTACTGGGCTAACTGGTTCTTGGACCAGGTGAACATAGCATATGATCCCTGGACTGCTTCACCTTTACTTCTAGGTTCATCCTGGTAATTTAGGAAATCAATGTGGGAGTCACTAGCTGACTCTTCTTGATCCTCCATGAAGAGATCAACATCATTTTATTGATCAAACTTAGGTTAGAAAGAGAAATCATGTTCTGTTTCTAGATATCCAACTATTGCATTAGTTGGAGGCACTTTAAGGGAAATGTTCCTCTGTGGGGGAGGAAGATGATTTGGTTGCCCTTGATTCTTGGAAGCATTGCCTTGATATGACTGATTCTGAAATGTTCTCCTTGGCATATCCTGATTAGGAGGAGCAGACATACCTTGGGCCATTTATCTTTTCAAGGCTAGCAATTCATTTTCCAACTTTTACATCATTTGATCTGTGGTGCATGTAGATGGATATTCATAAGATGATGAGGGTCTATTTATATTAAGATCTCTCCTTATCTTCCATGCTAAGATGAGATCATCTTCTACCTCAGTGGCCAAATATTGAGCTGCAACAAGGTCTATTTGACCAACACATCTCAATAGGAAACTCACTTCAGGTAACTATGAGTTGATGAAGAAACATTTAAGGTTTTCAGGTGTTGGCTGAGCAATTGCAAGAATCCTATTCCTTAGCTTGTCAAACTTGGAAATGAAATCCCTCATAGGCTCATGAGGTTCTTTCTTCATCTGGGTGAGCTAGGCCAACAAGGCATGTCCATCTTCTGTAGCCTTGAACCTTACTTCAAATTTAGCTTTGAGTGTGTCCCAGTCAGTCACTGACCTAGCCTATAGATGGTAGAACTAGTCTATAGCAGCACCTTGTAATGTTTCCATAAAAATATTGACTACCACATCCTCAAATTCCACTCTTATCACACCACAGGCTATGCTGAAAGCTACAATGTGTTCATCAGGATGAACTCTCCCATCACCAAAGAATTTGGGGAAATTCCTCCTTGAACTGTGTGGGAGCTCATGTAGGGGTGGATTTAAATTAAGAGGGCCAAAAGAGTTACCCCAGGGGCCTTGAACTTCCATGATTGGATTATATAAAGTGGGGATAATAAATCTAGGTGGAGTTGCTAGATGGTAGGACAAAAATAGAAAAGAATTGGCTGTACTTCAGCTTAAAGCTTGAGGCTTCAAGCTGCACGTTCTATCCCAGTGGATCTAGTTTGTAGACTAGATTATATAATGGATATGGAGGAAGATGGTAAGGCTATAATGATAATGGGTAACATACAGAATGGAGTCGCCAGAATCTATAATGGATAAGGGTATAAAGATAATGGGTAAGACATGAGTGATATTTTAATCTGAAGCTTGAGGCTTCAAATTGCACAAAATTACAGTCTCCCCAACGGAGTCACCAAAAATTGTTGGGTGAATATTTTTTCAATCAACTAACTGATGAGAAAAATAGGTCTCTTCAAACACAACATAGGGAAATTGGTCAGCCAGATGTACAGGTTTACTACATCAAAAGGGGACAAATCTCTCCTCTCATCAAGGGGAGGTTCCCTGTAGATATGCAGGAGCTATATACTATATATATAAATAGAAAATAACACTCAAGGGTAGGATAAACCATCCATCTCTCTTTTTTCATAGATGATGTTCAAAAATAAAAGGAGAAATCCTAATGAAATGATAGAAGACACTCTTCTTCTTTCAGAAGTGTTGTTCAATAGACAAAAGGAATCTTTCAGGTGATGATAAGTAACTGTAACAGGGTGTAGTAATACAACAGAATGAAATGAGGCACAAAGTCTCCACCTCAACTGCCAAAGGGTGAAATACAAAAGACAATGAGGGAAAAAAGTTGTCCCAAGGTCTTTTACACAGAAACAAAATATGAAAGATAATGAGGGCACTATTGGGATAAATAACCAGAAGCACACAATTGATTACCAAGCAACTTAATATGCGGAAATTAACTAGAATACACAAGTAACTAGAATTCAGAAATAACACATGATATGAGAGACAATACACAACTTGTATTAAAACTCTTCCAGAAGGAAATACAACAAAGAAGGCTGCCACAGTTCTTCTTCCTTACACACCTCTAGGGCTCCCACACCTCTAGGGCATAAACAGTAAATCTTCCCTCAAAGCTCTCTCTCCTAGGTCCCAACACCCAACTCAAACACAGAGTTGGTGTTCACCTTACACCTGTGCTCCATGCACTCCACAAGTGCTCCACGCACTCCACAAGTACACAATCATACTCCAAGTAGATCTCCCCTGAACCTGCAACAACCTGCACCTCAACAGACCTTACTTATGGAAGGATCTTCCTTGCCTTCCTCTTTGCTCTATCTGAGTACACATTGTACTCCAAGTAGATCCTGCCTGATTCTGCTCCCTATTGTGTTGCTATCCTATTTGATCTTACACACCTGCAAATCAATCTGGTTCTGCACACCTGTGAACTTTGACCTTGCACACACATACACCTGCAAATCAATGATCTTACTTACCATGTAGATCTCCTATCGTAGCCATGCTCACCTGATGACCAAGATCATACATACATGAAGAACCCTGTTGATTCTCCAATCCATCACCCACACTTGGTACTGTGGCACTAGGAGGAACACACCATGCTCACCTCACACATAGAAGGAGCTTATATTATTGCTCTCTTACTCTCTAGCACAAGTTTACAATACAACCAATGAGTCTCTTAAATAGATCTCATGCAAACAATAATTAGACACCTAATTACAATAATTAGATCCGTAACTTCTAGTCTAAATTTGGATCTTGATATGCAAACACTTGGTTTGTTAGCTAACTGCCCGTAACATACTCACAGCTCGAACCACACAGGTGACCGACGTCGGTCCTTGTCTGACTGGAGGGTGCCGACACTTCTGACCGACGTCGGTTGCCTTCCTATCTCCTCCCTACTGATGTCGATTGGCCTGACCGATGACAGTAACACTCAACAACCTTCTTGAAACCTCCTCCTCTGTTTGCATTAGTGAAGCTTTTAGCTCCACAACCTAACAATCTCCCACTTGGAGATAAATAGTTTCACTGTACCTGTACCTATACCCCGTCTAATCTATTTCCTATCTTGTATCCCTCTTCAAGCTCAACTCTGAGGACAACCCACCACACAACCTGTGGTGCACCTCCTGTCATCCGAGTACCCTGCCACATCCAAACCTACAAATACCTGTAGTGAAGTCCTGACCTTGAATAGCATGAATCCCTGCTACTGGTCCCTCTCAAATACCTGAGAACCCACTTCCCTGAATTGGCTCCTAACTCTCTGACAGCTCCCACTGCTTGGGAAAACTCAGGTCTATACCAGATCTCATGTGATTTTAGACACTGAACTGTCCAGCCCTTAGTGTGCTCCGGTTCTGCATCCTGAACCTTGCTAACACCTGATTCACATCAGCTCCCACTAGAGACAAAATCAACCTGTGATCTCCCATGTCTCCTATGCCAAAGAATTTCACTGCTCTAAATTCTTCATAGCAAACCATTGAACTAATCTTACCCTTAGCTCAGCAAAAAACCCTGTATGTACAACCCTGCTAACACACATACCATCCACATACAGTAACAGGATAATGTCATGACCATCATCCCCCTGGTAAGACAAACCACAGTAGTTACCCTGACATTGACTAAAGTCATGCTTTGTCATCCACCTGTCAAACCCTATACCACTGTCCTACAGCTTCCTCAAGACCATATGACCTGGTCTTTCATCTCACGTGTCCATTCTCTCTATTCTTCAACTAAGGTATCCATTCGTCTCTATGCTTTTCATACTTGTTGGCAACCCTACCAAATCTCCCGCTTGGTTCTGCATCCTATTCCTGCCATGCTCCCACTGTTTCCTGGATCTTTCTTGCTCTGCACTCAGCAACTAGTATAAAGAAGAGGAACAACAAATTTGAGGCTTACTTACCACCTTCATTCCTCCATATGGGCGTTTGAGACTCCTTGACAGCTTGCTATCCACCCAAAATCTGTTACAGTGACCGATCTCAGTCGCCACATAGTCTGCATCCAACCGACGTTGATTCCATGTGCCCATCCTGACTACCAACCCTACTGACGTCGGTGTCTCTACTGCCGACGTCGATCCTCCTGACTGACGTCGGTCTTACCTACTACCGACGTTAGTTTTCATGCCAACACTGGTACCTGTGTTTTCCTGTGAGTGATGACTTTTTACCCATGAGCTCTTTTGAATCAAGACCCATGTCCAAACTGCCCTGCTCAGAAGTATCCAACCCCATCCACTGGTCTCTGTTTGCCATCTCCTCCATAAACACCAAGGCTTTCTAGTTCTTAAGCCTGTCAAATATATCTGTCTTTCTCTTAAGAACATGCATCTCCTTCTTGCTCATGTGACCAAGCCTACAAAGCCACATCTCTGCAACAGAAGAAGAATCAGTAATATAAACAAGTAGATAAAGAGTAACTATTTTCTTACCACCAACTAATTCAAGTATATCTGCTGTGAGAGTCCTTGTGCATCTCTCATCACCCAACATTTCTGAAGAAATTAGCCACATCTCCAAACCTGGGACCTGCATGAGCTCCTTCAACACCCATGTGTTGGCCGTTTGAAATTTCAGCTTCACTTCCCCTTTGCCAATTCTTTGGCAAGGCTCACCAGCTCCTCTCCCTGGGGCTGCATGGAAAGAGGCAACAAAATCTATTATCCAAGATTCAAATTTATCCAAGAAACCTCCCAAAGCATCCTGTGCAATAACCCCTGCAACATCTACATCTTCAGTTCCTTCATGCTGATCTGCTACCAACCAACAATATTCTTTTACCTGCTCTTTCTTTCCATAGGACTGTAAGTGACCATCTGTGCTTTTCAACTCCTCTATTCTTAGCTTACTTTGATTTGCCATTGCTCTACTCCCACTCAATCAGAAACCCCTGAGAGTGATCTGTAACCAAACACAAAACCTACTCCCTGCAACCTTAGCTTTGATACCACGTGTTGGGATAAATAACCAGAAGCACACAATTGATTACCAAGCAACTTAATATGCAGAAATTAACCAAAATACACAAGTAACTAGAATTTAGAAATAACACATAACATGAGAGACAATACACAACTTGTATTAAAACTCTTCCAGAAGGAAATACAACAAAGAAGGCTGCCACAGTTCTTCTTCCTTACACACCTTTAGGGCTCCCACACCTCTAGGTCATAAACAGTAAATCTTCCCTCAAAGCTCTCTCTCCTAGGTCCCAACACCCAACTCAAACATAGAGTTGGTGTTCACCTTACACCTGTGCTCCATGCACTCCAAAAGTACACAATCATACTCCAAGTAGATCTCCCCTGAACCTACAACAACTTGCACCTCAACAGACCTTACTTATGGAAGGATCTTCCTTGCCTTCCTCTTTGCTCTATCTGAGTACACACTGTACTCCAAGTAGATCCTGCCTGATTCTGCTCTCTATTGTGTTGCTGTCCTATCTGATCTTGCACACCTATAAATCAATCTAGTTCTGCACACCTGTGAACCTTGACCTTACACACACATACAACTGCAAATCAATGATCTTACTTACCATGTAGATCTCTTATCGTAGCCATGCTCACCTGATGACCAAGATCATACATACATGAAGAACCCTGCTGATTCTCCAATCCAGCACCCACACTTGGTACTGTGGCACTAGGAGGAACACACCATGCTCACCTCACACACAGAAGGAGCTTATATTATTTCTCTCTTACTCTCTAGCACAAGTTTACAATACAATCAATGAGTCTCTTAAATAGATCTCATGCAAACAATAATTAGACACCTAATTACAATAATTAGATCCGCAACTTCTAGTCTAAATTTGGCTCTTGACATGTAAACACTTGGTTCATTAGCTAACTACCCGTAACATACTCACAACTCGAACCACACAGGTGATCGACATCGGTCCCTGTCTGACTGGGGGGTGCCAATGCTGGCTGACTTCTGACCAACGTCAGTTGCCTTCTTGTCTCCTCCCTGCCGATGTCGGTTGGCTTGACCAACGCCGGCAACAGTAACACTCAGCAACCTTCCTGAAACGTCCTCCTTTGTTTGCATCAGTGAAGCTTTTAGCTCCACAACCTAACAGGCACAAAGTCATCCCAAGATCCTTTACACAGGAATAGAAAAATAGACAAACTAAAGACAATTGTGGCAGCACAAAGTCTCTCCACAACTGGCTTTAGGACACCTTTTTGATTATTTTCACTAATTCTACTTATTTAATTAAGTGGACAAAAAATGTATTAAGGAAATATACATAAGAACAATTTCCCCAATAACCAAGCTATTTCAGCATAAAGTCTGAAAAGTCACTTGTTTTCTTATTCAAATAACAAAATATGATCAACAATTTGAGCTCAAAGTCTCAGTAATGCCTTTCAATTTAGGTAGAGTTTAATTTCTGATAACTGAGAGAGATCTCCTTAAAATAATAAGAGAGAGTCCAATATATAGACCTCCAAAAAAGACTTGGGAGCAGTAACACATCATGTTGCATTCAATGCCTTGAATACATTTTAAATTCTGTCAAGAAGATATGCTAGAATCGGGTGTATTTGCCCATTTGCTTTTCTCAATGTAGAGAAATGGGTCACACCATTGAATGTTCATGTTCTCCAATGTCCATCTGGTGGATTGCTTCTAGAAACATATCTCATGCATGGATATTTTTGGTCTTTCTTCATTATTCCTTCTTTCCTGGCTATTGAATCGAGTCCTTGGTTCAATTAGATCCTGGGTTCAATTGCTTCTCTACTCTTTGGTTGCTTTTCACTGATCTTAACAATTGACATGTGGCACATTCCACTGCAAAATAAATTATGACACTTGGCAGCATCCACAAGACTCTAAGAGATGCTTATTGAAAGAAGCTTTAAAACTTGTAAGAAACTCGAGATGCGGATGCAGACAATTATCACTCTCTGCGGAGTTATAATGGGATACGTGGTATATTCTAGATATATTTTGAGAATCCCACGGAGGATGACACATGGCAGTTTTCGTTAAACTCTAAGAAACACTATGGAAACATTTGGGACTCTTTTATATTTACGTAGGTGTGTTCTGTTCAAGTTTAGCCACTCACCCGGGACCCACCACAGTCCTTACTCAATAAAAGGAAGAGGCTATAGATGTTGACACATGGTGACTTTTGTTGAGTTTTTTAGATGACACGTGGCACAAAGTTGTCCCAAGGTCTTTTACATAGAAACAAAATACGAAGGATAATGAGGGCACAAAGTCATCCCAAGATCCTTTACACAGGAATAGAAAAATAGACAAACTAAAGACAATTGTGGCAGCACAAATTCTCTCCACAACTGGCTTTAGGACACCTTTTTGATTATTTTCACTAATTCTACTTATTTAATTAAGTGGACAAAAAATGTATTAAGGAAATAGACATAAGAACAATTTCCCCAATAACCAAGCTATTCCAACATAAAGTCTAAAAAGTCACTTGTTTTCTTATTCAAATAACAAAATATGATCAACAATTTGAGCTAAAAGTCTCAGTAATGCCTTTTAATTTAGGCAGAGTTTAATTTCTGATAACTGAGAGAGATCTCCTTAAAACAATAAGAGAGAGTCCAATATATAGCCCTCCAAGAAAGACTTGGGAGCAGTAACACATCATGTTGCATTCAATGCCTTGAATACATTTTAAATTCTATTAAGAAGATATGCTAGAATCGGGCGTATTTGCCCATTTGCTTTTCTCAATGCAGAGAAATGGGTCATGCCATTAAATCTTTGTGTTCTCCAATGTCCACCTGGTGGATTGCTTCTAGAAACATATCTCATGCATGGATATTTCTAGTCTTTCTTCATCATTCCTCCTTTCCTAATTGTTGAATTGGGTCCTTGGTTCAATTGGATCCTAAATTCAATTGCTTCTCTGCTCTTTGGTTGCTTTCCATTGATCTTAACAATTGATACGTGGCATGTTTCGCTACAAAATATATTAAGACACTTGGCAACATTCGCAGGGATCTGAGAGATGCTTATTGAAAGAAGCTTTGAAACTTGTAAGAAACTCGAGATGTGGATGCAGACTTGTCACACTCCACAGAGTTATAACGGGATACGTGGCATATTCTGGATGTCTTTTGAGAATCCCACAGAGGATGACGCGTGGCAGTTTTCATTAAACTCTGAGAAACACTATGGAAACATTCGGGACTCTTTTAGAATTATGTGGATGATGACACATGGGGCATTCCATTCGAGTTTATCCACTCACCCGAGACACACCACAGTCCTTACTCAATAAAAGGAAGAGGCTATAGATTTTGACACGTGGTGACTTTTGTTGAGTTTTGTAGATGGCATGTGGCACGTTTTGCTGCTTTGAAAATTACTAGAAACTGTGTCTTAGAAGATAACACGTGGCAACTTCCACTGCAACTTGAGATTTGATCTTTCTCAGAGGGAACTTGCCCTTCGGGGTCTTAAGAAATGGTCCACTTTTCTTGGTGAGAGCCTCCAACAGGGTATATACCCTTCAGGATCTTTTAGGCGGCCTTTGGGCTTTTATTTCCTCAATGAGTTTTCTATTTTGGTAGACTTCCCAGGTGAATTCCTTCAGACAAAAAGTTTGAAGGATTCTTGCCTTAACTATTTTGCCACATTCTTTTCCCGAAAGAGAACTATGCCCTCCGCAAGGACTTGTTTAAGCATGGAACTATCCTTCAGGTTTTTGCAATGGTCCATCTACTCCTCGCCTGCCCTCCACAAGGGCTGTTTGTCCTTTGGCTTTGCCTTAGTCAATTTTTAGTCGATCTCAATAGGTGACACATGGCAACATCTGCTGTAAAATAGGTGAAGACACATGGCAGCATCCACTTAACTTATAGAGGCTTTGGATGCCTTTTGAGAGTCTTGTAGAAGATGACACGTGGTGGCTTCCACTAAGCTTTAGAAACACTATAGATATACTTGTGACTCACTTGGATTCATGTGGATGTTGAGACTTGGCGCGATCCATTTATCTTACAAAGGACATGTGGTAGCTTTCGTAGCTCTTGGAAACAAAGTATAATGGGGCTCGATAGATGACACTTGGTAGCATCCGCTGGGCTCTGACGAGCTTTTGCTTTGGGATTTTCTTGCCTTAGTCACTTTTGCCATGGGAATTTCAGCTTTGCACATTTTTGCTCACTGCCCTCTGCAAGGGCACTTGTCTCTTTGGCTTTGGGGCACTCCTTTGAACTTGCCGCTTGAACTAACTTTGGTTCAACAATTCAATAGTTCATTCCTTATTTTTGACTTATTCGATTGACCGCTTGAACTAAGCTCTTTGAACTAACCGTGTTGAACCTTTGAACCTTTTTGGAAGTGGGGTTCGATGGTCAAATGGTTCAATCCTTCTTTGAAGCTTGCCGATGAACATTTTTGGTTGAACCAAGGCATTGAATCGGCCTCAAAAGTGTCTAAGTGTTGAGGAACCTTCTCCTTTTCTAGAACTCACTCATTGAAGCCATTGAACCTGTTGAACATGTTAGTCCTTTAACTGAAAATGCTTGAATAATTCTTAATTTTGAAAGTTCAGAACAATTTTTTGAAATGGGAAGAGATAATTTTGTCTTGCAGGACCAAAATAGCTCATATGTTGGCCCAAAAATGAGTGACATTTTTTGGGTACAACAACCCTGACCTCACTCTTGAGGCAAGTAGGAAACATTTTGGAAGGGTGAATGATGCATTCATATACTACATCATAGTCATGTTTGACAAAGAGCTAGAAAAGAAGGGATTCTCTGATGATGCCACTTTAGAGATCACAAATTGAGGATCCAATTTCATTCAATCCCCCACATACTCATACATCAAAGTAGGGGGATTCAATGGTTGTAATTACACCCTCCAAAGGTATGTAAGTGACAAATGGGATTTAATGGAACTTGTAAGGCAACTTTTAGAAACTCACAAATTGTTATCAAATAAACACAAGGTAGGAATTCATTTCCCCATTTGTATAGGGAGGTATACACACCCTTCCTTATTCAAAACTAATTGTGAAAATTTTGAAATGACTCAGATGACCTTAAGGGCTCTAGAGGCAAGGCCATTTTATGATGTAAATTGAAACATTACTAGTAAATTGGGGATCACAACATATTTTAATGTCCCCTACTATGAAGACTACTGAGAAGACCTGTAAGGTGAATAAGAAGTGAGATTGAAGGATTATTCTAGGATGACCTTGGATTAGATTAAGGATTTTAACATGGCACTAGCTCCTTAGGAATCAGTACATGATGAATTTCCTATAGATAATGTCTACTATGATAAAAAAATATTTGCTCAACCCCTTCCAATAGTTAGGTAGTTCATTCCTGAGTCCTTATCATTAATACATAGAACCACCAATGTAATAAATAGAATAATTAACTGGCTTAAAAGCAAAGGGGTCAAGGTGACCAAGGAAACATTGAGAATCAATGAGAAGCTAAGAGATCTTAAAGGGATTACCACCAGTTACAAAAGGTTTTAGTAGTGGAACCCTCCCAAAATAGGCAAATAGGCCAGTAGTTCTCACAAGAGAAAGCAAAAGTTAAAGGATAAAAGAGGGTAACCTAGTGGCCAAGGAGTAATAACAAATCAACTGATAGTAATTTCATCTAAAGATACAACTGCCATTGAAGCACCAATAATTTATACTCCTTTCTTTGCCATTGTTTCTACTCCTATCTCTATCATTCCATCAACTTCAACACATCCTCCTCTTATAACCACTCCACCATCACCTCAAGCAATTACCCCCTCCATTTCCATAAGCTCACATGTGTCAGTAACTCTATTTCCAATAGTTTAATAAACTCAATTAGACATTCAGATTTCACTTCCACTCCCCTCTTACCCTCTTCCACAATTCCTCCCTCTCCCATAATTTCACTCCCTTATTATATAATTCATTCCATCTCATTCATAACCATTACCACCACCCCATTAATCACTAACACCACAATAGTATATAACTATAGATTTAGTCATCTTGACTATAATCCCACTAGCCATCCCAACCACTGGGATAACTAATATTTCATTTTCATCTCCTATTACCTTTCCAATTTCATCAACCCTAAGTGTCCCCATAAATTTAATTGATTCATTCATAGCTCTAGCTTCTACACTCCTACAAGTTTTCCCTTTTTCAACTCCTTGTGCCTACCCATTCACTAGTGTCACTTCCATCTCTAACACTCCTTGTAGACACATCCATTTTCACTGCACCCATTTCTCCCATTTCCATAATAACCTTAACCCCCATAAATGAGGTAGATATAGAGAAAATCATTAATACAAATGTGGCCACTCAACCCATAGATGGGGAAGAGGTTGATAAAATATTAGTCAAAAACTCAAAAACCATATTAGTGAAGGATACAATACTCATCACCATAACCAATATTGCATCAACTTCAACTACAAATTCATAGTTGGTAGTTCTAGGACAATAGGATGCCAATCCATGTTGGCTAGTGTAATCAGTGGGGAATAAACACAAGCAGATGGTGTCCCCTATCACATTGGATTTTGGCCTTAAAGAGGAATTTTAGAAATCAAAGGAAGCTCCTAGAACCATATCAAGAATACTATATGATTTAGTAGGGGAGAAGTATTTATAAATTATAGTCCTCTCACTAGACAAACAAAAAGATCTAGTAGTGGGGGATTACCAAATATAAAAGGTTCACCTTGGTCATCCTATAAGAGAGCTATTGAAACATGATGTTCAATCTAGCATTAACTCTCTTTCTGAAAAAATGGATAGTGACAAGGTCATAAAGGATGAATTGAATAATAAGGTTGAACAATTGATGACTGCACTAAAGGGGTTCATTGAGCCCACTGCCTAACTAATAAAATCTATTACTCATATCATAGATAGAGAAACACTTGATGCAGTAACATAAATTGGTAGCATATTAAGGGCTACAAAGGATTGGGCAGAGGAGTTCATTTCAAAGGGAAAATGAGTAATTGAATTAGACATATACTACTACAAAGATTTAATGTATGGATGGGTAACTTTGAAGGATAAAATAATCAAATATTAGGAAGAGATATAAAGGTTAAACCTATTCTATCCAAAGTTGCAAGCTGTGGACACAATTGAAATTGATACCCTCATTATAGAAAAGATATTGAAATATGATGCAGAGTATGAGGAATTGGATAGTGCAGCTTAGTTCAAAATAAGAATTCTCACAGAGAGTATTAATAAAGCTAAGGCTACACGTGATAAGGTCACATATTTGATCTTTGATATTGAAGATTTGCTTAATAAATTATCATGTCAAGTAATAGATTATCAAGACTAAATCCTCTTAGTATAGGAAGTTAAAGACAAGTTCAAAGGAATGGTCAAAAGAGAGTCAACACAAGACACAACAATCAACTTGAGGTCCATCCACCATTTTATCAGGTACCATAATACACTAGATCAAATGGGGAAATAAATTCAAGTATATAGGGTTGCACAAAGGGAACTCTCTGACACAATTGTAGAATGTCAAATAAGCCACCTATACTCTTTTGGTCATGATGAAGATCATATCCTAGAGATATTCAAAATTTTTGATGCATATATCAAAAAGACATAGGCAAAGAGGGATAAAAAGTCTTCAAAATTTATGGTTGTAGATTAATTCTTTCAATCAAATGCATTTTGTATATTGTATTCCCTTGTAAAATTTTTAAAGTTCTAGATTGAAAATTGCAACTATGATTTTGATAGCTCTTTTTGAGAAAGAGCCACTTGTAATTTCCATGTTCCTTTTTGATAGGTTAAAAATTTATAAAAAACAAACTTTTAAATTTCACTTTCATTTTTGACAAGTCTGAGTTGCTTAACTACAAAAACTCATATTGTAAATTGAATTTCTAGTTTTGTCAAAATTGGATGACTTAAAAAGTTGTAAAAATCCCAATTGAAAAATAAAAGTTAGGTTTTGAAAAAATTAACCTAAGTTGTATAAAATCTATCTATTTTTTCTAAGTATGAGCTCATTTTTGGCACCTCATTGCATGGAGAAGCTACAATAGCTCAACTAAAGATTATGAAGGTGTTGTATGAAGATTCAACAAGTTATCCCATATCTCTAGTAGTTTTTTAGAACGCCCAATAGTTGCATACTCTTTTTTTAGCTATTCACTTTTCCAAGGATGCCATTCCAACTGAAGATCATGCCCCCTTTACATAGAGTTTTCAGATTTTTCATGCTTTTGAACTGGGCGTGGAGTTTTTGTTAACTACATCTCTTCTAAGAGAATTTTTTATGTAAATATGGGTACTATGGCGTAGCTCGTTTATATTTCTAATATTAGAGAAACTATTTTACATTTTGAATATGTTATCTACATGCTATAACCTAAAGAATGAGAATATATTAAAGATTTGCCTTTCTTGTTTGTGTTATCTTTGTGTATTCAAGGTTATTTATCAAATTTGTGGATGATTATATTCTTATTCCATTAACAAAATTTCATTCATGATATTATTTTTCCCTTTTGAAAGATTGTTTGATTAAAAATAAAAAATCTTGTCTCTTGTATGAGAAATATCTAATATTACCTTAGGTTCCATATTCGCATGAGTTTGTGCTCCATTAAATTTCAATATATTTATTGTTCTGTTGTGTTCATTCAAAGCAAGAATTAAAATCCACTAGAAATATTTGGTGCAATAACCATTTCCATTTTTTCAAATTTATTTTTAAAACTCTTTTCTCATAGTCAAACCAATGTTTAAAAACAAGATCAATAAGAAGCAAAATTTCCATATGAGCTGGTAGTTTATCAGTTGCACTGAATTTAGTGAAAGGAATCCAATATTCTCTAGAGGTTCACCTCAATTCACCAAGGTCCTATAGTTTGGAGGTGATCTTATTGTATCATTATATTTCTACACATAATACTACAAACATCAAGACATGTGAAAAATCTATGTGATAAGAAATCTATAAGTTAATTTGGTCTACTTCTAGGGCGAGAGGATGTGCATAAAAAATGTGGTTCATCAAATCGATGAAGTATCAGACCATAAAGGTATAAAATAGCTTCAACCAGGATAAAATTTATTCATAGCTGGGCATTTTGATATGGGCCAAAGAGATATGTTGCTTTACTACAAAATGGGATTGCTCACCAACCTAGATGGGTAAGTCCTTAGAAATGTGCCATTCATTCCCAAAGGCCTCCTTCATGATATCATACCATGAATTCATCTTATTTTTGTATGTTGGAGAGAAATGATCGGGGCATGTGAACGCCTTGTAGTGATCTATGGGGGACTTGTGTTTTGGTGGGTATGCCCACTTCAATTCATTAGAGGTGTAGTCTGATACACTGATCTCATCAAATACCATTAATAAAAAAAAATACCCCCATAAAAACCTATGGCCTAGTATTTGATGGGTCTTATTGACATCCACTATGATTTTGTTGGAAAAATACATTGTGCAATAGTACTTTAGGCCCTCAATCACCTAATGGTAGATGTAGAGGTGAGCCATATTCACCTCTTTTCAATGATTGATATAATTGATCTTGGTGATGATGGTGCATGCGGCTACTCAGAGGGCATGATATTATAAGTTATTTATGTGTATGGTATGGCCCTACTTCTAGTACATGAATAACATTGTTCTTTTCTCTATTTCCTCTAAATCTTCCATGTCAATTTCCATGTCCATGCCAGAACATTGTAGTCCTAACACCTTTCTTATTCTCTTACGACTAATCTTTATGTTGTGACCATCAAAATAGATATAGTCCTCGTGATGCATGAGAGTAGAAATTTTACTGATTCCACTAATTTTCCAAAATATGAAAGGTTAAACAACAAGAATATCCCTGTAGAGTCCAAGGCATTAAAGATTTTAAGGTCATACACTAATTGATTTTTGGTGTTCTAACACTCAACCCAGTAGTCATTCTATAATTCGACCTCATTTCCTAGTTGACGATGGTTATAATTAAATATGGTACAAGATGTACTTTTGACACCCAATTTTTCATGTGTAGCACTATTTTTGGGTACTGCATCTCTTCTATCATCAATAGTGGGGCTAGAGGTACTTGTGCCTTCTTTGCCTAGCATGCCATCCTTGATTCTTTGCCTTCTATGCACTACCCTTTTTCTTCATGTGTTTTTTATTTAATCAGTATTACTTTTCCCAACACATGGTATTCCTCTTCTGGTATGGTTGGTAATGGATCACTTCTTAAGGCCATCTTCTTAGGCTGTACCACCCTCTATGGGACTCAAAGGTTGAGGCACGACCGTCTAATGTTCCCAATGGAATATGTGTTTGTAGTGTAGGTGACTTGGCTTTTCCTACTTCATTGCCTTTTAATGGTGGATGTCTAACTATGCAACCTATAGCTACTAGTTTTCTATGTTATATGTTAAGTTTTAAGGTTAGTTTGTGCTTGATTACTCAGTTAATATCCTTCTCAATAGATATGCATGAGAATTTGATGCTCTGAACTTGGACTTGCTCTGAAATTGGCTAGACTTAGTTCATTCTTCAGCTATGTAAAACTCAAATGAAAGCAAAGCTAAAGGTTAAAATGAGCTATTAAGTAATTTTGATAGGATTGAGGGGGTAACTTGCATATACTATGCCCCCTTCTTTTTGACCATCACTTCTCATAATTAATACAGTTGTAATGACCATCATTCTTTGACTGTCACTTCTCATCATAAATGCATTTAATGACATTATCATGTCACGATGTTGACACACTTATTACAACCACTTATTTTATATGAATGACACGTCTTATCCCATGATTTTATTTAGAGTGGAATCTAGTTGTTTAATTTTTTGAATATTCATACTATTGGCAGAAATCTCTTATCCTAAGAAAATTTTAACTTGCACGTCCATCCTTATTGTACTCAACATGAATACATGTATCACCTCTTACCCCACACTAAAAGAGTGTCATGGTCCTCCACAAAATTATAAGTAAAAAATAAAAAATACCCTTTTATAAAATAAACATTGCGCTTAACTAAGGCATCACTTTATTAAAAATAGGAAATCCTAACTAATGGCATAAGCCTTATTATTACAAAAATTATACTTTTAAGCAAAGAAATATAGCTATAGTCAGCTACCATTGTAATTTTAAGAAAAAAATTAGCCATACAATATTTATAAATGATAAGCATCAATAAGATGAATGCTATGAAAAATAAAAAGACCATCCCAATGAATATGAAATTTCCTAGAATAACACATGAACTTGGAGTCATAGAGCAAGACTTTCATTATATGGGTAAATGTCTTGTGCTTAATGTGTTGATCATGCCATTCCTTATATCTACATTTCTCTACATCTTGACTCTAATAAATAAGGAAATGGGCTTAATCTAATTACAATAGAGAATCCAAATTTGCTTTTAATGAGACTCCTAATTTAATTATTTAACACACATAATATGAAGATATGGTACCAATAATTCAACTGAAAGAAATGTTTTTATGCCATACACTAGATGGAATGGTGTATTCTTGTTAAGCCACTTATAAGTTGTTAGGTAAGCCCAAAGTACTATAGATAATCATCATCCTAGTGAGTGCATCCAATATTACAAATATTTATAAGTGTTGTGCCTAAAATTTTATTGAATGTTTTAGTAGTGCCATTGGCCTGGGGATGATACAGTGTTGTTTTGTGGTGGGTAATCATGAACTCAAAAAGTAGGATGCAGATAGTTTATTTAAGGAAATGTGTATTATGATCACTAGTAAAAATTAATGGGTAGTCGAAATGGGTTATGATATGTTCCCATATGAATTGGGTGGTGGTAGTGGTATTACAATCCCTTGTTGGCATGACCTAAGCCCAATGTGTAAGATAATAAATTACTATAATGATATAATGGGAACCTGTATGTCATCCAACTAGAGTGATGGGGCCAAAAATATCAATGGCCTATTTTTCAAATGGTTATTGTGATAGAATAGGATGTAATGGCATGGCATCCTGATGATTCAATTTTATGATGCACTGAAAAATATCAAAATTTTTAACATGCAATTTTGGTGTCTTGAAAAAGGGTAGGCCACCATAGTTTGACTAGCAGTACCTTACATGAAAAAGACTCACCAGTATAGTGTCCACCAACAATGCCTTCATAAACTTCTTAGAGTACTTTGGAGTGTTCATGTTTCATGACATAGTGTCAAAGAATTTCATCTCATCCAAGATTGTAGAGGTCCCCTCTAATGAGCTAAAATGATGAGGTGCAGATAGTGAGTTACTTTTTAACTTGTGGAGTTAGATAATTTGATATTGTGCTGGTATTTAATAAAGATACAATATCTTCTAACTCCTCAAGAACATGAGAAAGACATAATAATTGTACATTAGGTAGGTCATCCTCAATGGCATAAAGTGGTTCTCTAGAATCAATTCGGGAAAGATGGTCATCACCATAATTAGTTTTTATTGATTTGACCATGATAGAGAATTAAAATTATTAAAACAATACTATCCAATAGTAGATGCAACTATGCAACACAAGTTTATTTACTAGATATTTTAAAGCTTTATGGTTTGTATGGAATATAAAAGGAGTTGCCAATAGGTATTATCAAAATTTTCGTAAAGCATAAACTATTGAAAGTGTTTTATGCTTTGTGGTGGTGTAATTCCTCTCAACTGGAGTAAGTTTTCTACTAAAAACATAGATGGGATGATCAAGATGACCTTCACCTAGTTATGCAAAGACTACACCAATGACCATTCTAGAGGCATCAACATGGACATGAAATGGTTTTGTCTAATCATGAAACTAGAGAATCATGATAGTGACAAGTTTTTATTTTAAGGCCTCAAAGACTTCTTGGCAAGAGCGAGTCCAAATAAAGTGTTTGTTATGTTTCAAGATTTACTCCAAAGGTATAACAATCTTTGCATAACCTCAGATGAATTTCCAATAGTACTCAGTATGTCCTAGAAAGGTGCAAAGTGCACACTGAGTTGTTGGAATTGGTAGATGAAGAATGACGACTAATTTTTTAGGGTCGACCAAAAGTCAATCCTTATAGATAATATGACTAATAAAAACATTGAATGGTGTAGCAAAAAGACACTTCTTTAGATATAGTGATATTTGAAGCACTCGATAATGCTCAAGCATGAGATATAGATTAGAAAAATGGTCCTTTACCAATCCATACACTATCCATTCATCTAAGTAAACTTGAATAAATTTATGGATGAAGTCTTTAAAGGCCTCAATAACTATACAAGAAAATACAACATGTGCGTTCTTCAACCCAAAAGGCATGATGGTATATGGAAAAAATCCCCATTCGGTAGAAAATATAGTCTTAGGTTGATTTTCCTTGATGATTTGGAGTTGATGGTACCTAGATAATCCATCAGTGAAAGTGTAAATTTCACACCCAGTGATGCCTTCAAGGATTTCTTCTATGAATGGTGTTAGGAAGGGATCAATATGAAAGATACATTATGTGGTAATCAACACAAATCCTAATGTGCCCATATTTTTTATAGTTATGACCATGGGACTGACCCAATTGGAATCCTCAATTAGGGTTATCACTCCAACATGCAACATAATATCAATTTATTCCTTCACGTGTGTACATAAATTTGGATTCATCTTATATGGCTATTTCCTGGCTAGTCGAGCACCGTCAACAAGTTTGATATGTATTTTACCCAATGATGGATGAACACCTTTCATGTCACTATAACATCTTGGAAAGACATCTTGGTATTATCTTAAAAAATCAGATATTATTGAAACTTCTATGTTAATGTAGTAGTTTCTCATAATAGCTATTTTTGGTCTTTCTCTATGCCAATGTTGCATTGAATAGTTTGAAGAGGTTCTGAGTGTGGGTAGTCTATATCAAGACCAATATCACAAATAGTTTAGGTGCCATAGTCTATAGGGATATCCAAATGATTTACCAATGGGTCAGGTGGGTCGAACCCTTCACCTTCATCCATATAAAACACTAGTTTTTGCTTCCTTAGGCAAATCTATTCTTAGCGTTCTTGATCAAAGATAGGGTCTAGTGCATTGATAGTTTGTTCAAATGGATCATTAAAGATAAATAAACCTTATTTTGGGACATAAGGTATATATTATTGGTGATATTTAATGGGATTAGGGTGACAAATAACTACTTTGTGTATAGCTTGGAGTGTGAGGTGCAAATCCATTCTTGGAGATGAGTAAGATAATGTTGAGTTCATGTTCTCTTTCAATAGATGCCAAAAATGGGTACCCATATATCGCTATTCATGAACATACCATGCTATAGGCTAAGTTCATAAGGTGCCATAAAAAGCATGCACCCATAGGTACTCTGGCAAGAAAGACTCTTCAGCCCTCCACATGGATTCAAAAGCTTCTATGTGTGGTTTTGGTGCTTGCACTATGCCATAACTTATTTTACCCTAGACTCAGTTGTCACAATGAAACTGGTGATGTAAAGTAGAGTGTACTTGATCCTAATGGAGAATTTGTTCATTATGGGTTTGCCACCACCTTATAGCTATGCCATAAAAAATGTGGACCAATGAATGTATATGATCATTATCAGAGTTATAAAAGTCTTTAAGTTGTTGGATGAAGGCACAAACTTCCATTTGCTTATGAAATCGAGGGGCATCATTAAGTATTTATAACAGTGCATCCATAATTGGTCATCTCATTATTTTTCTAGTAACAAGGTGAAAAAAGATGTGGAATTTATAATACTAGCACAAAATGTTCTTATAACTACCAATGACACTGCATACTCTTTTAGTGAGGTTATAGTCATCGTGTGCCCAAAAATTACAAACATTACTTGTAGTACCAAAAAGGGATTGAGTGTCTATCCATTATAGGATGCCATCAGGAGTGGGATCATGATGCTCACCATCTCTGGTTGTGATGTTATATATGTGGTTAATATCTTCTTATAAATTAATAATTTTTACGTATGGGGGCCTATATGTTTGATCCAATGGAATAACGATGTGTTGATATGTATTTTAAAAATTGATGTAGTAATTTTTGAAGCTTAAGTCTGTATTGTTTGCATACCACCAAGGTTAACCCAATATATTTGGAAAATCATTTGCTTTAACTAACTCAAGAACTTCAAAATCAGCTTTGAAAGGTACTCCAAGGATATCGACCATTATATTCTTAATGATGCCAATTGGTAGAGCCTAGGTTTATCAGCCATAAACAACATGCATGGTGATGATTGTAATGTTGGGATATCTAATTTTCACCATGCATCATTTGTGAGGACATTAACCTCAGTTCTACTATCAACCAAGATATCTCAAATTACCCAACTGTTGATGGCAACATTCACCAGTATTTCCTTACCCTCTTGAGGGCTAGGAGGAAAATGAGTATCTTATCAATGAGCATGAATTAATTGACTATATTTAGTTGGATAAGGTAATTGAGGTTGAGTGTCAACTGGTGTTTGTACCTGATTTTTAATCCAATTACTCAATTATGAGATAATGTCTTCATCCAACATAAATTTTCAAAGCTCTTAAAAATTGTCTTGTACTATGTTTTAAGGTTTTATGGCTTTATGTAGACCAACATATTGTGTTACTTCTTGGTCCTTAAGAAATTGAATTTTCCCCTTATAGTTCTTGTAACAATGTCATAGTATCACAAAGCACATCCTTCTATTGCTGGGTATTAGGATACTTCCTTGTATGAGGCTCTTCATGCTATATCTTCTCAATAGGAGGAATATATGTAGACTAAGATTGTCGACTGCTACATGTAGTGATATTAAAATATTGATATATTAGAGTGATAAAGCACAATTTTTAATGAGGTTTCTCAATGTGAATCATACCAATACCCTTTTCATTTCTTTCCTTAGTGATGGACGTGTATAGGTTCAAAAATTATTCTAGCTAATGCTCCTTTTTACAAAAAGCACATGTTGGATAGACTGGACAATCTCAATGATAATGATGTGGAGATCCACAAGTATAAAAAAATTTAGGTGGGAAAAGGCCACCTCCTCATCCTCATTCTATCCTCACCCATGATATCCACCATTATCTTGATTACTGGAAACAAAGGTTTGGCAGGTACCACGCATGCATTCCTCATGTATATCACTAATTAGTCAGCAATCATTTGTTGCATGGGTGTAGGCATCACATATATTATAATATTTAGAAACTTTATAATGTGTAGCCTACTATAAGAGAGGATAAGAGTGTACATCATGTTCTTAGTGGTAAATTTCACATGACTACTTTAATACAATGCAGATGTTTTTGCATGGGTAATTACTTTTATTATGACTTTTAGACTTATAATCGATACACCAAAGACCATTACGAGTGTTGTACACATTATTTTCAATCAGATTATCTAATTTTGATGCCATTGAAGCTATTTGAGATTCCATAAAAGGATTGATTATAGTTTAAATGTTACCAACAAATTCAGCATATAGGATAACTTCCAAAGCTTCATGCGAGATGGTAATGGTCCTTTGAGAAAACATTCATCTAAAGGGAAAAACAAACCTCCCAAAAACCATTGAGCATGCTGAGAAACATTAATTTATAATGAAATATTTGACAAAAGTGTTTTTAATCATGCATCATACTCTTATACACTCTTAGTGAGCTTTTGTTTTATATCTTTCAGCACGACAATACTTTGTTACTCAAATTTGGTAATAGCAAATTCCTAAAGAAATGCCATCTTATGTTGATCATAGTTAATTAATGCTTGTTGAGGGTCAAACTTCCTATACCACTTATGCACCCTCTCTAAAAGCGTGGTTATGAATTTTGTGGCCTTTTTTTCAGAATAAGTTATGTCTCACACCCTTCAAATGAGTTCACACTTGTGAACATGCTCTACAACATTCTCTATGCCCCAATATTTAGGTAGATGAAGTGTCATTTCATAATATATCATTGGTGTTTGAGGTACTTATGCTGGTGGCTATTGAGAACCCCTAGATCCTACTCCTTGAGGGGGAAGTCCACCACTTCCCCCTGTACCACTTCCTAGTCTACCTCCAACACCTCCAACAACACCCATGATGTGAGGCACAATATCCAACTGATTAATAATACTTAGACCTGTACTCTTCCTAATATGAATACCAGATCCACTAGGCATACCAAGTTGGGCCATGAAATTCCATTGAAGAGGAATAGAAAGTGTTAGTACAATATGAGTTAAAATTGGCTCAACTATAATTTCCCTTATAGGATCAGTTTCTAATTATACACTATCTATATCCCAATTATGTATACATAATTTATCTAATTCAAAAGCACAAGCATGCACTATAGTTGGGGAACTTGGGTGGTTCAAAAGTGGTTCTTCAGTCTTTTCTGTCCAGCTAGTTTCTCTTTTATATGATAAAATTGGCATTGGGAATAGTTCAAAAGTGATTGAGTCCTCCTTGTGTCTTTCTACTTCCTTACGGATCCTAACAAGACTTCTTGAATTATCCTATTCCCTTCTTATGTCGCTTCCACCTATGATCCTCTACTAGCTTCATCATATTTTTGCTTTCATAATGCCCATTGATTGGATACCATTCCAAACCAAAAATTCTTTACGAACACCTCTACATTCCCCTTCTAACTATGTGGCTCATGCAATGATGGATATATCCCTCCATTGGTAGAGTCTCTAGTCCACAATCAATACATAACTTATTTACCTCTAGTGGGAAATGTCTAATATATTGACCATGTGGTTCTCTAAGAAATTAGAACTTGGATTCTTTAGGATAAGAGTAAGTGGTTACAATATACTCCAAGATGTAGCTATTCAACACTCCTCTCCACCATATATTAATAACACATGTCTACAGTGTTCCTAGTCATGCCAAATCCCTTTGACATTATATCATCCAAGCTTGTTTCCTCCCAAAATTTTTGGATCAACCTTGAGCATATGTAGAGAGCCAATCATGTAAATGAATAGAGATTTTGACAAATAAGGTTTCATATAATGAGCTATAGAGATGTTGTTAAACTCATACACGTGCAAAAATTATTGGTTCAAGATAAGGAGCCAAAAAATTATCCTCAACCTTGGTAATCCATTGTTCAATACTTTCAAGGGATAAACATTCAAGCATCTTTCATTACCATGTAGCAAGCGCTATGGGTCCCAGCAATAGAACCAAAATGTTGGGTTAATTCTCTTTATCATGTTTTTATTTAGGCACTAAATTATAGTCCCAATAAGCTTACCCACTAGCCTTTCACACAAGACTTAAGGTCTTGCACACTCACTCAAAGCACACAACAAGAGATCAGTTCCTATGGGTTATGTTGCTCAGTACTACACTAGTCATAAATTTGAGTTTATTCATATATCTGATTAGAAATTACACAAAAAAATAAATATACAAGTATAGACCTTGATTCATAATCACAACAACCAAGAACATGAAGATTAATGCCATGAAGTTTAAAGGGTTGTCTATGCAAAATCATATAATGGATGTTCTATAAATATCATAATGAATGATAAGCCATAAATTAGTTAATTCAAACCCATTGTTAATACTTAACTATCAGTTACCTGAAACATAACACTTGAACTAATTGTAATATCTATAATTCTATATTATAGAGTCACTATATGTTATCCATTATCAGTCACCTTATCTATAATTCCACACAAGGGTGTTTATACATTTTGCCTTGACTAATTAGTTATATAATAAATGAAAAATGGGTGATTGGCCAATGCTCTCTTAGTAGACTAAGAGTCATGATAATATTTTACTTATTTTTTCCTAAAGACTTGGGCCTTCACACCCACTATATTCTTGTTCGATCCTAGATCCTTGTTACCAAATGTCCTTTTCATGGGCTAGTGTGAAACTCATGATGATTAAAGTCTAGATTATCCTTGAGAACCACTCCTCAATCATCTCTTGCTTCCCTTACACTCCCCAAAACTTTCATTACTATTATGAGTCGTATGATCTTATGTTCTCCGTAATTATGTTCCATCTTTGACTAGGTCTTCTTGCACTATTATCATCCATGCCTTTGTCCTCTAGTGCCTCACTCATTCTACACCATGATCTTCCTATACCATGCTAGTTATATGTCATGGCCTTCTTACGCCATGTTCCTCTCGTACCATATTGGTTCCATGATAAAAATCCAAAATACTTAGTCAAAATTTGGGGTCCAAATTTTTTCATTGAAGTAATTAGAAACTAGTGCATGACTTGGACTAGGTAGAACATCTAGGGATACTAATTTTGTTTGCTTCCATGTCAATCTTTCATAAAAAACTTCAAAGGAAGGCCATTTGAATTTTTCACCTAATATATCCATCATGGTATAAAATGTAGAGGCAAATATAGTATAATAACCTTTCAATTTACATAAAATCATGAAAATGCACTCCTTATCACTTTTATCCTTGTCACCAGCTTTCAACTATGATCTAAAAAAATTGAATTTTGATAGAAATTCATTTATGGATGGAAAATCCAAATGGGAAAGAACACTCAATTTTTCATTTAATTACACCAATTTTAATTCATTCACTTTTTAGGGTTGCTCCTTTGAGGGGTTTTTAAACATGTATGATTTTTTGATAATATATCAAGAAATTTATAATAGATTTCTTAATGTGATTGCTAAGTGGTGACAAAATAAGGAAGTGAGTAAGACCTTATACTTGATTTATATCTAGAAATAACTCTTTTAAATTTACTACCATGATTGACATGTCTAGGTCGACCTAATAGAGACGTACCAATTTGATAAATAACTACTAATTATTCTTGGACATTATCGGTAATGATAGTCCCTAGTCACAAACTATACTTGTCTAATAGTTTGAAGTACTATCTTGGTAGTGAAATCGTTGATTTGGGACATGGCAACCATCTGCTTAAAATTATGGAAGGTTATTGTAGATAATAATGTCATCTTAAATTTTTATATTGGTAAATTGGGTTAGCTAAGAAAAAAATTGGGTCAGTCGATAGGGGAAAGTGTACACATGAGTCAAATGTATACACACAAGTTTGAGTATATCAAAACGTGTCAAAATTAATGTTTCCATGCATCTTATACAAAATTTATGTGTTTTTAATTGGCTAGCTAGGTGGGTGATCATACCAATATGGATTTGGTTAATGATAAGGGCTAATAATTATCTTCAAAAAATCCATACACTTCTATATTATGTCATGGTCCATGATAGAAATAATCTTTGGAAGAATTATTAGAATTTAGACTTTATTCAATTCTTAAAGTATTTGGAAGAATTTGGCCACCACAATGGTGGGTTTTACTTAAACCAATGTGATATTTTACCGATACTTTATTTTATGTTTTTAAGGGATTTGTGGTTGAGGTTTGATGTATCAAGACATAACATTGCCTATAATAAACATAGCTATTGAATTGTACATTTGGCCACACACTTGAATTTTTAAGCTAGGATAATGGACTTGGGTAAGTATAAGTTTGATACTGTATTCAAAACTTGAGAAGATAATTTTATTTATCTTTTTTATTTTTTTAGAGAGAATTTGGGAGTTTTCATAGTAAAAAATTAGGTATAAGGAAATAAAAAACACATGTTTTTCTATATTACATGACCTTTCTTTTATTTTCTTGTACAAAAGTTCAATTGATTTTGTTTGTAATTGTGCTTATAAGTTGATGTTATATTGATTGTATTAAATTAATCTTGATTAGTCTACTTTTGTTTTTTAATCTTTGTAATGCACTGATATTTACATTATTTTAGGCTTGGCTAATAAGAGCATTATGCATTACAAGGTTACACTTATCCTTAGTTTTATTTCTTGTATAAAATTTAATATGGAAATAGATATCCTAGAAAGAAAAGACATGTTCTTGAATTTGAATGTATAGTTATTGAAGACTATAAAGCAAACATAAAGTTAGGACATTAACGCTTTTCTAGTGTAATAACATATTTTTAGAGATCATATGTTTAAGTATAATTTCAATGATTTCTTATTTGATACATTTGGTGTTTTATTATATTTATACTATAATTTTATTTAATTTCAAGATGACATAATAAAAATTTTCTTGAATTACCTAGATAGAGGAAATCCAGATGCATTGAAATTAGAATTAGATCTTGATACCTTTACACTTTGCATATAATTAATGATACTGCAATGTATTTTTAAAAAATGAAACTTTTTACAACAACTAGTTCAAATGAGAATGAAATTGGATTGTAGACTGACAATTTTTTCATACATTAATGATTTATTTATTTTGTGATTAATGCAATCTAAATAATAAAAAAACTTTGAATATAAAAGGATAGATTTACAACACATTTAATAAATTTATAATTGATAAGACAATGAAGAATAAACCCACTTATCTATTATTTTTATTTTTATTGCTCATTGTACTTGCCATAGTCTCTAAAATTGATTTATTTTTTCTCAAAAACTACTAAGATTAATAAATATGACGTAAAAACTTATGTAAATGCTAGCAACAAAGCTCATACCTTATGGTGACCAGTACTATCTAGGTTATGTTATTACTGTCTCAGTTGACTATATAAGTTTGTGTCACCGAAGATTTGTTTGCTTGAATTGTAGATGACTTCTGTATTACGCTTGCCCTTGGTCCTATTCATTGATCCTTGTTTTTCTTTTCCTTCATTTGAAACCATAATTCTACTTTCAACACAAAATGACTTGGAAAAAGGGGTTAAAAAGATGGGTTGGACAACCATAAACACTCCCCATTTAGTGACTAATATTTACCTTCATTCTAATAATCCAAACAGGTCACATACCACATGTATTTATCCCACCTAGGTGTGTGCATGAAGCATCATGATAATGTTAGAATGTAATGCAATGTTTAGATTTTTATTATTGACAACATATAAATTTGACCTGCATTTATATTCAAATTAGTTTTAGGGTTTCTCTTTTGAGGGATTTTTAAACATGTATGATTTTTTGATAATATATCAAGAGATTTATAGTAGATTTCTTAATGTGATTACCAAGTAATGACTAAGTGAGCAAGTGAGTATGACCTTATACTTGATTTGTATTTAGAGAGAACTCTTTGATATTTATTACCGTGACTGACATGTGAAACATGTATAAGTTGACCTAATAGAGACATAATAATTTGATAAATATATACTAAGTGTTTATGGACATTACCAGTAGAGGCAGTCCCTAACAACAAACTATAATTGTCTGATAATTTGTAGTACTATCATGGGAGTGAAATTAATGATTTGGGACATGACAATCATCTGCTTAGAATAAAGGAAGATTATTTTAGATAATAAGGTGATCTTGAATATGTATATTGGTAAATTGGGTTGCCAATAAAATATTAGGTTAATGGATAGGGGAAAGTGTGCACAAGAGTTAAACATATACACACAAGTTTGAGTATATAAAAACATGTCAAAATTGATGTTTCCATGTGTCTTATACAAAATTTATATGTCTATAATTGGCTAGATAGATGGGTGACCAAGCCAATATGGATTTAGTCAATTATAAGGGCTAACAATTGTCTTCAAAAAATACATACACTTCTATATTATGTCATGTTTCACAATACAAATTGTGTACCAAAATTTGGATTCAATCTATATTATCAAAATGACAATAAAATACAAAATCTTGATAAACACCAATAGGAAAGGATAGAGAAGATAAACCAAAACCCGTATAACATTCTTACCATGCTCTTAACCTTCTCATGCTTCCATTCCAGGATTTGAATGCATGTGATTAGACTCAAATTGACAAAGTGATAGATTAATGTTGGATGCTTGATAATGGATGCTTGATGATTGATTATGGTTATGCAATAGGATTTATAGAATTATTTTGGCATGGTTTCCCTACAAATTTTATAGATGGTTTGATAGGGGAGGGAGAGGTTGGTTTTATAGGCAAATGGGGGGAAGATCTATGGTCCAAATTTAAATTTGGGTCATCAAGATCTATGGTTGAGGAATTTCCATGGAAGTTTTAATTCTATGGAAATCTCTAGAATAAGAGAATTCTACAGAAAGTGGGCTAAATTGGAGAGATTTCTATAATCTTCCAATACTAGAAATCTCCCCATAGGGTTTAGGGATTTAGGGAAGGCTAGTATAGGGTGGTGGGTAGGTAGTTGGAATATTTTTGAATTTAAAATTGGTTAGTGGGATTAGGGAGTAGGTTAGTAGGTGGTTAGGTGGGGTTATGGGAATTAAAAATTCCCATATAATAGATAAACATGATTAGGTTAGGATAATGGGAGATTAGGGAAAATTAATAAAAATATGGGATGCATAAGATTAGTCAATGTAGATTAATGGAAGGGGATATTAGATTAATGAAATAGGAATGGGATAAATTAGTGGGATAAAATAGGATAAGCGAAATTAGTGTTGACTAATAGGAATATTAGTCAGTTATAATGAATTAAGAGATTTTAGGTGCATACATTTTGCCCCTCTTTAAAAGAGTGTTGCAAGTGGGATGAAGTGGAAGGAGTAATGGTCTTTCAAAGAAAAACCATGTCATGGATGAATGTTAGTAGATGATGATAGGGGTTATGATGCCCCCTCAAGGGGACATGTAGGGAAGAATGATCCGAATGGACACTCAAAATAAAAATAATATGTGGGATGAGATGGATAGGCAAGGGGATGGGATGTTAGATGTGAGATAGAATATGAGTGATTTGACTTGAGAAATGAGATACAATTTGGTAACGATGCCCCTAGCAAGGACACATACAAGAGGAATAGAGATGATGGGTTTTATGATTATAAACACATCCCAAGGGGGAATAAACTGCAACAAGATGATGATAGGATTAAAAGGCTACAAGATTTAGATGTATCCCAAGTAAGGAAGCATGCAAGGGAGAGTTGTTGGACAAAATAAGATTGATGATTTGATAAGATTAAAGATGGGTGTATCTCAAAGCTAAATCGATCAAGATGATGTAATAAATGATTGATATGATTGAGTGACTAAAATGATTGATATGATGCCCCTAGAAAAGACACATGCTAGGGAGAGAGAGGAAATAGTGGCCGAGCTATCCTTGGGCACTGAAAAATGACCAAGTGCTACCTACATAGTCTGAAAAGACCTCAAGATGATGTAGTTCTGGCTAGTAAATGATGATGATGAGGATTATTAGGGTCGTTGGTGATTGAAGGATATGATTTAGATGATGAGATAAGGATGAAATATTGAATGTTATTTAGATGGGTTGTGGTGGAGAAGGATGATGAGATGCTCAAGCCATCACAAATGTCATAAAGCTCTTCATAGTCTAAGTAATCTAATAAATATAGCACTTGACAATATCCCCCATGATATAAGGATGACCAAGGGGACATTATGACAAAGTGCATAGGTAAATAATGAAATCTACATCCTTGAGGGCACTTTTGGTGTCCTCTAACATCCTCATTCATTACCCAATAGACAAAAAGAGATATGATGCAAATAAAAACATAAGACAATAAAGATATATACATGAAAAAAAAACAAACAAAACAAATAACACACACACAAGTGTCTATAAGTAGTGCCATAATGTCTTGCCTAATGATTGGATCAGTGATTAGGTGATGGATTGGATGATCATGATGTGATTGTGGACTTAGGATGGATGTGGATTTGGATAGAATGATCTGGATTAGGATTAGGATGTTGCCCATAGTGTAGGATGGAATGATGGAGGATGGGAAAAGGTCTTTGATTACTGATTTGGTCTTAAAATTAGATCAAAAAGTGGTCAAGGATGGTGATTAGACAAGTGATGACCAAGGGTTACCAATAGACAAGGCCCTGCAAGGATCCAATCTAGTAAGGAGATAAGAGATGATGATGGGATCAAATACCTTTCATGCTAGCAAAAGTAATTGGATGGGTGATAGACATGAAGAGGAAATGATAAGGATGGTGAAGGGATCAAGTACCTTCCATATTGGAAAAGGGTAATTGGATGGGTGCCAGGTATGAAAAGGCCTTGATAGGAAGTGATGGGTGCGAGATTAAAATCTTAATAAGGTGATGTGTGCCAATAATCCTTAGCCAAAATGATGATGAAATGATGGTTGACCACTTAGATTGGGTCCCAAGACCAAAGATAGTGTTTGAGGATGATAACTAGGATGATATGAGATGGATAGAGATATATGTGACTAGGGGATTAAGCATAAGAAAAGACATAATGAACAATATTTTTTGGCTTTTTGTAAGTTTTATGATTTTTAGGGTTTTTGACATATTTCAATTTTTAGGAATTTTTGGAATATGTATGTACATTATACAAATGGGGTTACTAGCAAAGGGAATACTAAGCCTAAAAACCAAGAGAAGGATGGAGGGATGATGGATGGGATGACAAAAGGTGAAGATGATGGTGACCAAGGATGAATGAACTAGGGATAACCAATGACCACATCATGAAAGAACCAAATGGTTATTTGCCCAAGTGTACATTGGAAGATATGCCAAGATGGTTTTAGGATGGTTATCAAGAAATATTCCACTTCCTTATGAAGGTCAAGATGGGAAGGGAGTAGAGCTAAGACGCATGGTATGATGGTGGATGATGGGTCAAGCAATATAAACAAGGTGGACAAGGGATGTGACAAGGGATATGAAATGGATGGATTTGCCCCCAAGTATTGATGAATAATGTGGACAATAGATTATTCTACCACGATGCTAAAAACTAGTTTTCATCATGGTACTTTCCCAAGGCACCAAAAGACTAGTTTTCACCATTGGATGAATGATTTTTTTTGACATTTTTTTTAACTTTTTCACTTTTTACTGGGCATCTTAATTTATTAGTTGATGGGTGAGATGTAAGATGTGAATGCTGAATGGATTATTTAGCCAACACCTATTTTAGGGATGTGTAATGGTAGGATCATGTTGTCATTACTTCTTGATGTATTAGGATTTGTGTGACATTTGATGATGCTTGACTGGAACCCCTCTAGATATCTAGACTAGGTGTCTTTGTTGCCCCTAGGAGAGACAATGTTGTCTGGGTCAGTAATGTGAGGTATGGAGTGGATCATATCTTGATGGGTATGCATGGGACTTGAATGGATGATATGATTGGGATAAGATGGTGTGATGGGTGATGGAAGATTAGGACTAGAAATCCCATACATCATTGGAGGTATGAGACATGCTTCATTTGATTGGTGCCAGGTGATAAAAGAATGTTAGAGATTTATGACACTTTGACTTTGGGTCTCATATTTGATATGATTATTTAATGGATGATCAGTTGTGCTCTTGACATTATTTGAATTTTGATCTCCCTTTGGTATCTAATTTTTGGCTTCACTAGGGGAGATTGATCTTTGACTTGATATACAATGATTATTATGACTTTGATAGTCTCCCAGTTCCAGATATTAGGATTCACTAGAAGAATACATTTTTGGATAAGGCCAATGATGTGAATCTTCTCTATTTTAACTGATGGGATCAAAGATTACTTGATTATGATTTATTACTTTTAGAATATTATCTTGGACCTTTGGATTTGTGGCACATATTATATTGCTTGAGAAAGGGTCCAACGATGCATGCTTTTGATCATCCATATGGAGAGATGTGATTAAATGGTCATCAATGGGAAGAAAGAGGTCCATGATGGATAAAGATGGTGGTGAGGGCATGATGGGGTCAATGAGTGGTGATGGGGTAGCATAATCTTCATAGGGGTTCCTAAGAGACTTGGTTTTGACATTGGAGAAAATCTCCTCAAGATCAGCAAAAGGATCATTAATACTAGCTATAATAGACACATCTAAAGGAGAATTAGACTTGATCTAACAATATTTGATGGATAAAGCTTGTAATAACTCATTTATGATGTCATCATCAAAAGATATTCCTAGTAAGGAATCAGAGGTTTCTAGATTATAGGTATCCTCTAAAAGATAGTCATTATCATCATCAATGAGGGATGACATTTTTGATGAGGAATTTGATTTGGATATAGGTCTTGAACATGATCCTTTAGAACATAAGACCTCAGATGTTGACTTTGAAGCTGACTCTAATGCACAAGATATAATGATGCTATTTGTATATGTATTTTCTGCTATTGACCTCTCGTCGTGGGGTATTTGATGTGATGGGTGAGATGAAAATGATGGTTGATTGATAGGTTTGAAAATGATAGGATCATAGAGGGACTTATGAGAGATGGGTGAACTAGGCTCATGAGGAATGGACTCAGATTTTATAGAGGATTGGTTGGAGATGGGAGTGGTGTCTTAACCTTGGCTTGTAAGGGGAGGATCTTGATCATGATTGGGAAGGGAATCTTGGCATTCCTCTTTTTATTCACCTAGGGATATGGATGCATCTGGTTCATCCTCTATTACTATATAACCATGATCAATGAGGTCCTAGACAAAGTTTTGAAAACGTCAACATCTATTAATAGTATGCCTCCAAGTTTGATGGTATGGACAATATTGGTTTACATTATACCAAGAGGGCATAGGCTTAGTAGGATCAAGATGTATAATGGGTGGATAGATCATCATATTAGCAGTGATAAGTTATTTAAAAAGGGATTACAATGATATGGGAAGGGGAGTATAAGGACCCACTTCACATTGTGGCTTAGATGTGGAAGTATTGGACTTATGATCAGATGGTTGTGGATATAATTGGGTGGATGGATTCAAGGTGGCCAAGATTGGATTCCATTTACTAGTATGGGAATGGATAGATGATGGTTTATGATGAGTGGATGGAGGGTTGCTATAGGATTCACATGATGGGGCTTGAATGGGAGGTGCAATGAGATGAAGGGGATCAACACCTTCAAGAAGGGGTACACCCATCATAATGAGTCATAAAAGGATCTAATCCTTGTTGTCATGTATGTATTGGTCAATGAAGGTAGGTTTTACTTCCATGGTGATGGTTGATAGAAGATTGATGATGTCGATAGGATAAAGATTGGATAAGGTTCTTGAATAAAATAGATCAAAAGGATCGAACTAGTATGATAGGTAATGATGGAGATGAGATAGACTATTAAGGATTATGATAACTGGGATGATATGAGATGGATAGAGATATATGAAACTATGGGATTAAGCATAAGACAAGACATAATGAACTATAGTTTTTGAATTTTTGCAAGTTTTATGATTTTTAGGGTTTTTGATGTATTTCAATTTTTAGGAATTTTTGGAATATGTATGTACACTATACAAATGGGTTACTAGAAAAGGGAATACCAAGCCTAAAAACCAAGAGAAGGATGGAGGGATGATGGATGGGATGATAAAGGGTGAAGATGATGGCGACCAAGGATGAATGAACTAGGGATAACCAATGACCACATCATGAAAGAACCAAATGGTTATTTGCCCAAGTGTCCATTGGAGGATATGATAAGATGGTTTTAGGATGGTTATCAAGATATCTTCCACTTCTTTATGAAGGTCAAGATGGGAAGGGAGAAGAGCTAAGATACTTGGTATGATGGTGGATGATGGGTTGAGGAATATAAATAAGGTAGACAAAGGATATGAAATGGATGGATTTTCCCCCAAGTGTTGAGGAACAATGTGGATAATAGATTATTCTACCATGATGTTAGAAACTAGTTTTCATCATGGTACTTTCCCAAGGCACCAGAAGACTGGTTTTCACCATTGGATGAATGATTTTTTTTAACATTTTACTAGGCATCTCAATTTATTAGTTGGTGAGCAAGATGCAAGGTGTGAACATTGAATGGATTATTTAGACAACACATATTATAGGGATGTGTGATGGTAGGATCATGTTGTCATTACTGCTAAATGTATTAGGGTATGTGTGACCTGTGATGATGCTCTAGATATCTGACCAAGTGTATTCATTTCCCCGAAGAAAGACAATCCTATCTGGGTCAGTAATGTGAGGTATAGAGTCGATCATATCTTGATGGGTATGTATGGGACTTGAATAGATGATAGGATTGGGATATGATGGTGTGATGGGTGATGAAAAATTAGGACTATCAATTGCATACATTGTTGGAGGTGTGAGACATGCTTCATTTGATTGGTGCCAGGTGATAAAAGAATGCAAGAGATCTAAGACACTTTGACTTTGGGGCTTATCTTTGATCTGATTATTTGATGGATGATTAGCCATGCTCTTGACATTATTTGAATTTTGATCACCCTTTGGTACCTAATTTTTGGCTTCACTAGAGGATATTGATCTTTGACTTGATATACAATGATTATTATGACTTCGATAGTCTCCTAGTGCCAGATATCAGGCTTCACTAGAAGAAGACATTTTTGGATAAGGCCAATGATGTGACTCTTATATTTTAACTGATAAGTTCAAAGATTACTTGATTATGATTTATGAATTTTGGAATATTGTATTATATCTTTGGATTTGTGGCACATATTATATTGCTCAAGAAAGGGTCTAATGATGCATGCTCTTGTTCATCCTTATGGAGAGAAGTGATTAAATGTTCATCAATGGGAAGAAAGGGGTCCATGATGGATGAAGATGGTGGTGAGGGCATGATGGGGTCAATGAGTGGTGATGGGGTAACATAGTTTTCATAGGGGTTCCTAGGAGACCTAGTTTTGACATTAGAGAAAATATCCTCAAGATTAACAAAAGGATCATTAGGACTAGCTATAATAGATGCATCTAAAGGAGAATCAGACTCACTGTGATAATCTTTGATGGATAAAGCTTGCAAGAACTCATTTATGATGTCATCATCAAAAGATATGCCTGGTAAGGAATTGGAGGTATCTAGATTATAGGTATCCTCTAAAATACAGGCAATATCATTAGTAATGAGGGATGACATTTTTTATGAGGAATCTAATTTAGATATAGGTGTTGAATATGATCCTTCAGAAGATAAGACCTCAAATGCTGAATTTGATGCACAATATATAATGCTATTATCTGTAGATGCATTATCCATTATTGACCTCTCATCATGGTGTATTCGATGTGATGGGTGAGATGGAAATGATGATTGAATGACATGTTTGACAATGATAGGCTCATGGAGGGACTTATGAGAGATGGGTGGACTAGGCTCATGGGGAATGGACTTGGATTTTATAGAAGATGGCTAGAGATGGGAGTGGAGTCTTGACCTTGGCTTGGAAGGGGATGATCTTGATCATGATTGGGAAGGGAATCTTGGCATTCTTTTTTTTGTTCACCCAGGGATGTGGATGCATCTGGTTCATCCTCTATTACTATATCACCATGGTCATTGAGGTCTTGGACAAAGTTTTGAAAAGGTTGACATTGATTAATAGTATGCCCCCAATTTTGATTGTATGAATAATATTGGCTTGAGTTATACCAAGAGGGCATAGGATTAGTAGGATCAAGATTTTGGATGGGTAGATAGGCCATCATATTAGCTGTGATAAGTTGTTTGAAAAGGGATTCCAATGATATGGGAAGGGGAGTATAAGGAACCACTTCATGTTGTGGCTTAAACATGGAAGCATTGGAATTATGATCAGATGGTTATGGATATAATTAGGTGGATGGATTTGAGGTAGCCAAGATTGGATTCCCTTTGCTAGTATGAGAATGGATAGATGATGGCTTATGATGAGTGGACAAAGGGTTGGTACAAGATTCACTTAATGGGGCTTAGATGGGAGGTGCAATGAGATAAAGGGGATCAACACCTTCGAGAAGTGGTACACCCATCATAATGAGTCATAAAATATCTCATCCTTGTTGTCATGTATATATTGGTCAATGAAGGTAGGGTCTAGGTCCATGGCAATGGTTGATAGTTTATGGATGATGTTGAAAAGACTGAACTAGTATGATAGGTAATGATGGAGATGAGATAGACTATTAAGGATTATGATCAAATGTCAGACCACTAGTGTAATAGGTGATAACAACTTATCAACAATGTCTAATTATCAAACTATCAAAAAGGATTGGGGATATGATGGGTGCCTAGATTCAAATTAGTAAGAGGATGATATGATGGGTGCTAGTAATAATAAGGCATTACGATTGGACTAGATTAGATTGATGGGTTTGCTAGATTGAGACTGACAAGGTGACAAGATGATAACAAACTATTGATTATGATATGATATTTGAACAAGTGAAATAGGATGATAGGATGGTGATAAAATGATAGAATGATTAGGGGATTAAGAAGATAAAATGATATGGATGATAGGGCTAGCTCAAAACCTTAGACCAATTTGCTCAAGATGGGATGGGGTAAGATTAGGTGATTAGGATAATGGAATAAAGATAGGTGGGATAATAGATGATGATGAGATGATAAAGGGGTAATGAATGGTGGATGGTTTAGACTTGTATGTGACCAAAAATACAACTAGGATAGGATGAGGTGATGACTAGATGGGTGATGAACGCAAGGTCAAGACTAGTGATCAGGTATGGATTTAAGATAAGATGTGGATGATGAGGTATAATTAGGATCTGATTAGGGGATGAATAATGAAATATGGGTCTAGTGATAATATGTGACTAAAATGATGTACAAGAGAGTGAATTATGTACAAGAAGGTAAAATAAGGATATACAAGGTGATGGGATAATGGGACAAGATGATATGTGGATGATTAGGACTATAGATGAGGTGTATTTAGGATAAAATGTGGATGATGAGACAAGATTGGATTAGTATGGGTGATGGGTTATGATCAAATATGTAAGGGAGGTGATGCTAATAAAATTATATGGGAATGATTAGGAATATGGTGTGATTGATGGAGAAGGCAAGGCCAAAATGAGATGTGATTGGTTATGGATGAGGTGGTCTTATGACAAGGTGTGACTAATATAAGATAGGAGATGGGATGATGAAAATGATATAAAAGGAAAGACTGACAAAAGATATACAAGATGATGATTAGGCAAGGATGTAGAAGGTAATGGGGTGATGACCAAGGATAATGGGATATGGCTGGACTAGGAAGAGATGAGGTGATTATGGTGAGTGGGTGATGATGCAAAATTAGGTAGGGATGAAAGATGTGATTGGGGTAGGAATATGGATAAAGATGAGTGGGTATGCCAAAGAGAAGTATATACAAAGAGATTATATACAATGATGAAAAGTAGGTGATGGGGATGTGGATCAAGACAAGATAATTACAAGGATAATGACAAGGATGTAAACAAAAGGATGGTAGGAGAGGTATGCACAAGATGATATAATGATGGGGATATAATATAAAATATGATATGTATAAAGGACTTAGATAGGCTTAGATAGCTAAAATGTTGACTCAGCTCACAAACAATATAGGTCTAACATAACACACACCCAAACAAGTAAGCCATAACCTATGATTAGTAAGCTGATGGGTGTGTAACCCAATGTCCACACCATCCAATGGATACACAAGTGAGGTTGTAGGTCAGTGACCCATTATGGAATTGACTGAACCCTCTGGACCTTGCTTGCACTTGATGGTCACTTGGGCACTGTTACTGATGCTAACAGTGGAATACCTGTTATGGTCAAAAGGTCTTATGCTAGGCTGAACGAGCTCTTTAAGGGCATCTTAGATATACATGAAGGTATGTTGGGGATTAATTATATATAAGGTGTTGTCTAATACCTAGTTCAGAGAGTTAACTCTTCCCCTTCATGGATGACTTGTATGGGGTCAACCAATTAGCCTAATGACAACTGTCCCTGATTTTTGTACTCTATCAGAACATGGAGTTTGGTTAGTGTACATGATGAAATCCAAAACACTAACCCCTATAGACTAAACCCATGCATGGGTGTCAATTATATGTCACATGCTATCTTAGGGGAGGGGGTAACAAAAATGCAATCACATGATATGATTAATTAACTAGTCTAATTACCTATGTGTGATTTGACACGATACAATAAATGATTCATAAGTTAACACACACATAAGTATACATAAGGAATGATTTCTCATAAGAAAATAATATATACAAGACAATATGATTAGAAATTATATATACAATACAAAAATGACATGAAAAAGTGGCACACAAGATAGGTAACTTGTAAGACAAAATGTTAGACCCAAAACATGTCCCACAAGATGATGTCTAGTAAGGATGACCCCTACAAGAAATAAGATGTTAGCCAAATATGCCTTAATAAAACACCCCTAAAAAATCATGGTTTGGCTTTATAAGTTCTTTGGAGTGAGCAAGAAATGATGTGGGGGTCTAGGGGGGACAACCCCGAGTGGGGACAAGGGGCAGAGCCCCTTCTAGGGTCTGGGGGTAGCCCTTCAAGTTCACTCCCTATCATAGTACAATGTGGGCTTGAGGGATGAATCCCCTCACCATTAAAGGAAATTTGTGATTTTTTGGAGGTTTTGAGTGACTTAAAATTCAAAAAAATTGACTCCAAAAATGATCTCAAAAAGGACCAAATTAAAGGCAAAAAAAATGACTACAAACTTGTGATTACATAGTGCAAAACCATGACTTGAAAGACAATCCTGCAAGTAGGAGAGTTGTGGGATTATATATGTTTGATAACCATGATAGTTAACCACAAAAACCATGGTAGTTTGAAAACCCCATGATTGGGAACAACAATCTCATGATTAGGAGTAGATTGATAGTAGTGGTTTTGTTGTAAACTACAAAACCATGACTCAAATCGACAAACCTGTGACTAGAAATAAAAAAGCAAGTAGTGATATTGCAGTCCTAGACTAAAATAGTATATATATAAGTGTCATAAGTAAATAAAATTACAAAAAATTAAAAAAATAATTACAGGGCTTTGGTTTAAATACAATTATTTGATGATAATATATGCTAGAAAAGCCTATCACTAATATGAACTGGACTAAACTACAAATCCATTAATAAAATGACAATCCTGCTATTTATAGACCAAACTCGTGACTTATCTAGTCATGTTATTTTTGAATGATGCTAGAATAGTCTGGATAGTGGGTTCTTAGATAAGTTTCTCCCTTCTTAGACACCTGGTGAACCCTACAAGACAAAACATCCCTTGTCAACAGTTGTGTTCAGATATGGATGATGAAATGTTGATATAGAGGTATGTTAATTTTTTTAATAAAGATACAAAACCTCCAATTTGCCACTTATAGAGTATTATCACCCTCCTAATAGAGCCTTATAATACTATAATGATGGTTCAAAAGTGGTAGGGGTAGTGTTTTACCAATTTGAGATGAAAAGACAATACCATGATTAAGAATGGCAATCCTGTTATTACCAGGGCAATCTTTCTACTAAGATAGTCATGGGATTATAAAAAAGATGTGGGGAGTTGATTTTTGAGAGGATTATCTCTTTAAATTTCACATTGAGTCAACAATAGTAGACAAATAACCTACGGGTGTAAAAGGGTTAGCATAAATAGGATATATTATAGACCTAGCTATTGGTTTTAATAATACTGCTACTGAAAATGACAACACCATGATTATCAGGGAAATATCATGATTGGGAAAGTGGTGGTATTTTAAAAATGATAAGCCCTTATAAAGCCTTAACTGCTAATTTCTAAGTTATAGTACCACCACTGGCTTTGACAATCTCACCACTGCAATCTCGTGACTAACAATGCAATATCGTGACTGAGACCTGTATACGCAAAATTTTCAAAATTTTGAGATCTTCTTCACCCAATCAGAGATGCAAGCTATTAAAAACCACAATAACAATAAAAAATGGTTAAATGGGAGAAAGATTGTCCCATTGTGGTCACCAAAATGTGTACCAAAATTTAGATTCAAGCTATATTATCAAAATGACAATAAAATCCAAACCTTGATAAACACTAATAGGAAAGGATAGAGAAGATAAATTCGAACCAATATAACATTATTACCATGCTATTTACCTTCTCATGCCTCCATTATAGGATTTAAATGAATGTGATTAGACTCAGATTGATAAAGTGATAGCTTGATGTTGGATGCTTGATGATTGATTAAGGCTATGTAATAGGATTTCTAGAATGATTTTAGCATGGTTTCCCTACAAATTTTTTGGATGGTTTGAGAGGGGAGGGAGAGGTTAGTTTTATAGGTAAATGGGGGGAAGATATATGGTCCAAATTTAAATTTGGGTCATCAAGATCTATTGTTGAGAAATTTTCATGGAATTTTTAATTCCATGGAAATCTCTAGAATAAGAAAATTCTAGAGAAAGGGGGCTAAATTGGAGAGATTTCTATAATCCTCCAATTCTAGAAATATCCCCATAGGGTTTAGGGGTTTAGAGAAGGCTATTATAGGGTGGTGGATGGGTAGTTGGAATATTTTTGAATTTAAAATTGGTTAGTGGGATTAGTGAGTAGGTTAGTAGGTGGTTAGGTGGGGTTATGGGAATTAAAAATTCCCATATAATAGATAAACATGATTAGGTTAGGATAATGGGAGATTAGGTAAGATTAATAAAAATATGGGATGAATAATATCAGTTAATGTAGATAAATGGAAGGGGATATTAAATTAATGGAACAAGAATGGGATAAATTAGTGGGATAAAATAGGATAAGTGGAATTAGTGTCGACTAATAGGAATATTAGTCGACTGTAATGAAGCGAGTGATTTTAGGTGCATACACAAATAATCTTTGTGGTCATTGTGAACAATTGTATTGGAAAAAATAAATACCTATAATAATTCAATGACATATGGTCACTTTTTATATACTTGTATGGATATTCAAACTCACTTGGGGTGTATTTTGCATGGGATATTAACAACATGTTTGTATAGAGTTACAAATAACCTTGGAGAGTATGGTGAGAGTTTATTTAATTATATTTGTGAGTCATGCAATAGAGAATTTGATGTTCAATGTCTATGATGATATTTAACATAATATTTTTACAATGCTCACTAGAATGGAAACAAGAAAACAACATATTTTTTGAAATAACTTCTTGACATGCATGGCATAAAAAATATATCAAACATAGAAAATTGGTATGTGTATATTGTTAACATGTATGTTCCATATCATATAGGTAGAATTGAAGGTGATGAGTTCTACCTACAATGACTATCCATTGTACTTAACATGAAAATTTAATTATGGTATCCAAAAATAATTCATATCTTCAAAGTATATCCTACATGCCCAAAACCCTCAATGGTATATAACCTTCTATACTTTGCATCAAACATAGACCATATTCATTGTGAAACATTGACAAAAGACATGGTGTTAGTGCGTTATCCAAAAAATATAATACATTAATAAAACCATCGATAAATGGCCTTCAATGTCTAAAATAAGTAGTGTGAGAAATGCAAGACATAGAAAAAATATAGGCATTGTATACTGAAACACATAAAACATAGAGAGGACACATCAATGTGGTCCTTAAATCAACCTTTTATTGTAAAAGTTTATAAATAAGGAAAGAAATCAATTTGAAATGTCAAGTATATCATTCAAAATTATTGAAATATAAAATAAAAATCCAGCCATTGTATAAAAATAAATTATATATAAGTTGAAGACACACCTATATATAGTTTCCCAATTTATAGGAAATTGCATGTCAAGTTCAATATGACGATGTTTAGATAATTCTAAAAAGAAACATACTTGAAATGACTAAAAATGATGAAATAACATAAGAAGAAAACATATGTTGTACTTTCTATAGGTATTTGAGAAATGAGGCCTTCCTGAATTTTTTATCATCTTATATTATTAGCTTAAATTATTCATTGCCATATGTAGCATTGCTTACTGATCTTGAAGACAAATTAGATGTGATTAGACTGACATTTTCATAAATTAAACATCAATAAGAAAAAAATCCTAAATTTGGATTGAAAAGACTAATAATAAAGATCACATCAAATGGTGATATAATGTAAAGAGCATTATCATGCTGTGTAGAAGAAATTAAACATTGGTTTCAATATAGAAATCCTTTTCAATTAGGAAATGTGTGTGTAAATGTTACTATGTAATATTTTAACCAATTGTGAAAATAAAAGAGCACTATCATGTCGTGTAGAAGAAACAAAACATCGGTAAAAATAGAAAATTACTTTTCAATTGGGAAATGTGTGTACATATTTTACTATAAAGCTTTAAACCAATTGTGAATACTAACATTGTCTCGCATGGAAAATGTGCACATAGACTATAATTGGTCCCACATTTTTCATACTATGCATGATGATAATGAATGCAATGTAAATTCACCTAGAAATAGAGCCACACTAAAAAGATGCAGAGACTTCCTATGTAATGAAATGTCCTTTCGAGAGCCATCACTAAATAATATAACATCATCTATAAAGAGCAGATGTGTGAGGTATATTGTCTAACCAATCTTAATCTCTATGCTAGAGCTAGACATTTTAGCCTCAATAGTGATCCAACTAAACCCTTAAATAATAAATGATAAGAGCAGTGGGGAAAGAGGATAACCCTGCCTTAAACCATGTGTGAAGTGAAAAAAGATGAGTTAGAACCATTAATACAAATGATGAAAGATATAAAAGTTAGGCAACCCATAATCTAGTCACCATCCAAAGCCAAACCCTAATATCAATTAGGATTAATCTCAGGTAAAGATAATTTTATTTATCAAAGGCCTTGGAAAGCTCATAATTTAAAACAACCATCGACATATTATTCATTTTGATGGTGTGAATCCCCTCCTAAGCCACTCCAATGACATCATGGATTTGCCTCCCATGCAAGAAACCAAATTACTCTCTGGAGATAAAATTAGAGAGAATGATTTTGATCCTAATGAATATGATTTTCATAATGATATTGTAGATACAATGGCATAAGGAGATGGGGTGAAAGTCATCAAATGAGGTTGGGATGTCCTTCTTGGGAATGAGAGCAATAAAGATGGAATTGAAGGATCCTAAGATTTTATTGAAATGTCTTGACTCCTTAATAAATTTAAGCAGGTCCTTGATTAGAAAATTAAAAAACCCACAAAAGAATTCAATCATGTAGTCATCAGGCCCTAGACTTTTATATTTTTGGAGAGTGGCTACAGTAGACAACAATTCTTCCTTTGATACTTTTTCATCAAGTCCATCATTATCATCTGCGGTGGTGAAGCTAGGAAATAATGTATAAATTTTGACAATCTCTGTTATGTTTAATTTTATAGGATCCTTACACAAATTATTAAAGTGAGAGATGTAGACATCCAATTCCTAACACCATTGTGTTGAAATTGTCAATCTTACTCAAAATTTGTGAAAATGCACAATTTGGGCCAAAATCACTTAAACATGCTAAATGATTCAAGCTTATTATATACAGGTGATGATATAAGCTAATGTATCCTTGAATAGGGAAATACATTTATGTAATTATTAAATTTTCTCAAATCATTTTGAGTTAAAATAGAAAAAACATAATTTGACACTCTGAATCACTGAATTCTTCTAATTCAAATGCACACGACATGTGCATATGTTATTTCATGTCGATAATGTCCTAAATGAGGTATTGGTCCATACACAACTAGCACCTTCTTTTAATTATACTCAAATAAAATTATAACCCAGTAATATGAAATTCTGACCAATTTGATTAAATGTGTAACTAATTTCTAAAGAATCGCATAAAATTTGATTAATCTCACTTAGGCAAATTAATTCAAATCAAGAGCTTAAGTGGAAAATCCATGGAAGTTATTGAATATTTCTTAATTAGATTTCTAATATCTACATCATCAGGTGACATCATTTGTGGGGTGGAATCCATAATCCATAAATGCAACAAATATCAGGTTTAAGGCCTCCCATGCCTCTTTAATGCCCCTTCCTTCCAAATATTTATGAGAGTATTTATGATTTAAGTCTCCAAAATTGAATTAATTCATGGCCACACATCTTGATCTCAAGATGGAATATCATGGTTGATTATTATCAAATTTAAAAATCTATAAATAAGAGGCCTCTCACTCATCTTTTTAAGTTTCATTTGTGTAAAATTATTATGCAAAATTCTCTCCACAAGTCATCTTTGTGCAGTGTTATTATGCTTAATTTTCAATAGGATAACTTCACTATAGGCATATATTTGATCAATATCATGAGCCTAGTTTCATTGGTGCACTTGAGATGATGGAGGTGTAATCCACTCATCATTGCTAAAGATAGAAAAATCACATTTTGAGCCACATTTGGAGATGGGATGCTCTTGGGAAGGTTTGATGTATCTTCTTTCTTTCAACAGCTCTAAATTTTCATTTGAAAACTTCGTTGAAAGAGTTGGCTCAGTTAGTTATGATCTTAAGAATTTTCTTGAGTTTTCTTGACTAATGCTTGATCTAACTCACTTTGGATTCCATATCTACATATTGGCATGCCTGATGGGACCACCATCCCATACAAGCAAGGAGAATAATTTGGAATCTTTAGATTTGATAAAAAGTGCTTTAAAATGTCTAAAAATCCAGTTTTGTCATTATTTTTATCATGTTTTTAATATTTTTTTAACACACAGTTTACACAGTGACTAGTATCGATTTACCCTAACCGACATTGATCTCTGTGCAGAGGTAGAACATGATAGAAAAATGGTTTTTAAGTTTTCTTTAGAGTTATAAGTTTTCATTTGTGATTTTAAAACTTGCTAGGTATCTATCTAATCATCTTGTTATAGGATCCAGAGGTTTTCTAAAAAATTTATACTATTTTGGGCTAACTAAAGTTTGATAAAATATTTTTTGCCTAAGGGTTCACAGGTAATCGACATCTATTTTTATCGACCAACATTGGTTATGTTCCAACTATCATCGGTTTTGTTGTAACCAACATCAGTCACTATGATGTAAAAAAAAAAAAGACAAACTTGAGAGCAAGTTTTCAAATATTGCTTTTCTCATTGATAATTATGCTTCAAATCATAAGTAAACCCTCTAAAAATTACATGTCACACGCTGGAAAAAAGCACAAGTTTGACATTGTTTAAGTCTTAAACTTCTCATTTGGTGATTAAAATGAATTTAGAGGTTTTATACTTAATTTTTTTGTGAATTTTCTACAAGTTTTCAACTAAATATAAGGGGAAAAAAACTTCACAAACACTTCCATTTGGTGCATTAAAGTAAACAATTATTTGTTTTATGCTAGATATTTTATACTTGTTTGTTTTTTGTAAATGATGGATGCGTGTATGCTCTCCCCCATCCCATTTAGGTAACTTAGGTGACTAAAAACACTCTTCCTTTACAATTATGCCTTATCCAAGGCATGAAAAGAATGTTGTTGAGGCTCTCCCCAAAACTCATATGGTTTGGGTGATCTAAACACAACCTTTAAAGTCTTTTCACTTGATCATTTATTTTATGCAACTTGGATTGTGAGTGGGATTTCATAGCCTCCTCATGAGTTATTTAGGGAAGATTTGACCTGAGAAATCATCTCTTGGCATTATTTCAACCCCAATTCATGGTAGGGTATATAAATCAGGGCATGTATACTATAATTTCTAGGGGATGAGCGACTAGCCTCTTTACTCATAAAGAAAACCTGAGTCAGGTCTAGCTAACCAGGGGATTCCACTAAGAATTAAATGAATGGAATTGATATGAAAAGGAATAGACCCTTGCATAGTACGTTAACTGGTATGAACTCAATTTATGTGAGGTATCTCTAGTGTTAACCACACTCGGGACCATCTAGACGCTAAAAAATTTAGTTTTTTAATAACACCACTTGTCGTGAACATATTATTGATGTAGGGCAAGTAGCCCAAATTTCCATGTCACCGTACAATATCTTGGGAGAATGGGGGGTGTAAAAAACCTACTACTTCATGCACTGTTATTTTTAGATTAACATTTAAAATTCTTCCAAGAGCATGGATAAAGATGAAATTCAATGATACGAAGCAACCTTGTCAGTTTAGGGATTTGGACATTATACTTAGTTGTATTTGGTATTTTTACTTTACTCAATTGGTCTTGATTGAGTTTAAAACTTGTTTGTAAACCAAAACACATAAACCAAACACATTTTTTATCCACCATTTTATTTAAACAAGGAGGTATTATGTTGACTAAATCAAAATCATCTTTTGCCTTGTTCAGATCCTCATTTGAAACATTATGTTTGTCTTATCTAAAAAACATTTTTATTCTATCCATTTGAGTCTAGAAAGTTTTGCAAAAATATCCAAGTCCTTCATTTTTTATTCAAATTTGAAATCTCACCTTTCTAAGTTATAAACCAAGGTGTTAATCAGTTCACCATTTGCACATGGTTTGAGTTAACTTGGGTACGATTTCTCATTTGGGTTGAAGGCCATATTATAGATTAATCATAATTTGATCATAATGAACTTAGGTTATCTTGCATATCTCTCACACTCTAAGTTCTAGAACCAATTATACTTCTTATTACCATGTGGTGGCATTGTGATGCCCATTTGGTTTTAGTTTTTTACTTAATAATTATTATGTGTTTTCACATCTTGAGTTTATTTGTTCACATTGTTACTTTCCTCATTAGAAATACTCTCTTCTAATTTTCTAGTCGCAACTCGTCAAAGTTGTCCCTAGATTTTACAGTATTGACTTATATTTAAACCTATGTTTGGTGTACTAGTTTACACTTTGGGTTCCAAAATTATCATACCCTCTTCTAAATTGATGTTTTCAACCCTCCAAAGTTGAGTAATTTCACGACCATTTATTCTAATTTTGTGGTACTATGCTACCTTATTTTTATTACAATCTCTTTTTGCCTTGTCACTTGTTTGGAGAAAATAAAAACACACCTTGTTAACATTTTTAAAACATTTCCCAAATCTTACCAAATGTAGAGAATAATATCCTAAACATGGCACAAAGGTATACTCATAGTGGGGTCTCTTACGACCCTAGCTATGAGGAAGAGCACTTTTATGATGGACAAGATAATCCCATGGTATTTGAAGACATTCCCATAACTTTAGGATCTGAAGAAGACTATTTTGAACATCAACCCCTAGAGGACAAATATGAATCACTACTAAGGTTGATTGAATCTGGCACTATATTGCCATCATACTTTCCTATGGAACAATTACATACCATGGTTAGGGTAGAAGAGAAATAATGATAAAATCCCCTCGCTCACATTGCAAAAGCAAACATTGCTTTTTCTAGCAAAGGAAAAGACGTGCTAGTATATTTAACACCTAATGATAAATATCTTGTCACCAAGATCAAGAAGATAAGTCAATGATGTGTAGACCAACTTATCATGGACTTGAAGACTCTTTAGTTGCCACTTCCATACACAATGACACTTCTAAGGAGTATGGGAATGTGGTGGAACAAGCACAACATACTTTAGTAGAGAACACACCTAAGATGGATCAAGAAATCTCAATTGATCAACCTAAGTCTCAAGAGGTTCTGCAACATGCTTCATCAGAAACGAAGTAGAAATTTTTCAATCATCAAGAACCTCTTGTTCCTTTATAGAATCAATGAACCAAATACTCAGTGTGCATTGAGGAAATTCTTTAAAATAATTTGGAAAGTTCTTCTCAACCAATGTGTACTTTGGTGAATAAACCACAAACTCCCCATAATCAACAAAACACTTAAAATTCAAGGTAGATGACTTCAAGGAATGTTTATCAACCTAGAAATCAATGACTCACTTACTCGACTCAAGGAGAAAACTAAAACAAAGTTATAGATTTTAAGGTGTATATCCCTAAAAAATCCATGCAACAAGGGTACATACCACCTCAACAAAATTCTATTCCACCTACTAATACACCAAACATGCAAGAGTGGAATTCATTGAAATAAATTATGTCACGATTGGAGACATAAAATAGAATCAAGAAGTACAAATTTGATGAGATATATCCATATCCATTTGATTTGAGTATTCTTCAATTCCCCTTTCTACCTCATTTTTAGTCACCCAAATTTTAAAAATACAAAGGGAAAGGTGACCCTCGTGAACACATTCATTCATTTTTTGTATTATGTCAAGAGGTAGCTTACAATAACATTTATTCACTTTGCTTGTTTCCATGAAGTTTAGCGGGACAAGCTTTAAACTGTCTTCTTAAGTTACCTAAGGTATTGATTGTGGATTGGAATGATTTATCTAAAAAATTTATCAAAAACTTCTCTTACAATATTGAACACAAATTGATTGTGGTTGACTTGTACAAATCCAAATAATGAGATGGAGAAAGCTTCACAACATATCTACAGTAGTGGAGAGCATTAGCTGGATGCTTTCAACATAATTTGCAATATAGTTGGATGGCATTTTTGCATAGAACCTACACCTTGAGGTGGCAGACAATATATGACTTGCTTGCACAAACACATTTGAAGAAATTATAGACAAGGGTGTGCAGATTAAGAAGGTACTAATTACCAAAGGCCTTTTCAAGATTTATTCTCAGGGTCAAACATCAAATCAGACCCAATCACCTATTCAAATTATTACAATAGAGAAGCTAAAGGTGTTCAATAAGAATAAGAACATGGTTAGAAATAGAGTAATTGAATCAAGACATGTACAAACAGCGTAGGTCCCATCTACTCTAAATGTGTAATTAGCTCCACCTAATCCACCAAACACTTTGTAAAGAGTTTGTCCATGAAAGGAATTCAATAATAATTACATATTCTTTAGTAAACTGGGAGACCCTATGGAAGCTATGTTCTAAAAACTCATAGGTATGGCCTATACCAAGGTCATTTCTTGAAGATCAACCCAAACCTGATTGGTATCAGACAAATAAATTTTACAACTTCCATCGTGTTGTTGGTCATGGTGCTTATCAATGTGTTCAATTGTGAATTTTCATTAAATATTTAATTTAAAGTGGTGAAGTTGAGATCAAACTTGATCCAAATAACACCAATCATGATATGGGTATCTACAAAGATCTATTTCCTTGACATATTCAACAAACACCAAGAAATAATTAGAACCAAAGACATAATCAGTGGCAAAATCAAAACCAAGGTCAAAATCACAATCAACATGATCATAATACCTATGCTAATAACCTAGGTTACAATAACTAGCCTTAAAACTAAAACAATACCATGGGGTTTGCAAACCACATTACCACTATCATTGTTAAAACCCATGAACCATCTTGTGCTTCTCAAAGTACTAGACCCATTGCTATAGAGTCATCACCCTCTCCCTCAAGTAATGTCATGCTAAGTATAATAAATTATATTGTACCTTAGTTTGCGTAGGTTTCCATTTCTAGACCCAATCCTCTAATTATAATGGCTCCTCATTGACTTGAAATTTATCCAATGCAATTAGATGCCCGTGAGTCACCCTCCAAAGCCCTTTTCCTGCATATTCTAATTATAATGTCTCATTACCACCTCTATATTTCACAATCACAACTAGATGCTCATGATTTACCCTTCAGGGCCCTTTTTCCGCTTCTACCATTAGACCTAATGTGAACATTGTGCCTATAGATCCAAATTTGAATACTGTGCTAGCTAAGGCTAAACTATCTCATCCTACTATTGAAAAACCTTATAGTCTATCAGACCAACTAAGTAAAACCCCTGTTCAAATTTCTATTTTAGATCTTTTATGTATGTCTGAAGTCCATATAACTATTTTTTATGACCTTCTTCAACAATCTAATATACCTCAAGATATTAATCTTGAACAGTTTTAAACACTTATAGGACATTTGTTTTCATTTTGATAAGTTACCTTTGATAAAAAAGACATGTCCACTCTTGGTCCTAGCCATAATAACCCATTTTATATTGACGTCATCATTGAAAACCATAAAATCAAGTAAGTTCTTATAGATAATGGTTAAGGGATTAACATAGTGTCTCTCAAGCTTGTACATTGATTGGGATATACTGAAAAGGACATTTAACCAAAGATGATCACCATAAAGGCATCTGATAATGCCAAAAGGGAGTCTTCTGGTATTATTTGTTTGCCAATCATTATTGGGTCTTTGTCCCATCACACTTTGTTACATATTATGGATATTGAGTTTCCTTATAACATACTTCTTGGTCATACTTAGATCCATGAAGTACATGCCATTCCATCCACTTTGCATAAGTTCCTTAAGTTTCTCCATGATGGGATTGAGGTTACCATTCCTATCGATCTACAACCTTATCGGTATTGTAAACATATAGAGACTAAGTTTTGTAATTATAACTATTGTCCTGGTTCTGAATTCATTGCAAAGAAAAATAAGGAAATAGTTTTGCATCTATGAAAATCCAATCATATCAACCCTAGTGACCTTAATTCCACTTCAGCTGATCCATTTCTCGTAACTATTGCAAAATAGGTTATTACAAAATATGCAGGCATCTCCACATACTGCCTTAAGGATGCCTTTCATATTGCTAAGTTTTCCAAGTCTCCTAAATCATTTGGTAAACCCAAATCTTCCAAAATACCTAATAGACCCAACATGATTTGGCAAAAGAAGAAAGAAACATACAAACCACCAATGGTATTTGTACCTACTACTTCACCAACTCAGGATCTAGAAGCTTCAACTGAAAGAGACTGGTTATATTCTGATGACATTGTTGATTATTTTTAGAATTCAAAAATATCCTATCCCTAATTGGATTATGGATAATTTTTATTATACAAGAAAAGGCCTTGGCCCATGAGTGCAAGGAATATTGGAACCTTTATCAACTGGTAAACCTAATTTGAATCAAGGTCTTAGATTTATACTGCCTGGGGGTGACCTCATGAATTTTAATAGTGATTATTCTAAATTGACTAGTGATGAGACTCCTGGTAGTGATGTAGTATCCCATTATGATATTTATGATGAACTTGCTGACATAGACTTATTTGATTTAAATTAAATTATGACCATAACACCCCATTATTTCTTTTGTCTTTGCCATCCTGAACTTGTTGATTAGGACCACCAAAATCTGGTCACACACATTGATGAATTCTAAAATGAAGAATCTATTGCAGAGTATATGAACCTTAGAGATGGATTACCCATTTGTGATCATAATCAAGGATTTGATTTTACTTTAAATCATTTTTCCTACTTTGGAGAGTAGGCAAACTTTTTTGGTCATGAAAAAGATAAAACATCAATACCTTTAGGTGAAAACCTCTTTAAGGTGCTTATAGGTTAGGGAAATAGTTTAGAAAAAGACAAGACCTTGAGTGAAAATCTATTTCATGTGCTCTTGCATGGGAAATTTTACTCATTCCAAAAGGATGCACAAGGTCCATCAAGTCCTAGATTCATATCCAGTACTAGCATCATGTCATAACAACAAGTCTTTGAGTATCTCAATCTTGACTTTCCTAGGATTTTTGCTAGCTGGCCATTCCTAAATTGGCAGATTTAGATTGATCATATTATCCATAGTTTTGGGAGGAACAACAAAAAATTATAGTAGAAGAAGAAGATCATGATCACATATTGCTTACTATTCTAGAAGATGGTTCTACACTCTTTGTAGAAAGCATTGTTGAAGTGAACCTGGGAACATTTGATGATCCCAAAATTGTTTGCCTTGCATCTTCCCTCACTAAGGAGGAACGAGATCAAATTATATCCATTTTGAAGGATTTTATTAGTATTTTTGCATGGGCATATTTTGACATGCCCAGCTTAGACCCTAACTTGGTTTTCATCGACCTGTTATCCATCTAGATGCCAAGCTAGTCAAACAAAAAATAAAGAAGATGCATCGACACATCACTCTATTGGTAATAGCAAAATCAAAGAATTTATTAGTAATAGGTTTTATTAGACTACTAGACTATTTTGAATGGATATCAAAAATAGTTCCAGTCAGCCAAAAGCCATAGGGTATACATCTTTATACTAACTTCAAATATATCAACAAGGTATGCCCCAAGGATGATTTTACTTTTCCCAACATTGACATGATTGTCGATTATAATGCTAGGTATGAGATGTTGTCACTCATGGATGGATTTTATGGATATAATCAAATCAAGATAACTCAAGATGACCAACACAAGACTGCATTCAACACCTCATGGGGAACATTTTGTTATCAAGTCATGTCATTTATCTTGAAGATGTTAGAGCCACTTATCAATGTGTTATGACTGTCATCTTCCATGACATGATGCATGATATTGTTGAAGACTATGTTGATGAAATCCTAGCTAAATCAAGAACATGTGTCAAACATCCTGACATTCTATGAAGAATATTTGAAGGACTTCATGAGTATAAGGTCCATCTGAATCCTAAGAAGTGTGTCTTTGGCATCACTTCAAAAAATTTCATAGGGTTTATAATATCACAAAGAGAGATTGAAGTCGACCCTAGTAAGGTCAAGGACATTGTAGAAATGCCTCCACCTTAAAATCTTAAATATCTTCAAAACTTGCAAGGAAAGATCTAGTCTATTCTTAGGTTTATTTCTCAACTGGTAAATAAGTGACACCCATTTACACATATGCTAAAGAAAGGGGTCACATTTCAATGTGATCATGAGTGTCAATTAGCATTTGCAATCCAACCCACTAGTTTTGAGACCACCAACACATGTACGACCATTGCTTCTTTACATTTCAATGACTAAGCATGCATTGGGAGAAATTTTATCCCAACATGATGATCAAGGCAAAGAACACGGAATTTTTTATTTAAGCCACATAATGGTGGATTATGAGCATAATTATATGCCTATTGAGAAAGCATGTTTGGCTATGGTGTTTGCTTCCCAATAATTGTGACATTATATGATGAACAACAAAACTATTATTATTTTTAAAGTGGACCCTCTCAAATTTTTATTATTCAAAGTAGTTCTCACACATCACATGGCCAAATGGGTCATGCTCTTAATAAAATTTTATGTTGAGTATCAAAATCAGAAAGCTATCAAGGGGCAAGTTATCGATGATCAACTTGCAAAGGCCCCTATTATAGACACTCAACCACTCAAATTTGACTTTTTAGATGATTTTATTATGATAGTAGAAGTACAACATGAACCTAAATAATGGAAGCTCTACTTTTATGGTTCCTTCACTTCTCCAGGATCTGGAGCTGACATTTTTTTGATTACATTGTAAGGGGATCTGATCCCTAAAGCATTTCATATTAATTTTCATTATACCAATAATATGGCTGAGTATGAGGCACTTATTGTAGGACTTCATCTTGTAGTGTAGTGGGATATTAGACACTTAATGATCTATGGGGAATCTAAATTGATTATCAATCAAATAATAGATCAGTATTAAACTAGAGATGACAAACTTGTACCCTACAAACATATTGTGGATAATATTAAATCTCATTTTAAATCCCTATACTTTCAATGAGTACCAGGGCCAATAATAGATATGTTGATGCAATGGCAATGATTAGGTCCATGATATAGATTGATAATAATGCTAAAGAGTATCAATTTCTCATTGAAAATATTCTACAACTTGCTCATGTCTTGCCAGATTCAGAAAGGGTACACACCATTTTTGGTCCCAATCCCCCACTTGAACTACCTTGGTTTCAATACTTTTATAATTATTTCCATGATCATGTTTTTCCACCTGAACTTTCCAACAATAATAAAAAACTTTTTCTTCACTGTATATCCTGTTATACCCTCCTTGGAAATGCACTTTATTGTAAAGGCTATGATGGAACACTACTTCATTGTTTATCTTTGAGAGAATTCAAGTTATCACTTAAGAAGATTCATGAAGGAATGTGTAGGGCCCACACCAATGGTTTAGTATTACCTAAAAAACTCCTTAGAATAGGTTACTATTGGCCCAAAATAGAGACCGATGCTTACATGCACCTTCCTTGCCACTTCAGCTGATCACTACACCATGGCCATTTTCTACACGGGGCCTCGATCTCATCGAGAAAATAAACCCAACATCTTCTAATGGCCACAAACATATTCTAACTGCTATCGAGTATTTTACAAAGTGGATTGAAGCCATTCCTCTTACTTAAATCATCAAGAAGCAAATTGCCAACTTTATACATTACCATCTCATTTATCTATATGGTATCCCAACCCAAATTATATCTGATAATCACAGATCATTTGTAAACAGAGATGTTAAATATCTTTATGTAAAATTCAAAATCAAGCACAAGAAATCCATGCAATATAACCTGCAAGGCAATGGATAAGTAAAGGCATGAAATAAAATCATTGTTTCCATATTGATGAAGATTGTCAATGACGCTGGTTGTAACTAGCACTTGAAAATTTTTCTTTCCCTTTGGGCTTATTGTACTAGTCACCGAACCCCTATAGGAGCCACTCTATACTCCCTTGTTTATGGCATAAAATCTATTATTTGGATTGAGATCGAGCTGCCTTCATTACGAGCATCTTTAAAAAATATTGAAGATGATGAAGATTATAGAGTCTCCTAGTTGAAAGAACTAAAACTCCTTGAGGGCAAGTGTTTGGCTGCCCTAGACAACTTGTAAGCCTATCAGAATAGATTATGTATAAGTTAAAATAAGAATATTCTCTCTCAGGAGTTTGAAATTGGTGATTTGGTTTTAAAAGAGAATAAAAAGAATACTAATGTTGAATGCAATAAAAAGGGTAAGTTCTAACCCAATTAGATTAGCCCTATGTTATCACAACAAACTATGGATTAGGGGCATACCGACTAGCTACTCAGGGTGGAGAAGAACTTCCAGAGCCCATGAACATTGTACATCTCAAACAGTTATATGCTTGACAACTTTTGAACTATTATCTACAAGATCCCTTACTTGGGGACAACTTGTGTTGAAGTCATTTTATCCCATTATTATATCCTGGACTATTTTATCTTAGACCATATTCATTTTTACCTACCCTGGACCATATTATGAGAAACATATTCTTTTATGACTCTAGACAGTTGAAGCTTTGGATTGTTGGCACTTTGGATTGGTTATACTCCAGCTTGACTCATTTTATCCCACCCTAGATCATCATCTTTTAGACCCTATTCATTCTGGACCATTCTTATTAGAACCACATTCTTTTCATATCTTGATTTGTTGTAACCTAGAATGTTTTATCCCTTGACCAATTATGATCCTGATTATGAATCATAGGCATTCTAAACACTTTCCACACCAGTTCTGCAAATCAGTTCAGCCTAAATAGTATTTGATAGCTTCTTGTTACAGAAAAATGAACACATATACATCGGCACATGGTTTTTTCCTATTGGATGACACTTCAAATTAATCTAGCACTGCATATTGTTTTATTGTTATTTTGCTATTGTTTGGTAGGCATTGCTGCCTTAGCAAGATCTCGCTCTCACTGATTTATGAGCATCGGCCATTGCAAATAGCTTTATCTGTCATTTGAACTCTTACCTATGGACGTGCATCTCCTCAGTTAGGTAGTTCCCCTAGACCTTTTGTTAATATTTCATTTATGTTGCTTATTTAAAAAATACAAAAACATTAGAAAATGATAAAAAAACAAACAAAAAAAATTGTCTTGCACTTTTGTTTATTCTGATCTCCATGCTCTTGTCATTTTACAAGTACTCATTTGAATACTCTCACCATTTTGTGAGCCCATTTTCCTTATTTCTATACAACATCAATCATGATTTCTTATCATTGATTTTCTTCTATCCCATTTCCTAGGATAACTACATTTGGCCTGAAGATCATGTTGGATTTTACATCCATATAATTATGTAGGTAGTATCCACTTGTCTTGTACATTTAGAGTCAGCTTGGTTACTCACTTCCCTTTCTTCTTTTTCTCCTATTTTGTTGTCTTGTTATTTCCCTATCACTTGGAGGCAGCTTTTTATCTTTTGTTCTTGCTACGCTATCGTAGAATGTAAAGCCTCTACTACACATGCATGAACAATTATTTTCTACTAACATTGACATTGTGACTAACTCTTGTTTGTGTGTGTTTATTTGATTTTTATTATTGTTTTGATTGATTCCTTGTCTCTCGTTTCGTTTTGTTTATTTTTTTCTTTTGGCCTTTTGTGTTCTTGTTTTTTTATTTTTCAAGTACTTCTTGTTAAAGCACACAGGGCTAGATTATTCATATCTAGCTTTCAGGTTATTTATTAAGTTGTTCTTGTTTGGATTTTCTACATTATTATTCCTACTTAAACCTTGATTGACCATATTTTGATTTTAAGTTAGGTTACATTTATGTTTTGCTTTTATCTTTGTCTTTGTTTTTATTTAAATATAAATAGTTGTAACTCTGGTATTGGCAGTTTTTATCATTATCCTTACTTATAAATATTCATATTTGAGCTGGCTCATCGTAATTAAAATACAATGTCATTATGGGTTACTCATACTTATGATTCATAATTTTATTTTGCTATAGTAAGCACTATGTGCTTTGGATCCAAGTCATAAAGTCAATGTAGTTCCGAAGATCTTCTCTTAATACACCAATGAAACTAAACGCCAATGGCTTATGTGTAAGACTCTATACAAGACGTGCATCTCTTGGCATAACCATGAGTCTAATCGAACAATGGTTCATTTTTATTCTATTCTTCATTCCTCATTCTATTTTCTTCCACTTCTAGGTGAACTACATTATCTTAAGGTCCATCTAGACTATATAGGCAGTGCTTGGATACATGACGTATCTCAGGTCAACTCAGCCACCTTTTATTCTTCTATTCATCTCTTTCATCACTTTGTGCACCTCTTATGCTTGGTTTTTGGTGGCTTCTTTAGTCATTGGACCATCGCATCTACATTTGCACCCGCTCATATTTAACCTATGTTTTAGGTTATGTCCTTGAGTTATGCTTCCAAATTTACCCTATTGGGGCATAAAATTTAGACCAATTATTGAATCAAATCAACCCTACTAGGGCACAATTAATTATCAATGATCAAAATTTTCCCTACTAGGGCAAAATTGCTTTATCAATGGATAAGATCTGCTCTACTAAGGCACATTATTATTTCCTTTCTTTAGAGCAATGCTCCCTTATTTCTTTTAATTTCAAGCTCTGTAGACTTTTACCCTTGTTCTGGTAATGTTTAAAGTGTACAACTTATCTTGGGATCAATCATTCCCTATGTGCACAACTTGCACCCTTTTAAGGATGTGTTCAAAGTGTGTCGCTTATATTTTTGGATTTTATCCTTCTCACTTCCCCCCATCTTGGGGCCCATTATATTCTATTATATTTTGATCATTGAGAATCAATGTATGAAATCATTAACTCAATATGGATATCATCTCATCCATGGGTTAATTTCACCCTTTATCTTTCTTTTTGAGATTCCTTGCTTCTCTTTCATCTTTGTATGTCCTCTCAAGGGGGCATCATGGGTTATTTCCTTCCAATTTATTCTTGACAAGACTTTTCTTTGAAAAGACTTTGCTTCATCCAAATGTATCGCTATGCCTTCTCAAATAGGGGAAAAATGTATATGTCCAATTCCTAACACCATTATGTTGAAATTGTTAATCTTAGTCAAAATTTGTGAAAATGCACAATTTGGGCCAAAATCACTTAAACATGCTAAATGGTTTGAGCTTGTCGTATACAAGTGCTGATTTAGGCTAATGTCTCCCTGAATGGGGTAATACATTTTATGTGATTTCAAATTGTTTTGAGTCAAAATGGCAAAAATGCAATTTGGCACTCTAAATCATCAAATTCTTCTAATTCAAAAGCACACGACACATATATGTGTTATTTCATGTCAATAATGTCCTAAATGGGGTATTGGTTTGTACATAACTGACACCTTCTTATAATTATACTATAGTCAAATTACAACCTAGTAATATGACATTCTAACCAGTTTGATTAAGTGTGCAACCAATTTCCAAAGAATTGCATAAAAATTGATTAATCTCACTTAGGCAAATTAAATTTAAATCAAGAGCTTAAGTGGAAAATACATGAAATTTATCTAATATTTATTAATTGAAAATTGATTTCTAATATCTACATCATTAGGTGACATCATTTGTGGGGTGGAATCCATAAACCATAAATGTAGAAAATATCAGGTTTAAGGCCTCCCATGCCTTTTTAATGCCCCTTCCTACCAAATATTTATGAGGGTATTTATGATTTAAGTTTCCAAAATTAAATTAATTCATGGCCACACATCTTGATCTCAAGATGGACGGTCATGGTTGATTATGATCAAATTAAAAATTATATAAATAGGAGGCCTCTCACTCATCTTTTTAAGCTTCATTTGTGTAAACTTACTATGCAGAATTCTCTCCACAAGTCATCTTTGTGTAGTGTTATTATGCTTAATTTTCAATAGGATAACTTCACTATAGGCAGGCATTTGATCAATATCATGAGCCTAGTTTCATTGGTGCACTTGAGATGATGAAGGATCAAGCCAATCATCATTGTTAAAGACTTGAGCACCAAATCAAGGGAAAAATCATGTTTCGAGCTGCATTTGGAGATGAGATGCTCTTGGGAAGGTTTGATGTATATTCCTTCTTTCAATAGATCTTAATTGTCATTTACAAACACCATTGAAATATTTGGCTTAGTTAGTTATGTTCTTATGCATTTTTTTGAGTTTTTTTGACTAATACTTGATCTAACTCACTTTGGATTCCATCTCTACAAGAGACACCCAAATTGACTATCTCATGAAAAGTTTATACAATGGAGCCATTAACATTGTGCATGTCCCAAATAGTGTTTTTTTTGTGATGGTTGGAAAAAAATTGATTTGTTTTATGTTTCATCACCATTTTCCAACCACAAAGCTCTAATTTTTAGTCTCCACTGAGCTTCAAAGTCTGTCAACAGATCCTATTTTTCTAGGTCCAGTGCTTTGAGCCTAATTTTTGTAGCCTCATCAACATCCATATAAAAAATGTGACCAAGGATACCAACTATTTATTTATCCACATATAAAATATACTTTTCAGTGTTTTTTTAATTGTTAGTGACCCAAATGATGGTGACCTTCTTCACTCTTTTCAAACTATCAATAAATTGAAGACAAGCTTATTATAAGGAGGTAACATCATAGGTTATCCACTTATCCTTAACCAACTTAATGAAGTCCTCATCATAAAGCCATGTTGTATTGAATTTAAAAGGGCTTGGGATATTTTTGTTCTCTTTTTCAATCTAAATTAAAATGGGAAGATGATCAGAGTCACCATCTGAAGACACTCATGATCTAATTTTTTCTGAGTCGTTCAAGAGGGAGTCAATGATTAAGAACCTATAAATTATTTTTGCTACATGATCTAACCCAATTGTCATGTTCTACCAAGTAGAAACCAACTTTATAGGTTCTAAGTCCATCAATATAGCCTCCTCAAATTTCTATAAGAAGTAATCAACAAATGAATCAATTTTTACTAAATCACCCCACACTCAATGCTCTTCATGGTGAAGTTCAAGTCTCCCCTATAATGGAGTTATCTGCTCTCAATGAATTTCGGGACAAGATATCTTCCCATTAAGCCATTCTCTCCACATATGGCCCATAGATATTTGTCATGAAAAAATGTTTACCAAATTCTAAATAGTGGAGCTCCACCCCCAATACCAAAAGAAAAGATAGAGAAATTGACCAGCCTTAAAGAGGTGGCTTTCTAACCTGAGACCAAACCCACGAAACTACCAATAGAGTCAATAGTAAAAAAATCCCAGTCTTTCAAGAATTTGGATAATTCCACTATAACCTCAATCACTTCCCCCTTAGTCTCTTGAATCAAAATCAAGTTTGGTTTATGCAAATGTACCAATCTCTTCAAAGCAGTTTTATTTAAGAGATTGCCAAATCCTATGATATTAAGAGACATAATAAGCATGGCTAACATAACACTAGAGCGTGCCCTACTCTAAGGGCCCCAAGAAGTGTTTTTTTAATACCTTATTAGATTTACCTAGTAGCTTTGTGTTGTCACTGAGAGAGTAGGGAAGTTTGTCCTCTCCTTGAATAAGAACTCCCTATCCTCAGACTACCAATGCCTCATTTGAGATAACCATATTCATTGTCAGTAGCCATAATCCATGATCTTAAATGATATTGAGGGTGTCTAGAAGTAAAAAATGTGCTAGTTGAGTTCACATCCTAGAGAGTTAGCCTTCGAGAAGTTTGTGCTACCTTGGGTAGTCTCACGGTTGAGATCTTAAAACTGCATATTGTCATCTAGTAAAACTAGAGAACACACTTGCTCATCTAAGATATTTGGATTGCCTTTTTTATTGTGGCCTAGAGTTCTCCCAAGGCCATCCATGGGTCCTTTCAATCTTGACCTCTTTTCAAGAATGACTGATATAGAAGCAACCTCAACCATCACAAGGCTTTCTGTAGGTCTCTCTCTTTTGTCCAAAGGGTGGGAGAGCTAAATAGTGATGGGGTCCAATAACATCACATCACGATGATAAAAAAAAAGAGATACCTCCAAGTCTTTCACAAATGGATTGGGAGAAAATTAAACAAGTATTCTCCCTCACCCAAACCCAAAGGATGAATATGCCCCCTTAGCAGCATCTAATTCCTTAGAGAATATGTGGCCTCTAATTTTGACTAGATGATTTTCTTATTGATAGGCTCTAGCTGATGCTGAGATAACTCATCACTATTTTATTTGAACACACAATTAGAGGTAAAGCTTTTAAGGATTTAAGCTTAGGTCTCTTGAACCAATTTTCATGATAATTAACTACAATAAGGCCATGCTAACAGTATCTCACCCCGGTTGAATCCTCCAGATCAGTGCAAATATTAATAACATAAGGACGAGTGACAAGTAGATGATTCATAGTCTCCAAGTATTGAAAGCAAAGGTTGCATCACCTTGGGCCATGCCAGTTTATTTCTTGAAGAACCTCCCATGTAAGAGATTTATTGTTTAAGGCAAGCCACATAAAGATTTTTGTTTTATAGGGAGATTTAATATACCAGATTTTGTTCCACCACCACTGTATCTCAATAAGGGTCTCATTGAGGAATTTGGATTGGTAACCTATGCGCACAAAATATTCACCCGACTTTGGATTCAAGGACTAGACTAGTAAATCATCCTCATTATTGACTCTAATATGAACCCATTTCAATTTCTAAACATATGCATCCCATCTTAATCCATCCTCCCAAGCCAATCCTAGATAGAGAGTGATTTTATAGCCCTATCACCAAGGTATTGTGAGGCTATGGTCCTCTACCTAGGACAAAAAAGAGATACCCAACACCTCCAAGGTATCAGTCAAAACCTCTAATAGTTTATAATCAACACCATAACCCACCTAAGGATCAATACCCAATTTGATTTTTGTGCCACACCCCACCTTATAGGTAAGACAATTTTCGATGAATGGGAAGGTTTGAACAATGACTTTCCACATAGTAGATACATTGTGACAATTTTTTTTGGGACTACAAATCCACTCTTCCACACTACGTGGTTTAATGTATTTTTTGAGGATGACTTGATTATATAAACCCTCCTTAGTGATAAGTCTTCAGATAATTTTAGCAGCTAAAGCCTCTCCCAATAAGTGTATATATTTAAAACCCCATCCCTCAATTGCCTTAGGAATAGAAAGGGACTCCTGTTTGACAAGCGCTGTGCCATCTTTCTTTTTCTTGCCCGTCCAAAGGAGATTGAATTTTTTTTACAAATATTGTTAAGAATTCCTTTTGCGGTACAGGCTAAATAATCTCGTAGATTGAAATCGCCTCTAACACTGATTTAAAAGAAGTAATCCCACCTCTACTAGAGAGCCAACAGTTTCACCAATAGTATATTCTCTTCTCCACCTTTTTGATAGCTAATTCCAATCATTTTCCCTGTATTTATTTGGTTTCAACCAAAACCTCAAGTACTTGAATCCACTTAGAAGATTAAAATTTTGATAGGGTAATACCTCAAGAACCCCATCTAACCTGTTGTGCCTCCTAACCATTGAAGGATATGCTGGAATTTTATTCATTAACGTCCATGCCCATGGCCACACAAAAGATGTACAAATACATGTTAAGCTGAGTAATGTCCTTCCAGGATCCATCACAAAACAACAACACATCATCCACAAACAAAAGGT